>CM057170.1:9644708-9687208 GCA_029962745.1 Echinometra lucunter | reverse complement strand
TAAGTTCGCGTCCCGGGTCGTCAACTTTGCGGCCAAGTCGAAAAGTTCGCGACCAAAATCGCGAATTTCACGACTCGACCGCGAAATTCACGGCTCACTTGACCTGTGGTTGAGCGTACAAGTTTCAAGGCCACCATAAAAGAGTGATATGTGTATATAGTGCTGTAGATGACATTCAGTTATATGCGATCGCGACTCAGAGTCACGCCATGCACAAAGACATCCCACTGAAGAATGTTAAGTGAAAGCTGAAGAATATGAGACCCGACTTTTATCCACATCAGTAATCTTTGAATTGTGGTAATGATGAAACATTACTCAAGGCAGGTGGTATCAAATAGAATCAGTCATACGCTAGCTGTCTACATTTGTTATAATCCTAATGAAAGACAACACAATAAAAAAAAAATTAACGATCTTTAGACCTAAAGTATTGGTTAGAATTTTCGCCTAATTACATGATTATGAATTATCAGAAAGAAGCTTCAATTTTACATTGCAGTGAAACGGTTTGATGTGATCACTCTGACTACGGCTGACGTAAGACTTGATGACGAGGTAATTGTAATTCATGCTCTTCCAAACATAAACTGGGCAATTCGGAGGAAATATTCAATTTCCGGGGGGGGGGGTTTGACGATAACCCCGTAATTATTTTGTGGTACCATGACAAATTTGATATGAAACGAAAAAGCTTAGCATGCTGTTTTATATGCCAACAGGATCAAAGTACATTCAGACATTTTTCTTCTTCAAAAACCTACTTTTGGGGCAAGATGTGGCAGCAATTTTGGTCAAAACGTCCTGTTTGGGACTCTTGGTTTTAAATTGTGATGAATGGATCAAAATTTTACTCAGATTGAGGTTTGCGTGAGCCAAAATTGCAGGGGTTAAACAAAAAAAAAGTGCCATGTCCTCAGTAGCTCTGACAAGGAAAATATATATGAAACATATATTCAGAAATATGATTATTAGCTTCTGCTTATACCTAAACTGGACTCATGATGAACTTTCGAAATATTCCCATAAACAGCTGAAGAGATTGGGCTTTCATGTCACACGTGTGTGTGGTACCATAACATATTTACGGAGTGCAATGCACGAGACTTTCAGCAAGACTAAATCAATTCCGTCTCATTTAGGTAACTCTCAAGACCTCAGAGTACAAACCTCCGCTCATGTACTTTCCCAATAACTTTCCAGGCATGCATGCAGGTTCTTTCTCCTGACTCACCTTGATCTTTTGATACACTTAAAAGTGATTACATAGTGGTAATTTTTTATATCATCGAGAATAGAATTCTAAGAAGAATAACATTAATAATATGATGATTTTCAATCGAAATCAATACATTTTGGCTAATCTTCTCATGAAAAGTCAATAGACTGTACAATATGTATTATACCTTGGGCGCATTTTGCTAGAATTAAACGACAAAGGTACCCAATTTGACGTCATTTTGACGTCAAAGTGGGTACCCAGTTGGGTCACAGCTGAGGGGTCAAAATATCCTGAAATCTTAGAACATTTGGGGGTTTCCTTGGCAACACGATTAAAAAAAAACTTTAAGCAGATGATTTTCTGCTAATAAAATCATGCTCTTTCAACTAACATTGTTTCAGCATTGGGTACCCCCTTTAATGAAATTTAATATTTCAATTAAAGGTATACCCTACCCCATCCTTTGAGGGTTTCAAGAAGCATATACCTACATGGTGTAAAGGATGCTCAGAACAGGTTGGGTGGTAAGTCTCTCTTAATGCTTAGGAGTGAACATCTACTTGGGGGAGGGGGCGTTGAAAATCAATAATCCACTCAAAATAATGGTTGAATACAATACAAACAATATGTATTTTGCCTCACATAATTAAGCTGCCAAGCCTCTTGTGCTTTCATGAGACCGAAGCGAGTAAGCCCATATTTTTACTGTCTCTATCAATTAAGAAAGTGTAGGTTTTTCATATTACTACTGTAATTTTTCCATCTCCACTTTTTAATTTTTGGTGTGGAATTTCCTATCAAAAAGACTCCTCAAAGATTTGATTCCCACCCCTATTCATAAATTAGGATTGTAAAAATTATAACTTCCATACTGCTGAACATGATGAAGAGACGGGTAGGAATCTGCAGTAATTTTCTTTAAGTGGTAGTAATAAAGAGTGCTTTGATGGGAATTTAGCCGAAGATTTCTTTAAATTAAGTTATACTTTTAGGTAAGGCTGTTGCACAAACCCATCACCTGTGTAGATTGATTGGTATCAACCTTGTATTGTTTTGCAAGTGCTCATTCAGTTGTATCATTGTTGTTGTTGTTGTTGTTGTTGTTGTTGTTCTAATTATCTATTGGATGTTGTTGTTCTAATCATCTAATTGGATGTATCTCCCTTTCAATGAAACATTCCACATTCACTTATTCCATTTTGGTAATTAGTTCTCTGTAAAATTGACAAGCGATCTATCAGTGAAAATCACGGCTGAAAATTAATCTTGACACTATATTTCAGTATGCATTTGACGTTAATTGACAATACAATTTAATTCAAGAATCCTTTCGAAATGCACTACGGTCGGGAATAACTTACCATAATTCAATCTTTTCAGGTATTTTTTACCAACCGATGGCAAATCCTCGCCATTTCACGCATTATGGTTGCAACGTTTGATACATGATCCATGTGAGTATAAAATCACTATAATCGACTAGTTTAATCAATCCATATATATATATATATATAAACTTCCGTTTAATTATACTATGAGTATGATCATGCGTGTAAAGTGGTATGTTCGACTTATTTGCTAATATAGCTTATTTCAATTTATTAAAATCTAATGTTTTTCAATATAAAATGATTCTGGCATGTGAATATACTTATATATGTTTTGTTAGCTTGATTATATGTGAAGATATTGTTTTGAAAAATGCAAGAAATAAAAGATATCTTTTGAAAAATAAATCCATTATATTGAATTTTTGAAGGGGCTGAAATCTCCTCAAAAGGTTGTCACAAGCCAAACGAATAAATAGTCAATTAACAATGACATAAGGGGGTGACCCCCTTGAGCCCTTTCTGGCCCACTCATGGATAATAATGGATTTCAAAGTCCATTGTCGCCAAGGCACCTCATACTTCATTATAGGCGACTCGATCCAATAAAACTCCGTTTCAACCACGCTTTGTTGAAATACTTTTACAAGTAATACTGACGATGGGCCATACCGGAGGCAAACTGGATAAGTTCGGGGAAGTTTGTCCTACAGGTCGCTCGATAGTTTGATCCTTCAGCATTTTCCTTTCGTATACCTGATTATGTCAACAAAATGACATCAAAATGAATTATTGCATATGAATTATTATAATTGTTACATTATTTACTTTACAGATGACTAAGACAACTCGCTGAATGGTTTTCGCTAGCTCAGAGCCGAATTGAACCAAACGAACATGACGAAAGCTATATATTGAAGAGACAAACATACATCACCTTCCAAAAAATTATTTCATAAACATGGTAACTGGTAAATCAGGGCCCCGTAACATAAAGCTTAGCGATTGATCGTACGATATTTTTTGCGATTGATTGTACATAGTGGTCAATGTAATCAATCGCAAAGATCAATCGTACGATCAATTGCTAAGCTCTGTGTTACGGGGCCCTCTTCTCCCTTCTCAGACCATCTGCAGACTATACTCGGGACGATACTTCGTGTTACAGTGAATCGAAAGGGACGGTCTCAACATTAGAAACATTAACTGAATGACCACCGACCGTAAGGGCGTTGGGACAAACTATCTTCGTCGACAAAGCTGATGGAGGGAATATTTAGGCTTCTATTTTAAATCCATCTAATCCATTATCAATTCCCTCTCCTGTTTACGATTCATCGGCGTAAATCCGTTTTGAGGGGGGGGGGGGGTGATCACCCTTTTCCAGATTTTTTTTCCCGTAAACTCATACTTTATACACACACACACACACAATCACACACACACACACACACACACACACACATACTCATTCACCCGTGCAGACCCCCCCCCCCCCCGTCTAATATTATCATTTTGCGAGGGAGAGAAAAAAATAACTACTTTTATGGTTTTTAAGAGCATTTCAAACAAAAACTGCGCGATATGATTATCATTTATGACATTTTTATAAAAAAATTCGCCACCTGATTAATTACAATATAATTTATCCTTAGAATGGGGGGGGGGGATATTTGTACACACCACCACTCCCCCCCCCCCCCCCCCCGGGATTTACGCCAATGTTACGATTTTATATACCACAACTGGCGATGAAGGGGAAGTCCCATACTACCGAGTCATAGGACAATACAGTTTCTCTAAATCTCAGGCAATTATATAGCTCTTCCAAGTGCACATTGTCTTTGCGGCACCACAAAAAAGAGAGAATATTTCAGTAGTAGGCTGATAGCATTTACTATCTGCTTACAACTGCTAGAATAAGAATCCTTTGTCGTGTGACCTTATTTTGACCAATCACGTCTCTAGATTCTCGGTATGTGGGATTAAACATTTCATTATTTCACTGTACCACGGAAAAAAAAATTTGCCATAGCCAACTGCAGCTGTTCTTCTGCAACTGTCTATAACACCTCGTTTTATAGAACACTGTTATAACAAACTCTCGTTATGACAAGATAATTCTGCCGGTCTCACTTCTTTTGTATTTGATTGGTATTAGCCCTGCTATAACAAGGTTTAGATAGGTAATTTCCTTGGTTCGGAGTGTAATAATGATATCGCTCTCCTGAAGAAAAGTTATCGATATGTTTTGCAGATCCCAGCTCACCTATGAGCCCCCTTTTTTCTTATCGGTGGCATATCAAGGCAAAAAAAAAACCCCCAAAAAACAAAACAAAACTTCAAGGTCCGACTTAAGAATTGTAGTTGTCGTTATCGAATCAATGATACTGCGATCCATCCTTCACGGGTCGTCACATTTAGTGCTAATATTTTTTTGTAAATATGAAAATTAGGTGAGATGAATTTTAATTTTCATGCATTTTATACATGTAATAATGTTTGAAAGTTTAAAGTAATGCCTGAATATATTTACAAGCTGTGCCAACCTAGAATTTTAAGTTTTATGTGTGTGTTTGATCAAAAGTACTATTTGATTAATTTAAAGGAAGAATTAGCAATGTGCTAGTATTTGAAATTTAGTTAAGGGGAAAGTGTCTTGTAGTGTTTCTTTGTATTCGAGTGTGTAAGGGCAAAGTGCACAAAGGCAATGAGGAAAGAGCTCGGAAATCCCATGTGCATGCTAATTTTCACTTTCTTTTTTCTCATGCTTTTAGGTCATTTTTATCTTCTTGTACAAAGCTTTGGATTGGGTTAGAGCTTTAAATCAAAAATGTTAATACTGTCTTGGACAGTCAGTATTGTTTATACAGAATTCTTTATATATACATTAAAAAAAATACCCAGAAATGTACTCGAGAAATACTTGCAATCATTCTGGAGTAGTTATCTAGATTGTAACTTTCTGGAAGATGTTGCCCAGTCTGGAGTGGGGTGAGGGAGTCGACCCTGTATGATCAAAACTAATTTCCCTCTCCTGAAGAAAAGGAACATTATTTACTGGGCACCCTATTCCCCCCCCCCCCCCCCCCCCCCCCCCCATGAAGCTAAATGGTCACTGCTTCATGGGTTCACTTTTCTAAAATTTTTGACAATCTGAATACTCGTATGCCCGGCATTATTCACCCCAAATCTGTTTCTGCTTCCTTGAAAAGTTTTTATTATCAACCTCACACATGTAGCCCAGGCAGGGGGGGGGGGCATTAAGTAATTATCCTTCGATCAAAGAATACCCTAAACAAGTATTTTGTCATGTTTTCCCCAACCTTTTTAAGGTTGGAAAAAAGTATACCCTTTTTCCCTTTTTTCTTCATGATTTTTGCAATTTTGATACCATTTTCACTACACTCGCGTACATCACCTGTCCGTCAAAAACAAGCCTAAGCGTTATTTCTGTACAAGCATGGTGTCCACCTTGTAATGGCAGTGCCCCCCCCCCCCAGGCATGTAGCAGAGTAAGAGCTTAAAGATGTACATGTAATGATATTGAATATTTTCTGTAACCCATAACTGATTAACATAGTAAGTTCTTACTTTAACAGTTGATAACTAAACCTACAGTTCCTCCAGAAATTTGAACTGCCTAAAATTTTAAATGGAAGTCTTATTTTGGGTTCAGCACAAGATGTGCTTAATTCCTGATAACTTGACAATCAAAAGGGAAACGATTTCAAATTTTAAAAAACAGAAAAGAACTGAGAGACAAAAAAAAACTGACAGAATAAGCACCACTTTCTCCATCATACAAATTGTGTATGATAAAAGTTTATTTGCCATCACTGTAAAATTTCAGTTAAATTTTACCATCATGATCAAGCAAATAAACAGTTTTGACTACATGTACTGCAAGGCATGTATCTGAATGTTATCTGGAATGAGTACTCTATAGGCAGAGTGGGGGGGGGGGTGGTGACAGAGAGGAGGGGAGGAAGAGGGAGAGAGGGGGGGAAGAGAGAGAAAGAGAATGTGACAAAAAAATGTGTGTTAAGAAAAAGAGGTTGAGGTACATGTAAATGAATTCACAAGCATACATGATACTTTAATTATATCATAGAATTTTTGTAAAAGAACAATATATTACATTACATCTGAACATGACGAAATATCTTCTGAATATCTTTGAAAAATGTAGTAAATATTACACTGATTTTGATAAACTTGTCCTGTTTAAAGAACAAAAAAATACAAAAACAAAGAAAACAGAAGCAAAAATATGGCAGAAATGTGAGAAGTGATGGCAACATTTGAAATACAAGTTGGGAGTGCCTAACACTGACAAATCTTGATTTTGTACCATTTCTCAAACTCTTTCAGAGATCACATTCATTAATTTAATATTTTGTATAAAATGTTTGTTTCCTAATTGAATCTTGCAGTGTAATCAAATATTTTTCCGTGCCTTCTTTATCTACTATTCCATTGCTAAATGATACCTTTGTTTAACACAAATTCTCTATCATTAATCTTACCATATAAATACTCCTCTAAAATAATAAAATTTAATTAATTACATTGCAACCATGCCCATTTTACCAAGTAATTCTGAAACATTTGCTTCTCCTTCAATCTTTTGTTAAATAAATCTTTAGCACACATAATCTATCTTACGAAATCAAAACTCAGCAAGTAGCCGAACAGCATTGATATACGACAGTGAGTCAGAAAAAATGTCCCTTCATTTTTGAAGTAGTCTAGTTTGAAGTATGAACATTCAATGATGGGTTTCATGATACATGTATGTCTTGGTAGAGTTATCCTCCCAGCATTTATTAGTACCCTCTTCATTTGGAACTTTGCATGCATGACTGAATAACAGACATTATATCCCTTCTATGAATATTCATAAGTGTTCTAAAGATATGATTGGTCAATTGGTGCCCACGTGATAAAAGATAATTTCACTAGGAAAAACAAATCTCTGCCAGAGCTCCAAATATATTTAACTATTTTTTCCTGGGCAGAACTGCGCATGCTCTATTTACTATTTTGATCAACGCACTACTGCGCATGCTCACAGTTCATTTACAAACTTTGTTTCGAATGTGCAGACTTGTACTTGCATGCAGAGTCCGGTCCTTATACAGACTGCTCATAACCTTCACGCCTGCAGTATCGGCGCAAGTCACCGGTATTTTGGCCCCGCGCTCTAGGGCCCGATCAGGATCAGCTGCGCTAGTTCGGATCAGATATATAAACAAACTTGGCGCCTCTTTATACCTTACCTAGCTGGGCCTTTTTTTTGTTGAAGATTTCATAGGAACTGTGAGTCGTGCGTAGGGCATGATCTTTATTAGAATGCAGCATAAGGTGGAGACTTTCACTGTTCACTATGCATGATTTCCTCCACTGAGAATCTTCGATCAAATAGCTGATGTTAGTTAACGTAACGTTAGTATGGAAAGTTCAGGTTTATAGTCAAACATGTCAAATTTTGCCTTACGTTGTGTTTTTTTATTTATTAGTTGTAAAGAAGAGATATTAAACAAATATACCAAGCATTTAGTTCGAAAGTATAGTGGAAATTATGTATCTTCGGAGGGAATGGCAATAGCTGGTATTTTTTCCTCGGGGCGAAACTCGGAAAAAATGCCAGTCCCTCCTCAGACAAATAATTCCACTATACTTTCTCACAGCTTGGTATATTTGTATAATCTAGAAGACTGCAAAATATCACTTGCGCCAAGTGGATGGGTGAAGAATAAAGGACGAACCATAATACTTGTGCTACTTACAAAGGGCTGAACATAAGTAACTGTTGCCAAATCAGGCAAGCCCTTTTGTACACAAGTACAACAAAGACACAGATTTCCATTGTTGTCATTGTTAACCAACAAAAAAAAGTCATAACCAATGAGATACATTTCAGATAGCACATTGGATTAATGTGCACTTGGTGATAATGATGATGATGATGATGATGATGATGATGATGATGATGATGATGATGATGATAATGATGCTGCTGATGACGGTGATGATGACGGTGACGGTGATGATGATGATGATGGTCGTGCTGGTGGTGGTGGCTAAAATGTTGGGGTATCACCACTTAAACATTCAGCGATGCCTTATCTGAAAAGGAAAATGTTAACACTGCATTATGAGTTTTTCGTTCTGTGTGTGTGGGTGGGGGAGGGTGGGTGTGGTGTTGTGGGTGGGTGTGCACATAAGTTATAACTTCTTTGAAAATTGTTTTAATCTTCATCCAGCCACTTGGTGCCAGTGATATTTTGCAGTCTTCTAAAGATTGTCTGTTTTTCAGTCATACATCCAAAGATCCAAATGAAAAGGGTACCAATACATGCTGGGAGGATAACTCTACCAAGACATATCATGAAACCCATGATTAAATGTTCATACTTCAAACAAGAAAACTTCAAAATGATGGGAAATTTTTTTCTGACTCACTCTGTAGTACATATAAGACATCTTTGCAGTATCCTTATCCTTAAAGCCTTTTACATCCCTCTTCTTTCTCTGGCTGAGTTTGATAGAGATTTCATCCTTTATGATAATGCATAAGACTACAAACTGATGTGACATTTTGTATCTTTCATAGTCTTTACAAATAAAAATTTTGATAAAAATCAATGTTAATGAATTTAACACCCCTCCTTGAAATTCTTTCTTCTAAGCTTGACAATGATTTCCTCCCTTCATATTGTGATAAGAATAATGATATAGTATCTCCCATTTCCAATAGACTGTAATACAGTGGAAACTCAGCATAAAGAGATCTGATATAACAATATTCCTGATAAAACAAGGTAATATTCCGGTCCCAACTCTTTATACTTTGTTTTTTTTTACCCTGATATAACAAGATTCCTGCTATAACAAGGTAATTTTGATGGTCCCAAAGATCTCGTTATACCAAGGTTGGTGCTAGAAATGGTTTGAAATGTGACACTTTTTAACATGTTGACTACTACAGTGCATATTCCTTGATTTAATTCAGGGAAAACCTGATTTTCTTAAGCAAAGGGTTGAAATCTTACATTTACAAATTGAAAAAAAAAAAAATCATCACACCCCTCTGAAAACTCTCCAACATCCATCTCACTTTCTTCGGCTGAGCCTGACATAGATTCCATCCCTTGGTCTCATGATGAGTTCACCCAGAGGGTTCGTTTCTTCCATTGTTTGGATCGCTTGGACAGAGAACCTTCTCATCAGGTTGGCAAGGATGATCTTATCCTCCATCAAGGCAAACTTCTGACCTGCAGGGTTCAAAGGTGAAGGGTCATTGTACAGTGGAATCTCATTAAAAAAAAGCTCTGAAGTAATGAGATTCTTAATATCGCACGAAAAATTGCTGGTCCGGGGTCTTTATGCTCTTTTATTTTTTACTCTAATAAAGGAGATATTTTATACAAGGTAATTTATATCAAAGAGGCTAAAATTAGGGTGTCAATTGGGTTTTGAATTAGGTTTGATGTTTATGGTTACATTGTATTGGTCCAAGGCTAAAAATTTATTAACTGTAGGGTATAAACTACACCCCCTCCATTTCTTCACATATTTTGCCCCTTAAAGCTCTGAAATAGCCCCCGTAAGTCAAAATATGAGGGCTACAAAAATTCATTTACCTTAAAAAATTGCCCTTACTGACTGGGTGTGAAAGTCAAGTAATGACTTCAAATATTTGGCTCATTGCACCGCTGAACATTGGGGCACAATAATTATTGTTACAACATTCAAAATTGAAAATTACGATAATAACTATGAAATAGCTCCTATGAGCCCCAAAATAGCCCTCATGAAAAAAATATTAATTTTTTTCCCTGCTTTACACATACCAATACAATTTCTTGGACCAGCTGAGAAGGGGACGTATGCATAGGGATGTCTCTTGGCCGAGTTCTCCACCAAGAACCGATCAGGGTCAAACTTCTCCGGGTCAGGAAACTGCTCAGGATCACGATGAAGAGCATAGATGCCTAGCACAATCAGAGTACCTTTTGGCACCACTTTGCCATCTAAGGTGGAGAAATAAGAAGAGAATTTGTAAAGAGATGGACACTCCGATTATCCTTGAAGGTGGAGATTCGCAGGGTGGTACTGATGGGGAGGATGAGGTTTATGGTTCACCATGTGGTAAGTCCTGAAAGAAACTGTTGAATTAGAGGGAAAGAGGAGAAAGATGAAGGGGAGAAGGACTAGAGAGGTGAGATAGAGAGTAAGAGATTGTAGAGAGTATCTTTCTTTTACCTTTCAATTACCTTTCTGTAAGAAAGAAGTCGCACAGATCATGAACATTAAATGCACATGAAAATAAATTGGTTTAGAGGAGTTGAAATACTTAAATTTTTCTGTAATTGATCAGTTTAGCTAATTCCCACCAATAACATGAAAAGAGAGAAATGATTATTAAATTATTTGCTATCATCTGTGAATTGTGGCATATCCTGCAGAATACTGTCAATTGAAGCAGTAGATCTACCTATACTTTACCATGTCATCCATTACTTTTGTAGAGTAACTTGTCTCAATTAATGTTGCCATTTTTGAGGATCATCTTTTCAGGGATGAATAAAAACAGGAACTAATAAAGAGAAAATCACCCTAGAAAATGCAAAGGGAATCCGTTTGCTTTACCTTTCCATACATAATAGGGAATGCTGACATTGGCCATTGGCACAGGTCATTCTTTGCCCCCCTCTCAAGTATTTGACCAAAAAAAAGATGGTCCGCAAAAAGATCATCAAAATATTAACAGAACGAGCTACACTTCCAAACCAAGTCATACACATCTACATTTTACACTGTCATTTTGTTAATGTTCCATGAACAATGAACACTGGGCAAGAACTGCATTTTTACTGATTCCCTCTGTAGTAGTTTAATCAATATTCTAAGCTACTAACCCAGCACACAGTCTTCTTCTAGATCCCTGCCAATCATAGGCACAGAGGGGCAGATCCTCAGAGTTTCCTTCAAGACGCAGTTCAGGTACTGGAGTTTTTGTAAGTCATCAGCAGTTATCGGTCTGTCGCTGTCACCTGGAAGGTCAGAAAATGATTGAAAAATTTCAAGGTAACGGAGCAGTACTGATAAAAAGAGACCGAAAATAAAACACAGACATATTAATCAAATGTATATATTTACATATATATATATATATATATATATATACACATATATATATATATCTCACAATTGATTGTAAAATCAATAGAGGCCATTTTTTACATCTTTAGAGTAACACTAGTTAGCACTATACATGAAACAACAAAAAGAAAATGCCTTTCATTTGATACCTCACTCAAAATATATCAAGGAAAAAGTTGGGAATAATGATGATCTACAATACTACATACATTTTAATTGTATACTGGCAGTTTCAGTTGCTAATATCTCAAATTTACAAAAATCAACATTTGTGGGTTTTTTTCAAATTAAACTCTTCATGGATAATTTTCTTTCTGTATGTAAACTTGGACTATACAATATCCAACAAAAAGTGAGTACACCCTTGAGGATGTGCTCAACTTTTGTTGCCACTAATTTAAAATAAAATCCTTCAGCTTTTACATTATTGTTATGGAAGAGATAATTCCTATAACTACACCAGACACAGAATTTTGTTCTTCTCTATCATAGTTGTAATACATTTATGCAAGAATTTACATTTGAATTTTAACATTTTGTAAAGGGTGTACTCACTTCTGTCGGATACTGTAGAATAATTCATCACTTATAGGGGAAATTACAAGTTTTATGAACTAAGGGGTTGTGGTAGATGTGCCCACAAAAGCTGCAGTTGAAGCAAGCGTGATTTATGAGTGCTTTGAGTGGGTACTAGTGGCAACTAAATCTTCAGATATCAAATGGTAATCTAGCTTATCATGGAAGCACATACCAAAGACTTCATCCAGTTCTTCATGGAGGCGGGTCTGGACCTCAGGATGACGACCAATCATGAGAATGGCCCAGGATGCCGCTGCTGCTGTCGTATCATGGCCCTATGAGAAAGACGAATAATGGAAACTTGATGAACCACAGGTGAGTTATGTTTTAAAAAATGAACAGGGCTTTGATAATTTACATGACCATGCCCTCTCTTCCCCATACACTTCTTTTTTTTTTTTCATTTTGATAACTTGAAAAATCATAGCATTGTCCAGTCATCATCACCAACAAAACCAAAACAATTAAATAAATGGTTAAATGGTGGGTTATTTTACCCGACTGCTAAGAAAGCATGTGTATGCTCGTTAGTAAGCAGCCAGGGGACCGATGGCTATAAGTCCCCTTCGAAGGACTTGGTAATGAGGATTAATACCTTACCAAAGGGAATTAGCGCATCTGCTTGGTTTCGAACCCGGGTACTCCCCGGTTACGAGACCACTGCTCTATGACTGAGCCACAGCGCCTCCTCATCAATCATCATCATCAGCAGCAGCATCACAACTAATCATTATCATCCCATCACCATCAACAACATCATCGCTACCACCTTCTTCATCCCCACCACCACCACCACCACCATCATCATCGTTGCCACTGTCGCTGTTGATCCACCATCTTCACCTCAAACATGAATGTGTCCACCTCTTCTCTGATGTCTTCTAAAGTAAAGCTAGGGTCTTCCCTGTGCATCTGCAGAAGGAGATCCAGGAATGCGATCCTCTTTCGTTTCCCGGCAACCACATCCTCTTCACTGCCATCAAGAACCCTAGGAGGCTCTTGCAATCTTTCTTTGATAATCTATGCATAAATTAGCCAAAAGAATGTTCTAAATGATATTTTTCTAAATTACGCAAATATACAAAGTAAAAAAAGGAACAGAATGAGTCAACAATAATTATCATCTTGAATATGCAGGATAAATCAACATCTCTGCTGATCTTAAAACAAGACATTTTAATGCAGTTCTTCAGTCCTTGCTAAAACAAATTCTTTTCACACTGCACTATTCCAATTACACAAAGATTCCACTGATAATGTCATTACAGAAAACTCAATAATTTTAGGGTCAGGTAGAGCATCTCGTTTTTTTTGTGTAGGAAACAGACCACTAATTGGCATATAGCCAATCAACACTGCATTTTCCCAATTACACAAAGATTCCACTGATAATGCCACTATAGAAAATAATTTTACGGTCAGGTAAAGCGTTCCATCGATTTCATTTGTTTTTTGTGTAGGAAACAGGCCACTAATTGGCACATAGCAACTGGTGTCTATTCAACCAAACATTCAAGAAAACAGCCATCAATTATTCAAACATTTGGAAATGTTATCTTTAATCTTTTTTTTGATGATCAATATTACAAACATTGTTTATTAATTTGTTTTAAAGCTTAGGGACGTTAGGGCATCAAATGGGGGAGGGGGACCCAATAGCATATGCCTCCCCCAAACAATTCTTGAAAAAAGAGACACCGTGGAAATTTAATAGAGCGTGGCATCCCCCCCCCCCCCCATGAAAAAAAAAGAAAGAAAAAAAAAGGTGATGACCTTTTCCTTGCTTGTCAGCCAAATTGGGGTGAAAAAGAGGCATGTGAAAAGGCTACAGGATATGTCCTCCTAAGAATTAGGGGGGAAAAAGACGAATGAGAAAGCTGCTCGGGACATTTTTCTTTTGCTTGTCAGTGAATTTCTGCCAGATTTCCCCCCCCCAAAAAAAAATAAGTAAATGAAATAAAATAAAACGGATCGACACTTTGTTAGGAAATAATACTCAGATTTGATCTAAACTCTCACCTTCGTAGTCATATCGTGCAGTACTCTGAGATTGTTGGCATGCTTTTTACCAGATTCTATGTTATCATAGAGAAGATCAGGCCAAAACCACGGTTTCTTCATCCTTTCTTGAACCAAGTCACTCATGCTTGTATGAAAAGGCAAACAAAAGAAATTATGGAAGTGCAAAATAAATTCTTTCAATTCATATCATAAATGCTATCCAATGAAACACTGGGGAAGCTGAAAACATTATTATTGAGGGAAAAAAAATAATAAATATAATCATGAAATAGGGCAAACATCTCGAGATAATTCACTGTCTCATTATGTTTTACACAGGCATTATAGGATTTTCCGTTCATGGGTCATGTTACAGTCAGTCCTGCAGTCGGTGCAAATTACATACCCTTTTCGCATTTTAGATTATCGTGATTTAGGGGGCTTTTTTCCATTTTGGGGCATTTTTGACACTCTATTCGCGTTCCGCATGTTCCGCGCCTACCCCTGAAAAAATACCCTTTTTCCGCGTTTTTTTTCTCGCGGATGCTGTCCACTCTTCAATAGAAGTGACCCCCCCCCCCCCCCCCGGGTTTAATGGTCAAATCTACTTATTATTGCAAAAAGTTAGCATCTTATTCCCAGGCCACCCACTACTTAAAATATCCTAGCTATGACACCGTCCATGACAGACCATTTGTCTATATATCTTTCATTCAAACAACTCTTCATCACAGCTAGATTGCTTTTTAACCCATTGGAAACTGGAAATGGTCGCCCATGTATTATGTCTACGAGAATTTGAGAATTCAGAAGTCCAGGGGTTAATATACAAATAATGGACAGATGTGAGTGTGTTAATGGCGATGCAGCGCACTCGAGGGTATTTACAATGTGCGACTAGCATGAGGCGCATGCGCCGAGTGCTTTTGCATAATATTGTAAATACCCGAGATGCCTGCATCACCATTAACATCACGAATTTAAATCTGTGCATTATTTGTTTTATAAAACAGGTTGGCAGTATGACTTTGTAGTGGAAAATTTGTTAAAACCGCTCCAAATTTCCTCAGATTGCACAGACAAGGAGGCAACATCTGCTTTCTCTTATGACATCACAAGCGTAGCCAGTGTGATGCGTCCCTGAGTAAGCGCATCAAAATCCTTGTGATAGACTTCTAGAAAGAACGCGTATTTCATGGCACGCGTCTCAGTTCTTACGCGCTAGAGGTAAAGTGATGCATCCAAAATGCACAGTGCTGCACAAAAAACTGCACGGCTGGAAGGTTGCGTAGAATTAAAGCATGAGCATGTGACATGCATACGCACTCGTTATTGGCTACATCCTTGAACCCGTTTTATAATAAAGTTTATACATAAAATAATATTCTCAGGCATTACAGTATGAAACCTATCATATTTTGATACTTCCTGAATTTCTTTGACAATGTTCTTGAGAGTTTGCTCTACGTGGCTTTTCATTTTCTTGATGGTGTCATCGATCTGGTTGAGTTTTTAGCTGAAAGGGGCATTTTCATCAAGAGCTTATTCAAATGCAAGAGTATTTCACCTCATGGAGACATACATGTACATGTATGTAGCAGACCATAAAGTGTCTTTAGTTTGAATTGGTATTGGTATGGTATTTTTTTTTTTTTTTGTATGGTATTTATTAGATCACGCATCACAGTTACATTATTGCACATGGATATACAAAGTCATTTTGAATAAGGGTACAGATTATAATAGTGCCATTATTTACATAATTAAAAGTACATGTGTATGTCACATGTTTCACTGGATTTTATGAATATCATATTACAGCAAATACATGTATACAAATAACATGGTAATAGAGAGTACGTACAGGATTAAAAACCAAAGTTTAAAAAAGTTAAAATGGCTAGGAGAGAAAGGAAGATTTAGAGAGGGAGAGAGAGGAAAATAAGAGAGAGGGGTGGTATTTTGGAGTTTAAAGACAGCAACAAAGATTTCATGCTGCATAACAGGGCTCTACTCTTTAATTTTTTTGTTCTGGAAAGAAATTCCAAGCTCTGACTTCTCTGTACATGTATGTATGTATTGAGCCCTGTATTAAGACTGTTCAGTTTTGTTTTGTTTGTTTGTTTGTTTGGTTGGTTGGTTTTTTTTTTTTGGGGGGGGGGGCTCCAGAAAAAAAAAAATTGGAGGGGGAGGGGTGGATGTGTCCTGGGCACCTGTATGTGTCCAGCACTATGTATAGGATATATCAACAGCAGTATTTAAACAAAATGAACAAGTGATTTTGGCCATCAAAAAAATATTTGAGAGAGAACATAATTACATGAAGTTGAGAAATGATACAATGTAGATAATAACAGACAGAAAGACAGACACACAGACAAGGACTGATGGTCGCTTTATGGTGATAGGCCTAGTCCTAAACAAGATAGGTGGAGTATTCAATTTATATTTCCCTACCTTATTACTGCTCGAACGTATTCATTATCACTCTCTCCCTGTGCATTAATAGACTTCCCCATTGCAGTATCTGAAAGATGAAATTATAATGATCAAAATGATGAAGATAACTTTAAAAACAATATGTCTTGTTTAACCAAGGTGCCTCATTAGAATCAACACTGTGTTCTCCCTGAGGGCCCCTGCATATTACCCTGGCTTTGACCAAGCTACCATGATATAGCACTCAAGCAATTATTAATAAGTAGTTTCTTCTTTACCCCTTTATCCTCACCTAGATAGAGAGCGGCAAATATGGGTTAATTAACATGTTTCAAAAAGTACTTCTCTAAGACCTATTCTTTTAATTTACAACTTAAATTGGAGGAAAAGTAGTTACAAAATTGAAGAAAGGTAATATCTACAAATGAAATTGCCTCTTTGTCCAAATACTGAGATTATGTCTTTAATTTTCTTAAAACTGAATCGATTTGAAATACAGATGATTGCGCTTATGCACAAAAAAAAAAAATCAAAAATAATAATAAAAAAGCACAAACAAAATACTGTGTTGAATCATTATGTTATCAATGCATGCATGACAAATACCATTTCAGATATAATACTAATCACTGAACCAACATCATTATCACAAAGAGATGATATCAAATACAAGAGATTCAAAGTCCACCTCTGAAGATAAACACTGACTTTAATGTAACAATAAGAAAGAAATCTATATCTCACTAATTTCAAATGACAAACTATACCAAAATCCAGGTCATTCCCAATGCTCCACACTTGTAGCACTTGACGCTTGGGAGTAAATATAAAGTTCACAGGTAAATCTATAACTGAGTGGTCTATACTGTTAATTACTCTACAAAAAAGTACTTTTAGGTATGAAGTACATGTATCTACATGTACAAATGTCACACTGATAAGGAATGTCTTTCACACAATCAAGGACATTATCATAAATACAATTTAACCTGCTGCATGAAGACCAATAAAAGAATATTGCAGCTGTAGACTTGGAGCAATCAAGAACAATATCATTTAATCTTTGCACAAAGACCACTCAAAGAAACTATGAAGTACATTTTTGATCTAGACAGGTGGTTTTAACATTTCCTGTATCACAGTTTTCATAGAATTCCAGAGGAAGTATGAAAAGATAGTTTGTGCACACAGGTGGGGCTTTTTTTCCCCCTTAAAGTGATTACACAATGGTAATTTTTTTTTTTATATATGATCAAGAATAGAATTCTAAGAAGAATAACATTAAAAATTTGATGATTTTCAGTCGAAATCAATGCATTTTGGCTAATTTTCTCATAAAAAGTCAAGAGTTGACCAAAAAATTTGAGTATGAGGTATGACGTAAAAGTGGGTACCCAGCTTCGCGCATTGCAGTTGTGCTGTGCGCTGGACTGTACAATATGTATCATACCTTTCGCGTATTTTGCTAGAAGTGCGCGACAAGGTACCCACTTTGACGTCATTTTGACATAAAAGTGGGTACCCAGTTGAAACTGGGTCACAGCTGAGGGGTAAGAAATATCCTGAAATCTTACCACATTTGGGGGTTTCCTTGGCAACACGAATTTTTAAAAAGCTTTAGGCAGATGATTTTCTGCTAATAAAATCATGCTCTTTTAAATGAGCTAACATTGTTTCAGCATTGGGTACCCCCTTTAAGAAAAGGTTATCACTGAAGCAGGTTAGGTCCCAATAACAGTTCAAACCCATTCTGGTGCAAAAATTTTATGAGATTTCAATGATACTGTATCAAATCCAGCATTTGAGAGCTACATATGAATTAAGACACTCAATGTCTTATTTTTCAGATGACTTAATGTAAATTATTTGCTTCAGTGGGTTACTTTAATACTAGTAATATTTTTTGTTTGCAACTATTACACATTGCCATAATTTTTTAAAAACTCATTTTGCTACTTGAAAATGGCATAAACATAACAGTCATAGTGTAAAAATACCAGTCTGAAACTTCAAAGTATAATATCCACAGGAAGTATTTTTAAATATCAGAAATGTGAGGGTCTGTTGCACAGACTAGACGTAAGGAGTGTGCATGCGCGCATGGCTCACCGTACCATACTGTCTGTATTGGCATATCACGCGGCGGGAGGCAGATAACGTTTTCCTTTAACTTGAGCAAAACGGTCCTCTTATTTATCGTCTCTGAGACCAAAAATAATGAAACCGTGGTTTGCGTGTTACTAACAGTTTTTCATTCCAAATTATGGGTGGTTTCAGGGTTTTTTGAGTACAAATACATGTACAAGTACTCATACACATGTTTCATCTTTATAGTTTTGAGAATTTTTTAAATCGGCTGCTGACAAAGTTAGCCAATGCCTTTAAGCCTAGAACTTCACAATATCATATGGAGCATATTAGTAATTCTATGTGACAAATGGGACAATTTTCAGGTTGGACGAAATTCCTGCTAAAATGATCAGCATTCCTTTAATTGTAACCCTTGCAGGTTAATCCCAAAGTTAGGTACCTTATCAAAAGTCGCGTCCATCAGTTTCTATCATCTTTTCCACGCTTGGGAATTTACATCGGCTTTTCCGGTCCCCCAGTGTTTTGTCTATTGGGGAACAAGAGAATAGTGGACCAAAGACACTGAATGGGAAAGATGCTAAAGGCCATGGTCAAATTGGGCTAAGACTTATGATAAGAAGCCTTACCATTCCACATTCAAGCAAAATGTGTTTTTCACCTAGAGCAAAACAAGTCCAAAGTGTTAAGAATATGTCTTACCACATATGATATCAAGAACACAGTAGGTGATTTGCGGAAAGATGTTAAAAGGCTCAGATTTGTCGGCAAACTTCTCCATCTTCTTGGCTAAGATGGCGCTCTGCTCGTTGAAGACATCCATGAAGTTTTGGAGAATGGAGAAATGGAATGTTGGAGTGAGCAGCTTACGTCGATGGAACCATTTCTGACCAGTACTGAAGGGGAAAATGAATTGAAAAAATATGTATACAGCATGTCACAAAAAAAAGTTAATGACTGAAACAATGGAATCAATATTTTAAAACATTTGTAAGAAAATTACATACCTGTGGATAGCTTAGGGTTTTTTGTTCACTCAAACATGATCATTAAATGTTTTGAAGTAATTTAAAAGGAGAGACCTTACCTATCCAAAGGTATAAAAATTTCATCAAAATATTTTAAAATGCTCATATGAGGAGACTCTTCCAACTGTGAACTTTGTAAAATGCTTCTTAACTATGTTGATACAAGCCAGAAAAAATATCAATTCTTGTAAAGTCCAGATATTGAAAAATTTCTCAAAAGTGACCTTTTCTCACTCAAGGTTAACAGTAAATTATCACCATATTCATTGTGGCATTTGACAGAAGAGACCCTAGTACTCAATCCATATTTCTGAAAATTTCTTACCGCTGTTTTGAAATAGTTAGGGGGGGCGGGGGGGGGGGGGGGAGGGAGTTCTATCAATTGTTATATTTTTTTTTCTTGGACACACTGTAAAGCAGGGCAACTAGTGTATTCAGGTGATCTAACTCTATTCATTCTGGGTATAAAAACTTTCATGACCATGCACACTTAGGATATACATCTAACCATCTTCATTAGGTTCATAAGGTCATTATATTGTCTGTTAAAGGAGTTTCAAACATTTATATGGGACATTTACAAACAAAATACACTTTAGAGGCTAACAAATGGGAAATCATGGGGAAAACGAATTTGCAAAAGACTTGCTTACTTGTACACTAAAATCCGTCCGTTATGCGAGCCCGTCGGACCAATGCAATAACGGTTCTGACAGCACGAAGTTTACCGAACTCAACCTAGTCATACATTTCGGGTTCTCACATTTCTCAACAACTCTAAGTGTTTAGACTCTTAACGGGTCTCATCGTGTTCACTCGAAGAAACGTCTTGTATAATGCTCCAACATTTCAAAATACAAAATATAGTTTACTTCTGGTTTGTTAGTCATTAAACTTCATTGCCTTTCCCCGACACGTCGTTGCCGTGGATTACATAACACCCCTTAGGCTCTCCTAGGGAGCTGGCCATGTAATTGCTTTTCCATATGACTAGCAGTTTATTAGCTTTTTCATTGCGCGAAATTTGAAACACGTACGGCAATAAATCACAGCTGTTTAGAATGGATTATCCCTTTTCTTGAAACTTGAGCGGCCGACTGCATTCCCCCCCCTCTCTCATCCGAGATGCTGCGGAAAAGCTTAGACATGTCATGCATCAGTAAGAGTTTCATTTCAAAGTAGCAAAGAAAGTGGGATTAACAGGTGTTATGCGTCGCATGGATTTTATGATTATTGTTACTATTTTTGCTCTATTATCAGATTTTCATTAGTGGAGATGCTATTTTTCACCTATTTAGATCTAAACTAGTGCTATCCGTACTATTTTCAATATGATTATCAACTAATTTGCAACTTTTCCATCCCAGAAAAGGTAATTTTTTTCAAGGGATTTAGGAAAAATGCAAACATGCACGAAGTGCAGTGAGTGCATCAACTACAGCATATTATGACACCCATGTGACTTTCAAACCACCCTACCTTGTCAGCAAACCAAGGCCGAGCCAAGGATGGAGGAAGTTGTAGACGTAACCTTTCTTGATGTGTTTGCTGCTGCTCATAATTACCTAGCAAAAATTGACGAAAAAAAAAAGTTTTTAATTTCCTGACCATGAAGTTCGCAAGCTGTGCTTAACAAATACGAACGTGAATTTTTAGAAATCTATTGATCATCGTTGCAGTGAAATGGCAATTTAAAATTCAAGATACAGACTGAGTAATAAAAAGCATTGCATCAAGTAATAAACATTATGCAATTGCAATCAAATTTGACTAAAATACGGTATGAGTATTTCTAAGAGCCTCTAGATTTAGTTCATATAAATTATTTGCCATCTTCATGTAAGTAATAAATAATCTATAGTTCGGAGTCATGAAGAGCCCTCCATGTAAACTAAATCTTGTGAAGATTATTTTTATTTCACCCTCATTCATAATTCATAATGATTATTTGTATAAATGGGTTATGTGCCAAAAGGGAGAAAATTTAAGCATAAGTACTTCCTTTGCTCAGTGAAAAAATGTCCAGATGGCCTTGCAACATTTCCTTTGGTGGTTATATACCATGATTTGCAAAAAGCACCTTGATGACATGGCAGAATCATTTGATACCTTGGGTTTTCTTTTGTTTGTAAAGAGTACAGGTATAGTAAGGATACATGTAATTCCATGTGCTGACATGTGAGTTATCACTGAAATGCTATTACACGAATTACTATGAAGAAAAGGAGTGCATATTTGGTTTCATGTTAGGGAAAGCCATTGCTCCATTTCTTAAATGAAAATTGTAATGCTGAATAAATATTAAAGGCAAGGGCCCAAAAATGAGAGGCAAGGGGAGAGAGGGGAAGATCAGTAGAAAACAAACATGCAAATTAAGTGATGCATGACCAATTATCACAAAAGTGGTAGATTGGCAAAGCCAATTTAAAGCAACGGAACAATCTTTCAACCCCTACTGACACTGAGCAAAGGATTGCCTAGCTTGGATTAATCATACAGCACCTCAGTAAAATTTAGTATTAGGGCCCACTCACAATGACCAATGATAATGATGACAGGATTTCTTATCTATATCATTTGTTACAGAAGATCCGCATTGCGTGGTTTAGTCCAATAATTTGATGCACAAGGGCGTAGGCTGGGGGGGGTGCACACCCCCCCCCCCCCCCCCCCCCCCGGCAAGAAAAAAAAAAAAAAAAAATTTGCACCCCTTTTTCTGCTTTCAACAGCTTCAAAAAGGGGGGCACAAGACCTGGACACATAGAAAGAGAAATGAAAGGAGAAGAAAAATGAAAAGTGAAAAGAGAAGGGGAAAACAAGAAAAATGAAAACCAGAGATAGGGAAGTGCTTCCTTGCTTTGCTTGCGAGTCATGTTAATGGTCTTGCAAAGCAAATCTGAAACCGGCAAGTGAAGTGACCAAATAAAGAATGTCTCATAGGCCCATAATGTAATTTGCTGAAAGCATTGAATGATTTGTTTAATGATTTTTGGAAACCAAACAAATAGGGCGACTGAGGTGACCGAATGAATAATTTAGATGTTCCATATGCTGACAATGTAATTTACTAATTTCGCTCACTCGTAATGTTTACAAGCAGGGTGGTTTTGAACATCAATGGACCACAAACGTGCCAAAATAAGAGTCGTTGGCAGCAAGGTAACCAAATATGAATTTGAGATATCATAACAATAGGCCTATAGAGGTCCTATAGTTTATTTGGTAACAAAATAACATGTCTTTCATTGAAAATAAAGCTGTAATTTTTGGCTCTCTCGCTTCACTCGCTCGAAATATTAAAAAGACAGGGTGATATCAAGATGCGTCATTTTCCCTGAATTTAAAAATGCTTCACGCCCCTAAAGACACCTTGTTTCGAGATTGCTGTTGTTATTGTTAACATGATAGAAATAACAGTATACATATTACACACACACACACACACACTCTTTTCCACTCGCTGCCCCCTCAATGCGTTGACCCACAGTATGCCACTGGTTCTGATTTTCTGAACTTTAGTTCTGCCTCCCCAAGATGCGCACCTCCCCATGCCTAAACCAGCCTATGCCCCTGATGCAGAGCCCTAAAAACATAACAAATACACAAGCACAAAGAGCAATAAAATCTACACTTACTCTGCCCATTTGGGTTGCATGCATCTTTAATGGAAACTCTTGTTATCACTGTCATTATCGATCAAAGGTCAAGGAGAAAGCCATTGTATTAACACTGTATTTATAAGCCATTTTGTGAGGGTTATATTCTTGTGAATTTCAAAAACTGTTGTGCTGTTACAAATTCAACAATTACATGAAAATGAGCTCGCGATGCACATGCAAACATTTCAGCCTGTGTCAGTTATCCTGAAAATAACAAATCCAATAATTGCCCGCTCCTCACCAAAATATTAGCAAGGAATAAAATACCAAAATCACACAAAATCATCCAAGAAAGGCATCTTGGAAAGACATTACAACTTCTATTTCTACCTTTTTCATGCATACAATCTTCATTTTTTTCTTGGTCTACATGTATGTCATGCATGAAATCATTAAGCACACAAGTAGATACAGCTAGTAAGTGGTTACAATAAAAGCAGTGAATTTCCAGCCAATTTGCATAATTTTTCACGCAGATAGAAGATCCTTCACCTAAAATTACCTTCTATGGTACTTGCACTCAATACCCAGAGTCTCTATTTTCTCAGAGTTGTAGATTCATTGGGCATCTTGATAAGGGTGATCCATGACCAGAGTAATGGAACATTATTATTCATCTTATTTTTTGAAAAAAAAAACCCAAAAATAACAAAAATAACACACACACAAAAAAAAAAACCATTCATGGACCTTGGTAATTTTTAAATTGTTATCTATCCATCTAATATTTTTAAAATAACAAAACAATAAAAATAAGAAATAATAGTAATAAATGATAATAAAAAAGCACATAAATGTATCTTGGTCATTTGTTAAGGCATCTTTTTTCATCAAATGTTAAAAACCCTCTTTCAAGTCCTCAAAAAAAAATCTAAAGAAGGATGAAAGTTACCAATCTAATAACAGAATTGGCTGAGGTATCTTTTTTTCCTCACCCAAAATAAAATAGGTTTGGAAAAAAATTAGATCCCATTTAAAATGTTAGTGAATATTTTTAAGGAATTATTAGTCATCTTTTCCACCTAATTTCTCATCAAATTTAGAGAATGACCCTCACCTCCAAATCTTGACAGTTAAAGGTAAAAACGACAGGAACCGGGCCAAGCCACAATCTCATTCTACCACCGGTCTTTGGTCTGTACTCATTCACCCAGTCTTCTATCTGCATGAAAAATTCTGCGATATAAGCAAAGAAATGCACAAAAGCTTTACAGTGATTGGCCAAATATATATCAAACTAGCAATTGCTTTTTTTTTAAAGATTTTGCTGATGATCTTCACACACATGTGAATGTGCCAATTAACTCGAGCGTTTGCTACTTTCATGTTAGAGCACTGTCTCAAGTTAGCATGTTCCTCTAAACGTCTCCGTGCATGTTCCATCCCCCAATAATTCTCCATATCGCAAATACGATATTCCACAGTAGAGGGCAATATTTCCCACACACAGCGCAGACAAAGGCCCTTCCGGTTTCCATACAAATATCATGGGTCGAGCCTTAAAGGTGCTTTCAGATATGAGGTGACTTTGTGGTGCCACTTTGTGTGCACACATTTTTTGTGTTCAGATATAATGCGACTTTGTGTTGCCACTTATGCTAATGACCGTGCATTAACGCGTCAACTCTCAAATAATAGAGCATTTTGTCAAAACTTGCGCAAACAATCTCTTGGCAACAGTCTTTGTGCTAACGCTTTAGGAATGTGATTGGTGCGCATTTTATTTGTAGCTAGGCAGCAAACAAAAATGTGTCCTGCCTCGGCGACAGTATTTTTGTCGCCCTATACCCCACAGACCTGCACACAAAAAATGTGTGCACACAAAGTGGCCTCATTATTGAAAGCACCTTAAAAAGTCCAAAAAAAAATTATAGTTTTTGAGCCAAGAAAATGCAAGCAACAAATTGTGATGCTACCTGCATAGATCTAATAAAATTATCAGGTTTATGAAACCTGAACAATACTTTCGTCAAATGAGGGATTTGTTAACCTGGTTGTACATTTTCTATGGAAGCCAGAAGAAATCTTGTCAAATCGTCGGTACTGGATTGTATCTGCGCAAGTGCTGACCTGTGCAGTATGCAGGAAATGTCGCCCTCTACTGCTGAATCTCGTATTTGCGATATGGAGAATTGGCAGACTACATGCACCACTTCAGAGCAATTGTGGGCTTTTGTTACTGTGTGAGGGTTGAAGTGATGGGATCTAATGTGTGAGTGCAGTAACTACCTCCATGTGGTCGGCCTGGAATACTCCTAGAACTGGCATCGGTCCCAGCCACATACGCATGATGCCACGAGATGCATATTCCTTGATCCATTCCTCTTGCTGCTTAAAAAACTCTGTTTTTCAAAGAAAATTTGCATTCCTTTCAACTTTCAACAATGTTTCTGTTCCATGTGCATGTACTTGTTATGCAGATCCATGTCAACATGTATATCTGATGAAAAATGGAATATCGGAGTGTAAACAAATTGGAAAGGAATGTGATTCTTTACAGGGATTAAGTAAAGAAATGTAAATCCAATCGTGAGTTCCCTACATCTGGGAATTGCATGGAGGCTTTAGAGCATGGAAACTTGGACAATTTGCCCAAAATTGTCATTTCTATTTCATTTTACAGGCCTGGCATTTGAAATCATGCAGTCACAAATACAGTAAAGCATGAAGTACATGTAATATTAAATAGACTCTCTTTTTTTGGGGGGGGAGGGGCTTTCTAATCAATTTGGGGGTGCTACATGTAGGTGAGGTGCTAGGTGAGGTGCTAGACGAGATTTGTTCTATGGTGAGATTTATTGAATGGTTCACAAATATGGACAGCATGCAGGACAGACAATGCACAAGCTTGACAGTAGTGAGCAATGGCCAGTGCTACTGTACATGTACCTCGGCACACTCTGCCTTACAAACACAAAGTGTAGGCACGGGACCTAGCCAGAGACGAAACATGCCTTGAGACTGGAACGTTTGGGTCCATCCCACCAGCTGCTTGAAGAACTCTGTCTCAGGGGAGAGGACCATGATTTATATGTTTGGCAAATGATCAATAATAATTATAGCAACAACGACAACATAATATTGGTGACAACCCACTTCGCTGAAGGCCTGCGAGACCGAAGGCCCGTGAGGCCGAAAATAGCAAATTGCAATCTATAATATCACACCGCTCTGACCAATTTCTGTGCCAGAAGGAAGTTTAATAATTATTACGGGGCAACGAGGACTAAACATGCTATTGGAGACATAATTATTTTATATACCGATAGCGCATTATTTGCGATGAAGGAAAACACGATACGAGAAAAGTCGGCTTCGCGGGCCTTCGGTCAAGTGGGCAGACCCATAATATTACGAGATATCAGCCCACTGAGTACGATTTGATTTGAGTATGACACGCAATTTCCATAGACCCCATCTCAAGTTACCTTGGGCTGAGTGTTCTAAGGGTTTATCTCCTAGTATATTGATATCTGATTGATATTAAACTTGATATGGGAGAAAAAAAAATTCACAGCATCTTAGCTTTGCTAGTATCTTGCTATTTACCACTTTAAAGAAAAGAAACCATAACAAAGACTTTTTGAGGGCTTATCAAAACTGTACATGATCTTCAAGTACCAATATTCAAAATTTAGAAGGGGAGGGGAGTGGGAAGTGGGGGGGGGGGTAGGGGGGAGGTGAAGTGAATTTGTTTAAATCCTACCTCTTGCATCCTGCTTAAGTAGATGGGCGTTGCCAACAATGGGGAGGGCAGGAGGCCCCTCAAATTTGCTGATGAGGTGGAACACACGAAGAATCCTGGCCAAGAAATATGTCAGGATGGCGGAGAAGGTGACAATGACCGCTAAAACGCCAATGCTGACTGCCATGGCTGTCTATTGCCAGGGACTATCTGCAAGAATGAAAATGACACAAAAGCAGTGCAAATATCAATGGCTGAATTTCACATCATCAACTCTCTTTATGTTGTTGCATATTCAAGCTGTCATTTAGAAAAAAAAATTGACTTAGGAGCATGCCAGCATGGGTAACAATAGAGGCAGTATTTGCTTTACAAAGGTTTTTTTTTTCTTTTTTTTTTTGAAGATTCTTTTAGTTGCAAGTGCTTAATCAACTACAGCAAAGACACAATGACACATCATACATGATAATGGTTTTACCTGTATTAACGAGGTCTACATCTACATGTACGAGAAACAGAATCAATCATTTTTTTTTCTCAAATAATTCTTTTACTATTTCAAGGTACCTAAATATTCCCTTTTGTATGACACCTGAATAGATCCCTGTCATTTGATTGGTTGTTTGATATTGATCATTTGTCCCATTGCACTATAACATCATCATTCGTGCAATTGTGGCTCCATTTACCGTGCAATCTTGGATCCATACGATTTGCTCCATTGCAAGAACACCGAGAGCCCGGCACACTACGTACGTAAAACGCTTGCGTTTGCAATGTGCATGCATGCACCACGAACAGCGCGCTAGCGTATAGCGCTATTGATTTATTGCGATTTGATCTATTTTTAGGTGTCATATAAAACAAATAATGAATGTTTTTTCATTCGTGCAATGGACAGAATATTTCATTCGGTGAAAGATGAAATTATTGATCCATTCAACTCGGCTGCACCTCGTTGAATGGATCATTTTATCTTTCACCTCATGAAATATTCTGTCCATTGCACTCATAAACATTCATTATCTGTATATTAATACACTCCCTTTACAATAATAGCCAGCAGCATTCAAAAAAGTATTCTGATTATAAAGGCATTAACCTGTTGAACCCTACACTCAAAATAACTCGGGTTAGCATCAATGGAAAATGTGTGTTTAATATACTGAAATCAAATTGTGCTCAGTAGGTTAATCAACATCAGTGCTTAAGTGCCAATTTTAACGAGTAATCTCAATGATAGACTTCCCAAAAGCGTGCGTCCCCTGAGCCTGATCTGACCAATACAGTAGGCAACTACACGTACATGTATATAGGAATTTAAGTGCGACTTTACTTCCAACTTAACTCTGTGTGAAACACCCCCATGATCTGCCCAATTCAACCCTGCTACAGTGCTTGTACATGTAGGTAGCTTGGAGCACTATTTTGTGCCAGGGGCTGTGCCAGGGGCAGCACCATGGTATTTTGATGGGGGTGGGGGGGCAAGATGACACATAGGTGATAAATTGACCAGGCCTCTCTTTTCTCACCCCTTTCTTCTTTCTCCTCATTTTTTCTTGTTTCTTATCACTTGAAAAATAATGGGGGGGGGGGATTCCCCCCCTGCCCCCCCCCCCCCCCTCACCCCATAGTATCGCCCCTGCTTTGTGCACTGATTACAGTCACAGAGTAGTTGAAGCTGGCATAATAATTTGCAATGCTCTTTGGGGTTTTCATAAGGATGACATTATAATATTGTATGTGTATAAAAGAACTGATTATTACTATAATAACTCCTTACCATAAAGCACAATGAAAAATTGGTCTTAAAGCAAGAATAACATAGCAGTACTCTCTGGGTCATTATGCTTCTGACATGTATCTGCCAATTTGCAAATATTATTATTCTTTAAAGCATTCAGGTTTTGTTTTTTTTTGTTGTTTTTTTCATTTTAAAAGAAAATTCAAAGTAGCAGGCTGAATCACAATGAATAAGGAATACAATCCAAGATGATCTGATAAATAAAATAATGAATGTAACAAGATAGAAAAAAGAAATATTAAACATCCAAATAGGCTGAGACACAGAATTATGATCACAAATCCAAGAATCCAAGTCTGGATTCTTCACTTCAACGAGAGGCAAATAAGTTTTAAAAACTTTAAATGCCTATATCCAAGGTAATTATCCAAGGTATTAAGAAGCCAAGAGCATTATTAAATTGTAGATGTGAAAATGGAGCAAATCAGAAACTCTGAAAGCTGCAGAACAGTGCCCTCTTCCACTCGAGAATCTGCTACAAGACAAGAACCAGTGATGCAATTACAAACAGTGTAATTAAGAATTGATATGGTTCAGTTTATACTAGATGTCAAACTATCAACAGTACTGATTGCATTTATCAGTGACCTTTGATCCTTACTTGTGTCAGTCTATGTGGATATCAAACGTTTGATTAATGATTGACAGTCTAGACACCAATCCAAAATGAATTCTTCAATCAGAATTAATGACAATAAGATGACAGCGCTCTCCATTTTCTCACCTGTGCATATAATATATACTGTACTTGATGTTTTGCCACTAGCATGTTTCATTCTGACACTTTACCTTATGCATATCTTTACCTTATGCATATCTTTACCTTATGCATATATTTACATGTATATCTGATTTTCCTACCTCTTGCATTTTTGCCTCTGACATTTTAATACCATGGACACTCTTACCTCTGACATTTTCACCTTAACATGACAATTTTACCTGACACTTTCACCTAGAAAGTCTAACACACATGTATAGGATGGGGGGTTGGGTGTCCGGACACGTAACAAAAAATGAAGTCTTCTTTTTTGTCTTTGGATTAAACAAAAAATATGCATTGATTTGTGCTAATCATCATCAATATTTGTTCGCTATAATATTGTCTAACAGTTTGTGCTAAAACATTTAAGAGATTTGCTTGTGAACTTTTTCAATTGGCTGTTTAAAATCGACTGTCCGGATATACAACAACCTGTCCGGACATCCAACAACTGGGTATACTGTATATAAAGAACAGTCCACCATCGGGTGTATATTGGTACTACATGTATATTGGCCTATCGGGCAGGTCTGGGGTGGTTTATGTGCATTCCACTGTTTGTTTGGTTTTTTTTTTTCCAGGTTAACTGTAAAGAGTAACCAGGACACTTGGCGCCCCATACCCAACGAGGCGCGACCAGCGCGACGCGACCCGAGTGTCTAGGCCAGTGTACATCGGCCGCACCTACCGGCAAGCCGTGCTTTGCTCCGCCAGAGATTCGGCGATGCATGGAAACGCTGATCCGATCATTCACCAATAAATTATCATCATAAACTTCAAACTAATAGTCCTCTTTTGCTCACATTAAATGGCATGAACATTAAGTACCTATATCTAACATGGAAAAAGTCAACATTTATATATATGAATAAAGGCATTTACATGTACTTCATATTTAGCTTACCAGAGTCCAACGAATAAGTAAAATTTGATGCCTATCTCGTACCGGTACTAAAGACATTGGTTTACATTTGCCTTGTATACAAGACAAATTACTCTCGCCTACTTCCGTAGTACGTTTTGGCAAGGGTGCGAGACTCGGAAAATTGCGGCCGCCATTGGTACAACGTGTGAAAAGATGTCTGATCTATTCTTGATATTTCATATCTAAAAATTTGTTTTTAAAGTCTTATTTTTTGCTCGAACAGAAGAATGGATAGTTAAAATAACATTTCATAAAACTTTATTTTCAATAAAATGGCAATGTAAATCTTCAGGATCATGCCTGTTTTTTGACACAGTCACCTGGATAACACGTAAAACAGGGATTTTAAGATTGATTATAGTTCCCCTATTATTGGTTTGAATTCATTTCAAAGGTGATTTATATGTAATTTGAGACTTTGGAAAAGATTATTCAAGGCTAAAAAAAAAAATCAAAGACTCCCCATAAATTTCGGGTACTATGCATGCTAGAAGAGCTGCCATAGGCTAACACGCAAAACCAGATATTTTTGAAATGATTTTCATTCCCCTAACGTTTATTTGAATTTACGGAAGAAGTAATTTACATAAAATTTCAAACTCTGAAAATACATAATTAAGGCTCCATGAGTCAAATAGATCCCCCACAAATCCCCGGGAATATGCATATTGTAGGGTTGTAAAATATATATAGTTAATGTGAAGTAAAAATAAAGTTCAAACAGCAAACATTCAGCATTCAGCTAACTCAAATGTTACAGGAACTCAGGAGATGAAAATAAAGGTGAAGGAGTCTGGCACTTGTATTCTCTATCTGTCTGTGTGTCTTTTAATCTCTCTTTATATAACATGGCTCCTTGGCCCACACCGAAACAGTAACTAAGGAAACACAACATTATAAATATTCAAACATACTAAACCAATGAACATATAGAAAATGGAAGGATCCAACTAAAATGTAACAACCTAATTCAATAAGAGAACCAATCAGAAAATAACTAGGATGAAGATGAGTCAATGACTGGGTGATTATGTAATGAAGAATGTTCAACAAAAGAACCAGATGTGTGGATGGAATGAATGGTCACATCTGAATAGGAAAGGAATGAAGGTGACGACAGAAGTAGGGCAGAGGCTGATGAAGAGAATGGCAACATAACATCTATTGAAACTTGAACTTAAATGAACTAATTCCAACTGAAGAACAGAAAAGGAATAAACAAGGAGAAACCAAAATGACAAAATAGGCACCCTACAATATTTTTTGCTTTGAGAAATCTTGCCTGCCATAGGTTTACACGTGACCAGAAACGTGAAAACAAGCAATTTTTGAATAATAATAGTTCTCCTATTACTACTATGAATTTATTCCAAATGTGATGTATATATGTAGCGAGCAAAGACCGATCCCGGCAAAATTATATGGATTCGTCCCAAAATCTTTGTCAACAACCTTGCTGCCCAAATATAATGATATTTTGGAATCTCGCTGCTATAATAAGCTACTTGCTGCCCGAAATCATCTTGTATAGACCAATTTCACAACGCAAGAGGGCAGCAGACTGTTCGACACAGTTCGACATACTGGGGTGGGCGCTCCAACTTTTATAGTACACAAGTCAATAGCGTGTTATGTACATTCGTTCGATTTTTTGTCTATTTTGACCAGTATATGCAGATTTATTTTAATATTTGCAATGAGAAATTATCAGGGAAGTTCAGGTCGCAGCTGTGCGGTGCTCAAATGCCACAAGGATTAGAGAAAGTTTAAAAATTGGAAGCTAACCGAGTGCGAAATTCACTCGCTTTTGACTCATGAAGCCTGTTTGTGTGAGAAGCCGTACTCCCTACACAGGTTTCCGTAAGCAATGTGAAGGAATTCGTCGCCAGTGGGTAAAAACATCAACAGAAGGGACTTTTAAGTTAAGAAACATTATCATTATGTACTTTGGCGTAAAATTTAATGAGTGAAAACTTGACTTTGTAAACAGGGTAAGATTTAGGGCTCCCGTTTACTGCGGCTTCTATGCTGCAATCGAACTTTTACTGACAAAACTAAGTTGAAAAACCATCGAAATTACAAAAATACATCATACCTTCATCCGTCAGATATGACCATTGTCTTACCTCATCTACCCATGTATCCATGCTTTATTTTATTGATCTAGAATAAAGTAAATGGAACAATATCGGGGCATATCTCATATCTTACATTCATTTTGTACACAGAGCCAATCGCGGTCAGCGCGCTTGCCCACAGCAGCAATGGCGTCGCCGATAGAGGGCCAAATACATAAACCGGCCGTGAAATTGGTCTATAGCTTTTACCAGCGAGAGTAGCGAGCGAGTTAACGAAAAATATGTTTTTGTTTTGCGTTGTTTTTTTTTTTTTTTTATCCAGGCCTGAAAGTATTTTTAGGTCAACCGGCCGCTCGATTTCTACGAGTGATATCTTGTTTGGTTATATTACTTTCTATTATTAGAAGAATAGTATAACATTAGATAGAAACACAAGATGCAAACCGATTTCCTTTCATAAGAATAGTAATTATCATCGGCATTGGTTAAGATTCTTAAGTGCGAGCGAGCGAAGCGAGCAAGCGCTTCCCAGTGTCCCAGTTTCTTTCTTTTCTCTTGTTTTACGCTTTCATTTCACTTCCTTTCTTTCTTTTCCTTTCTTTTCTATTTCTTTTTTCTTTTTCCTTCTTTCTTTTTTTTTTGGTTGGGAAATTACTGGGGGGCAAAATGATATCTTTGCCCCCCCCCCAAAAAAAAAAATTCTTTGGGGGCAACTGCCCCTCTGCCCCCCCCCCCCCGGATCGACGCCTCTGGCCAAAGGTTAATACTCAAAAACAGGGAATTTGAAACTGAGTTAATTCCCCTAGGATTCATCTAAATATATGGAAAAGGTGATTCACATAAATTTCAAACTCTGAAAATATATAATTGAACCTCAAACAAACACACAAACAAACAAACAAACAAAAACAAACAAACAAACAAACAAACCATGTCAAGGTTTCCCACTTAGGATAGCCGCCCCACGGGACGCCCCATAGGCCAATGGGTTTCATGTGGACCAGAGAATCGTCACGGATCTCGACCACTGAACTAGAAAGACGTCTTTTTAGTTCAGTGATCTCGACCTCTTGACGTGGGCTAATTATCTTTGTTTTCTCAGTCTGGATGGAAAAAAAAAAGATTCTAACTTACTAATTTTGGATTTTGGGAACCAATGAAAATAAGCTCTCAATCTTTTATAGGTTTTTCTAGCTCAAATTTTATTAAGATTTGTTCTTTTTTTAAATGTATATCCTTCAATCAATCAATCGACCAATCAACCAACCAATCAATCAATCAGTCAATTTATGATCTTGGTGCCTAAATACAATGATCCTTGAATAATTATGTTGATGGATAGTATGGGGAGTGATCCTAAAACGTTTTAAAGGAGGGGACACAGTAATACACGTCCTCCCCCACCCCGAAAAATAGATTTTAAAAAAAAACGGGAGAGAAAGGGGAAAATGAAAGGTAATAAAAGTAAGCGAATAAATAACAAAAAAAAAAACGCATGAAACGAAAAGGGAAAAAGAAGGATTCAAACAAGAAAAGAAAAGAAACAACACTTTTTTTTTAATGCCATTTTGACCTCCAACCCCCCCCCCCCAAAAAAAAAAATTAATACGTGAATGAAAAAAAAAAAACGGAAGGAAAATAAAATGTTAAATGAGGTAAAAAAAAATTTTGACCCCTGCCCTTTCTTGCACGCACTCAACTTTGGAAAGTACAAAAAATGAAAAATAAATTTTAAAAAATAGTTCGTGTCTCTAATACGCCCCACGGACAAATGCTCAAAATGGTTTACGTTAACATCATTAACAGCGCCACCTCAAAGAGACAGACTCATGAAATTTTCTATCATTTTCTCTCTCATTCTCTCTCTCTCTCTCTCTCTCTCTCTCTCTCTCTCTCTCTCTCTCTCTCTCTCCTTTTGCGGGGGGGCACTGTTGAAAAGTAGCTTTATTTAAAATTAGAAAAAATGAGATGAAAGTTATTGCTGCCATCGGATCTTCTTCTTTTACTGGCGTGGAACTATCTTCCTCTATACCCTTCTCATGTTCTTCATTTCTTATATATTTCAATCGATTTTGATCAAGTTGTGAGGCCCTAAGCCTAAGGGCTGGTGGACGTAGGTTGAGTGCAGAGCATCAAGATTTCCCAAAGTAAATTCTGTTCATAGTACGCCCCCTGTTGATTTTCCATCCCTTATTTAGTTTTAGTTTTTTAAGTTTTAGTCTCTTCATTTTTTGCGATCTTCTAAAGATTTTCCTATAGGCTTTTCTGCATTTTTGCAGAAACTTGGCAGCATTTAATACTGCATTTTATTTTATTTTTTTGTTGGATTTGAATGGTCCAATGTATGAGAAAGAAACATAAGAGGTGAAATGAGAAGGGTAGGACCCCCTCCCCCATAAAACATTTCCTTTTTTCAATTTTCCCTCTTTCTCCCTTTCCCCTCTCTTCTCTTTTTTTCAGTACAAGCATGGGCCATCAGTTTTCGCTCCACGGATAGAGGCAAATCCATGAATAGCCAGAAATGCCTATTTCGTGTGTATATAGTCTAAAATTTCGAAGAAGCTGAGGTTCCTGCTTTTGGTTATAGATCTACTTTTGTGAGTTGTGAAAAATGCTTGTAGCCAGGATAGTTACTAGAAGTATCTCGTTTTGTCTACTGCCATCTACGGAGCATCGTGACCAGCCGCACTTCCACCGAATCTGAGACTCCCCCCCCCCCCCCCCCCCCCCCCCCCCCCACCCTTTTAAACGCAACTTGATTTTCAGCCAGTCAGGATTGAGTATTTGGGACTTGCGTTTATTATTTATTTATTTATTTTAGTTGCGTTTAGTCGCAATTTTTTTTTTAATCCAAGAGGGCTGATCTCTAGTTAGATCAGTCAGTGATCAATAGGACTGTCAGACTGTATAGATTCGACTCAGTGTCCAGGGATTGAATGTGGGCATAATGAATATGCACAACTATTCAGATCCATGGGCATACCTATGGATATAAACATTTCCTTTTAAAAAGGTAATAATAAACTGGGGAATCAAAAAGAGATATCGGGTATGGGAGGTGGTAATCAATAATGACGCGCGGTTTTTAAGTAGACCTAATTTCATGGAAATAACATGCAGAATGGTGTTACCACGCGTTCAGAGAAAATCTTACATGGATGGAATCCTAGTATATAGGCCTAGCTTTATATTAGCTTCTGAAACATAACCTGTAGAGATGGATGTCGAGGTTTGGATTTATTACAAGGAGTACGATTCGAACTCCTGGGCCTCGTCTTACAAAGATTTGCGATCTATTCAGATCAATCGCAACTTTGAGAATGATCTCAACTCCTATCTCTTAAGTACACAGTTGTGATCAATGTCAGAGTTGAGATTGACTTGAATCGATCACAACTCTTTGTAAGACGGGGCCCAGTGCACTTCATAGCATTAATTAATAGCGAATGAACGTGTTCATAGGTCAATCAGCTATTCTCGATCCGGACCAATTAGAATAGGATGCCGGGTGGAACAAATCAGAGGATTTTCTTCTAAAAAGAGAGGACAATTGATTGATTGTAAACTGAAAATTTGTGAATTTAATATCGTGAATTTGAATGAACGGCACGTGAAGAGAATTAAATATCAAGGTAAACTTCATCTATCCCACACACAAACACACACAATGCACCCCACCTATAACTCTCTATATCTTTTTTCATAATATGCATGTTTAATGCAAGAAACGGTCTTTGCCGCCGTCGGCTTTTGAGCCCTCTCAAAGGCTCTGTTAACTAGAGTGGAAAATTTCTTAATGACGAGGAAATTATTCCAAGGATCGGAAACAACCCGAGTAGAATGAAATCGGGAACAATAGTCCCACTTTTCTCTAAAACACACTTCAAGAGTTTGCCTTTCTTAAGTGGAGGGAGAGAAGTTAAACAATAAAAGATAAAAGACGTTTTAAAAATAAAGGGAGGCACAGAAAGAAAAAGGGGAGAGATGGGGAACGAAGAAAAGAAAACGAAAAAACAAATCTTTCCGGTTGGTAGCACGTCGGTATTTAGTCCGTTCCTTTGATGGAGGAATAAGTTTTAGCCTATTATTTCAACCCCATTTGAGTTTTGGACCGATGCCTATTTTGGAAAAAATAATGCTCGCCCAAAACTATCCACAACAAGCCCTGGCTTCATACTTCAGACTCCTCCGCCACATACACAATAAATGATTGCTCCATTTTGTTTTCATTATTTTGTTATCACATTACTATTATATTTTGTTCTCGCACTGTGTAGTTGATTTCTGTCCTAATTTTTTTTTTTACAAGATTCTTTATTGGCCCATGCATGAAATAGCACGGAAATTTTGCTCCCAGTGGCTTTTTGCATAATACAATAACATTGCAGCAAACAAAACAATGAAAAGTACATGAATAAGACTATAAGTGAGCATGCATGCATGCAATTCATGCAAATATGACACAAAACATCATTATACAAAACAAAATGTTTTATCTAAATTGCAGGATAGCCGTGGTATTGACAATAATATTGATCCGCGAGACCGCCTTCGAAACCCCCTTAACTCACAGACCCACCCCCCCCCCCTCCCTCTCCCCCAGTTGTACGATTTTATTGCACTGTACATTTTTGACAATGATATGGATAATGAATAATGCATACTGAATTCATGTATTATGTCTACAATAACTACCTTCAACTACCTTTTGCGTAACATCTGTTAAAATGTATTTGTATTCATACTAAGGAAATTCACGAGAAGTCACAAAGAATACAATGTTTCTAAGAGTCTCTGGTTTTGAGTAGCTGTATAAGTTGGCGCTGTTGTAAATACATCATAATAAGGGTCAGTTTACTGTTGCTTTAATGCAATTTCTCCATTTAACCTTAGCTGAATTTAGATGAGACGTGGAAAATCACAACAGCATCGTCGTTATTATAAGTTCTAAATTTTCTTTGAAATTGAGGGGGGAGGGCTGCAGACCCTCTATCCCTCCTCCTCATAAGTCCTGATGTTTTTAATGTTCATGCATGTTGTTGTTTCATAACTCCGCGAGCGTTCTTTGTGCACCAGTACACATTCGTACAATTAAATTGAACAATTAGCTTGATCCTCCACTATTGTACCAGTGAAATTTTAGGAAAATAGCTAATGTGTTTGATAAAGTTACATCTATTGAATAATTATCAGTATCAATTCCTCACTAAGAGAAGTAGAATTCAAAGAATATATTCAAAGAACAATTGTCATTTTTCCCCCTTCAAAATTAATTGAGCAATCAAAGAGTTAATCCAAGGACCGAAATGTAAAACAATCAAATTAATGATCTTGTTATCCTCGTAAAATATGTTTGAATAAACAACTAACTAAATAAATATAATTCTATTTTCCAATAACCCATTCACTATAAATGCCCATTTTTACCCCTCCCCCTCTCCCGCACACACACACGCACACACCCACAAATGCATTACATATAGACTTTGAGTAATTTTCTTACTGTTTGTTAACATCATCAAAGATTACGGTTAAAAGAAAATCAGAGATCGTACACTGGTAGAGAGCTGTTAAAAATGTCCCCCTCTGTTTTGACAAACCATTAGGGCCTCTTTTCAACAAATCGGATTCCATTTAAATAAAAGAAACAAGATTATAATTCTTTTTTTTCCTTCTCGAATATCTTTTCCATAGTCTTTCCTCAATAGCCATTATGATACCGCAACAATAGGAGGATCATTAAGCCTAACGACTTTCTAGCACCAATTCATTGTTCAGTCAACGGTGACAGAAAGGGTTGGTTTCTTTTCTTGCCTTATACCCCAAACCACTTTCCATTCCTTGAAGCCAATAAACCCTTCCACCCGTGGAGAAATCATCAATATATGGAACAATTAACAACAGCAAACCGCAGGTGAGTCAACTTTGGGCGTGTAACAAGCCCAAAATGTTAGAGCAACAAGTCTCCCCACTGCCTGACTACTGTGTGTGTGTGTGTTTACCGCTTTTGTTTGAGAACAAAAGAACAAATTGCGGTTGCTTTCGTTTCTTTTAAAAGAGGGTGTCTGCTACTGAAGTGTTTTAGGAAACGATTATTTCTTTATGGCCCAGAATCTCGAGATTCCTTTCTAGTCGTTTTTGTCTGTCTTGGCTTCCTCTTATACTGTTTGTGTTTAGAGACCATTGTAAGGGAATAAACAAAAACTTCTGTTGTTTACCATGATCCCGATGATTCGTTCTAAAAATGAGAGAGGATTAAATTCCACCGTGAATGAAACGTTTTTCTTTGCTTACTTCTGTTTTTACTATTTTCCTTTTTTCGGGCAATGCAGGAAATCTATTTGAAGGAAATCATCGAGAATCTCTATTTAATAAATGGTAATGGTAACCTGGTAATGGTTTTTATTGAAAATTCATTTGCAGCCAGTGGCTGAATTGTAGAACTTTGAACATTGAGTAAACACATGTATAAGTGTACAAACATAACTTCATTAAATTATCCAGCAAATCATATTAAGAGAGCACTTAATTAAGAGAGCAAATTTGGCAAGATCAAGCAACATCCATTTTCTAAAGTGCTGATATTCTCTTGTTTTCTTTCAAAAGTAAAGGACAGGCGAAGTAAGCAGTTCTTGCTATTTCATACTACTCGGCCGTTGTTCCAAAAATTATACCTTTGTACTTTTAAGCAAATTAATTGTCTAATTATATCAGAATATAAAAGATGATTTCAACAGCTGTTGATGTCTTATGAACAGGATAATTTATAACTGAAATACAATTCACGTTGTTGTTGTTTTGGTTTTTTTTTTAGATTAATATTTTCCTTCAAAGGATAAAATTAACAACCACTAAGAACCTGCATAAGAAAGCCCAACGATTTAACTCGTCATTTTGCACACACATTTGGCAAATATGCTAAATCAAGCTTAACAACAATCTTGTTTTAATTACCGTATTAATTGCACCTTCCTGTATTTGGAAATGGTCGGATAATGTGTTATTTTCTGCTCTGCGTTTTCTTTCTAACCTTGGGTGTGTCGGTAATCCACCATCATGTTTGCAGTATTCGACAGCCAGCAATATTTAATCAAAATTAGGGCAATAGTGCTTCAATCTAAAGTGATATCTTAAACAAATGATCCTAACTAATGGAAATGATAAACGTTTGTGTTTTTTTTTTAAATTAAAAAAAGCAATTCTTAGGAATGATTTTTCCTAATTCTATCGTATTTTGTAGTCTGATATATCGGCAACAGTATACCTGTACATCATCGGTCATTTTTAGGCAGCTTGGTATTTAGAAACATCTGCAACCCTTATTCTTCTCCCTCGACACAGTTGTAGGTTCATCTTTTATCTATTTTCGTCTGTTTGGAGCCAGAAGGGCATTAAGTCTCTATAAAGTTATATGAACTAACGCCCTTCAGGTTCCCAATAGACGTTTTGGTCTTTTAAGGTATTATCTGGAATACTTTCCATATTTTTATTTACTTTTACTTAGACGAGCTGCGGGGGAGGAGGATGACAGATATGTCCCAGTTATTGGGAGACGCCGAATCGAGGATGTCTAGATGAATTTCTACATCGGAGATTACTATTGACAAATAACAAATAACAGTTGAAATGCATTCACAATGGTTATTGTTTGGCCCTCGTTTAAAGAGAGAGAGGGAGGGGGGAGACAGACGTGACGAGAAAATGAAAGTGTGTGAAAGAGATGGAGACGCAGGAAGAGAGAGAGAGAGAGAGAGAGAGAGAGAGAGAGAACATAGGGGTGAGCAGGTGAGGGAAGAATATAGGAATAGGAAGAGACGGAAATGGGGGAAGCATCTAATGAGAGAATATGACGAAGAATGAGAAAAATGACGCGAAAGAAAGAAACGACTTTAACGGGAGAGAAAAACAAGAATAAGAGAATTGGGAGAGAAAACAAAGAGGAAGGGAGGGAGGGAGGGAGGGAGGGAGAAATAGGAAAAGTCAGATACCCGGAGAGAAAGGAACATAGAGTGAAGGGGAGGAGAGTAAAGGAGAAAGAGGGGGAAGAGGGACAGATAAAGGAATAAGCATAATCATAATGAAAGAGGAAGAATTTTAAGGGAATTTTAAGTGAAATACAAACAGAATGGAATGGGAGAGAAATACAAGAAGAGAATTAGGGAAGAAAGATCGGGAGAGAGTGACGAAGAGTGAGAAGAAGAAGAAGAAGAAGAAGAAGAAGAAGAAGAAGAAGAAGAAGAAGAAGAAAATGATGATAATGATGGCGATGGTGATGATGAAGAGAGAGAGAGGGGGGGGGGGGGGAGAGGCGGATTATGAGGCCCAGAGTCTTAAATGATAATGATAAACAATCGACAATTGATATTCTTATGCCAAAAAACGTACGCATTGATGCTTCAATTATTAGAAAGCCTTAAATTTTACGCCTATCATGCCTATTAGTTTTAATAATGGTTTGAAATTAACTCTGCTGATGTGAAAGTAATGCAATTGAATGATACCGCCTATTCAAAGACGGGAATAATATGTTTTGACAAATTGGAATCTGCTCCAATTATCTGCTTATAACTCGATGTAATGCCGTCCTCATATGTCACTTGGCCCAACCTGTGATTATATCTTTGAATAGAAGAAAACATCGGTGAGTTCTCCATCCAAAATGGCAAGATCTAAAAATAAATTTTAAAAAAATAAAAAATCGGTGCGTAGGAAAAAGACCGCCCTTTTCAACTTTCAAAAACGCTCGGAAGGCCCTGAGATATTTCATTTTCTGGTATATCAGTAGAAAAAGAGGAACCCTGCAATTTGTTAGAAACTAATTACAGGATTAAGATTCCAAATTCAAATCAGTAATTATGGATGATTTTCAAATCGAAATTAAATCCTCTTAAATCCGTCAGCTTACAGTAACGTAAATGCTCTGCACAAGGATATCATCAATTAAAGGTAGGAGCCCACATTTGCAAGTGGCACCCAATCTGCACAAAAGTTTTACTTTAGATTGCTTTAAGCCACAAAAAACACTCGTAAAGTTTTAGATCCCAGTACATTCCCGTTTAGGATCGAGAAAGAAATATTCAACACAAATTTTCTTTTATTTTCTTTGTTTTGCAAAGGCGTCTTTCTGACGCTTTAAGAGTAAAACCATTCATTTTCACTTATTCTTTGGAATAATGTTGTAACTTAGATAACATGATAGTTCTACATAAATAGCTGTCATTTAAGATTGGAATTGGCTTATTTCTCTTCAAATTCTGAAACAATGTTGTGCAAATGCGGGCAGAAAGGCATTAACGCACATGAAAATGCCTTTGTGGCTCTAAACAGGCGATATATATCGTAAAGACATGCTAGAAAGAGTATGGAGAAGGGGTTCAGGTCCACAAGCCTTAGGGATCGAGGAGAATGGTGGGGAAAATGAAATAAATTAAAAACAATTTTCCTCATGACGGTGGTAGATCAAGGACTACCTGAAAGGAGATGCTGAAACATGAAGGCGATGCTCTGCAGGGCCCTCAGGAAGAACAGCACTGACAGAAGCTGAATAAGGCTTCACTGAGTAAACAAAGTCATTATTATTATCATCATGTCGGCACCCCCGATCATCATCATCATCGTCATCATGATCTTTATTATTATTTTCATTATTATTATTGTTATTATTGTCATTATTATTATCATTATCATTATTATTATTATCATTATTATCATTATTATCATTATTATCATT
>CM057170.1:9624708-9642208 GCA_029962745.1 Echinometra lucunter | reverse complement strand
GTGGGAGGGGGGGGGGCAGAATGATCCATAGGTAAATCTATTTATGTTTTAAATGAAAAGATAAAGGTATTTTATGGTTGCATAACCCAGCCCTCTCTTTGCCCATACTCTCCTTTCTTCCTCCTCCTCCTATTTTTATTCCTTTTCCCCTCTTTTTTATCACTTGGAAAATCATGGGGGCAGTCACCCCCGGCCCCCCCCCCCCCCCCTCCGTAGCGCCACCCTGGAGAGAAGTCCCATAATACCGACCTTTCTGTCTCGTTGGATGTCGGTCTTATGGGGAAAAAAATCTGAGGCTTTACTAGATGGCGCTGTGGGTCTGGTAGGCTCTTGGCCTAGTCTCTTCAATCTGGTTAAGGAAAAAATACATTTTGAAATAAGTCACTTAAAAAACATTCACAAAAAAGTGTGTCTAAAAAGCTGCTGTTCGTTGAACCCTTTAATGCGTTGCATAACCTGATAACACAAATATCTGATTATTTTGATGTACTTTTAATGATTGAATCGATTAGATAGAAGACCAATAAACGCGAGGAAGAAGTATCTCATCTTGGGTGACGCATCAATCTGTCTTGAATAGGTGATCATCGTCTATTGTCATGCGACGATTACCTCCCGTTACAATGTATGTGTGGGACTATTGAACGGTAAATTGCCTCCAATTAGACTCAGATTGGTTCCTTTTCTCACATCTCATACATTGAAAAAGTTGAGATCTTCGTGGGTGGGGGTGAAAGCACGCTTGACACTTGGTATCTGGTAGGTAATTTCCATTTTATATGAAAGTTTATTATCAGAGGCGTTCGTCATTATTTCTAAGTACCTATTCAATACATATTGGCTTACAAAGAGAAATTACTTTTATTTTTTTAAAGCGGGAAACTTTTGCATTCTGAATTACGACTGAACAATCAGTTTTGACATGGATCTAAAATTTAGCTCCATGGTTTTGAGCCCACCTGCACAAACATGTAAAAATTTGAGTTTAAATGTAACTCAAAAATCAAGCACAACTTTCTTTTCACCTTCTCAGGACTGAATATTTAGGACTTGCATTTAATATTTGTAGTTGCGTTTGAAAGCGACTTTTTGTGCAAGAGGGTCCGAGTACTTACAAAAAAAATTAAAAATGAATGAAGAAAAATCATTAAATCGAAGTGTTTCATAAAGACAGCGAAACTGGACAGCTCTGGATGACCCCCCCCCCCCCCCCCCCCCGCGCACTCACCTTCTTCAATGAACCCCCTTCGGCATCTTGTGTGGGATTTCTTACCCCCTCTTTGCAGAGATTTGCAAATCCCAGTCTTTAAAAGATTAAAGGGATTATCAGCAGGTAACGATACATCGAAGATCAACCACAAGTGACACGAATCAGGCTGCTTTATTTGAAAAAAAAAAGAACTCTCATTACCTTATGCAAAATAGCTCCCTAATGACGATTCTATTCTCGTTTGACCGAGCTCATTAATGATACCTCCCACAAAGCTATAGTAATTTTTGTTCCTTTAAAAAAGGGTGGGGTGGGAATTCGCTGATCAACTGTTAACATGTTAAAATAAAAATTTTAAAATCCCCAAAATAAGAATAAAAAGATAATAAATGAGGAAAAGCGACAGTTGCACATATTCACACAAGGTTTGCTATAATGGGCTTTTGTCTTCATTCTAGAATGACTAATTTAAGGGATTAGAGTGATTGGGGGTTTAAGAACATGGTAAGATACAATGTGGGGAAATTCCACTCAGTCGGACCCCCAGTCAAAGGGGCAAAAACACTTAATGACCTATTTAAACGTTCAGGGTGGGTCATTATCAAAAATGAATTCAACCAGTATTACGTAACATTTCTGATTATTCAAATAGTCCTTTTAAATGTTGATATCATAGTCTAAGCGTACACACACACACACACACACACACACACACAAATATAATTGTGCACAACCCATTAACATGATTGGCCTTGTCTTGTATAGTGGCATATAGAAAGAAAGACTCAAAACACACACACACACAGAAACATATATATATATATATATATATATATAGCAAAAAATAGTAGGATGAACAAAGTTCGGACGAGATGCAGTGTAAAGGTGAAGTAAAAATCCTGCTCGTTTTGCGTGTATCCTGTATGATGTTGTGAACTCCTTTTCTTTACTATATATATATATATATATGCAGCAATGGAAATGCACACCTGAAAAACCACCTGAGGTCGGGACACTTGAGGTCGGAACACCTCAAGTCGACAACGGGACTTCGAAAATTTGAGCAAAATAGAGCCCGTACTGTACTGCATACGTGTCGGTGCGGGCGCGGACTATCGTACTTCATGGCAACCTCAAGTCGACATGCACACCTGAAAAACCACCTGAGGTCGAGACACCTCAAGTCAACAACGGGACTTAGAAAATTTTGAGCAAAATAGAGTCCGTACTGTACGTATGGGTGCCTAATATACCGGCCTGCATGTTAATGAACTTTATTGTAAAAAAAAATCATCTGTTCAACCTCTCAAGCTGACGCCCGTAAAATATCACACCTCTTTATTTTTATTTAGAATAGTTAGCATTAACATTAATTATGTAGCAATCCTTAACCTTTTTCAACTCAAAGTTTGTACAGTGGATAACAGGAAGGGGGTCGTAAATAAATCGGGGGATGGTTGCCGACTTAAGGTCTCTCGACCTCAAGTGTCCTTACCTCAGGTGGTTTTTCAGGTGTCCATGTCGGCTTAAGGTTGCCATGAAGTACGATAGTCCGCACCCGCACCGACACGTATACAGTATAGTACGGGCTCTATTTTGCTCAAAAATTTTCAAAGTCCCGTTGTCGACTTGAGGTGTCTCGACCTCAAGTGTCCCGACCTCAGGTGGTTTTTCATGTGTGCATTTCCATTGCTGCATATATATATATATATATATATATATGTGTGTGTGTGTGTGTGTGTGTGTGTGTATATATATACCCATATATATATATATATATATATATATATATATATATATATGTGTGTGTGTGTGTGTGTGTGTGTGTGTGTGTGTGTGTATGCGTGTGTGTGTGCATTGATCTGCCTAGACGCTGAGCACTTTACGCAACAATAGATCAATTTAAATCAATATATTTATATTTACATTAAATATATTTATATTACGCGAAAGGAATGAGAGAAATAATAGTATGGCGTAGTTTAAAGCAAAGTTCCCAAGAGTTGACCTATTCTTTTACTTTTACTCTTACTATTATTCTCTCGTTCTTTTCGCATTGAATCATTTCCACGTCTGAGAAGTGCCACAGCTCTTTCATCATGTTATATTTCCTTGCGAATTTACCTCTGTTTGAAAAAAAGGATACTAAAGACACCAAATCATTTCAGTATTTTTGGAAATGACAGAAGTTTTGTAATTTAATGAGAGCTTTTTTGTAACAAGAATTGATGTTCAATAACACCTTGCCACAAAATGTTCAGGCAACAGTATTATTTTTTTACAATGGATATACTATCTAGAGTCTGTAATCATGGTAATAATGTGCACCGCAGCTATTCAACAGTATCCAGTGCACTGTCTTCATTCTTAAATAATGCTAGGTTTCTATAAAAGGAATAATTGCTTCATAGTTTTAGCTTAGATCTTTGTGGAATTCGCAAAAAGTTTTAGAGGCTGATAAAATATCACTGACAAAAATCTCTTTTCGGAAAATTTTTTCGGACAAGTAGGCCTATATACATGTTAAAAACAATCATAACTTCTTATAACTTCTTTCGTATTGTAGAGAATTATGTTTCTGAAATATAACTTAAAAAAAAAAAAATATCACACCTTCCGCGTCCTCCTTTTCCCCTTGATATATATAGGGACGATCGTCCTTTTGTTTTTGTTTTTTTTAATTTTTTTTCTCTCTCTCTCTCTTCAATATTTGCTATGAATTATAGCACATTTACGTAAATTAGAATACTGAATAATTTGTATGGGTCAACTTTTCCCATGTAAGAAAAGAGCGTATAGTTTAAAGTGCATAAGTCACTACATACCGTACGACAGTGGGTCACTGCTGGAAGCATTATCAAACTGCGGACCAATTTGTCTTGGTAATTACGCGCTCCAGGAGTCACGATTAGCCGTCCCGCGGGCTAACGGGTCTGCGCGCGCGGTCGGTTAGTTCGTAACGCGATCGGGGCGCGCAGCAGGCTCGCTGCGAAGAAAAACCCTCGCGGATTGGCATTGCTTTTTGTTGTTTCCCATCTTAAAGGCAAATTGCAGATTCGCTCTGAATAAGCTCCTCTTCTTTAAGCATTCCTCTCCATGAGCCTGAATTCTAAATTTTCGACATCTGAAATTTATAAACTTGGAGATCCCAAACTGAAGCAATAAAGGGTTAACGGCATTCAATGTGGCAATATTATTGTATACCCCCTCTCCACTTTCTGATTAATCAATTTTCATTTCGAACCAATGAACTCCATTGTCCCAAAGCCCACTCCATATTTTTGTGCGAGGGCAGGTTGTTTTATGGTCTGACGGCCCGTCGATGGGTCACTTGCCAAATTTCAGTTCCGATCCGCTCCTGGATTCAAAACATAATCTCCTTCTTCTTTTCCACAAACAAAATAACTGTGCTCAAGTGTGTCGGCCCCTGTTATTATGATAGGCCTACTTTTCCTTTAAGTCGGTTCTCCTTGGCCTGTTTCAGAAATGATAGGTACGCCCCCCCCCCCCGCCAAAAAAAAAAGCTCGTCCCCAAGGGAGGAAGAATGCTGTTTGATATTTTTTTTAAATAATCTTCAGATTTAGGGTGTTGATTTTTATTTCTTTTTAATCACAAAAGAACACTAATTCAGAAAAGCACAAATTCATAAATACATACGTGAATCAATGAAACAAATAAGATAATGAAAATAACAACGTAATAAAGAAAATAAACAAATAGTAAAAAAGGGGTGGGGTGGTCCCCATAACCCTACCTGTCTGGGTCCGCCAAAACAAAGGTTACACATTATTATTGTAGTGTTTCGAACGCAGCCTTACTTCGACGCTTCATTTATTCTGTTTCTCACATACTACTTTTGGTATCATTTGCATACTGGGTTTGTGACCGCCAAACTACGCCAAAAGATCGTCAAAATATTTGACCCGAATGTTGTTTTACATATTAATTTTGTCACTTAATCCAAAGGCTAATAAGCCTGTCATTATCAGTGCATATCGTTGACCTGAGGAAAAAAAGGAAGATATTACAATGTTGGAGAAATTGGAGACAGATTTTGACCACAGCTAGCAGCTAGGGTGCAATTATCATCAATTTTGATATCTTAACCCATCCTTGAAACTCGTCTTGCCGAAAAGTATGTTGTTATCTTTCACGTCATTTTCAATTTTGATTCCGCGTTATTAATTTTGCTGGTATAGTTTGGATTGGAGCTCTAATTCGTTTTGACGTGGACATTGTTTTAGGCGTATCGGAAATTGCACACCATGGAGTCTGCATTTTCCCAAGGCCTTTCCGTGGCTTGATTTTTTTTTAAGATTTGAGAATAAAAATTGCTGGTCTTTCGGCTGAAAATCAGTGTTACAGGTTCATGCATGCGTGGCTTATATAAGCGACGAGGCCCAAGCAGTGGCGTACAGCCAGAGGAGGGGAGGAGAGGGGACACGAAGAATAATTTCAGGACCATTCGAGATTCCCATCCATTAAGGGTAGCGTTGAATTCTTGACCCCTTAGTTTCGTGGAGCCCATATTTTTTCTGTCAGCTGCACGTTTCTTGCCCTTAGAAGCGTGAATATTAGGCGCAATATAGATGTTATGTATTATCATCATAATTATCATTGTTATTATCATCCTTATCGTTATTATTATTGTTATTATCATTATCATCATCACCATCATAATTTATCAATATTATGTTTCTGATGATTCAGTTCTGGTTAAGGTGAAAATATATAATCTTTTTATATTATGGAAGAATAAATCACAGTAGCAAGGTGCCATCAAGAGCATGCAGATCAGGAGCATGTAGAAAATTGCTCTTGAAATGTCATCACATTCCGAAATTAAGGCATAGAAGTAGCTTAAACCTTTGTAAAGCATATCTGATGCCCCACGTGTAGTTCCGCGGTAATTTGTGTATTCCACACTGATTGGGTTTTGTTTGTTTTTTTTTGGTCATTTTTCTGTCATCTCAGTGATTCAAAACCTGATAATAATTATGCTCTTGTTCTATCCTGTCTATTATACAACGTAATCAGTCTAGCTGATTAGAGGAAAGAAGTTCTGACCTAGCCCACTACCCGGTGAAAAGTGAGAAATTTTGTTCAATCTTTAACTCATTTCCAAAACTATCCTTTATCTCTCTTCTCTCACTTTGTTTGTTTTTCTTCTTCCACGTTATCTCTCTTTTTTTTTCTCTTTTCTATACATTCTTTCTTGCCCTTAGAAGCGTGAATATTAGGCGCAATATAGATGTTATGTATTATCATCATAATTATCATTGTTATTATCATCCTTATCGTTATCATTGTTATCATTATCATCATCACCATAATAATTTATCAATATCATATTTCTGATGATCAGATGACGATTATCATTACTGTTATTGGTAGTAATATTATCAACATTATTACTGTAGCAGCATTAATAGTAGTCGTATTAACCCCCCCCCCCCACGCACTCTCTCTCTCTCTCTCTCTCTCTCTCTCTCTCTCTCTCTCTCTCCCCCCCCCCCCCCCTCTCTCGCTTTCTTTCATTCTGTATTCATTCTGTATTCTCTCTCTTTTGCCATTTTGTGTACTGTGGATAAGTCCCCGGACTGTAAACCACGAGGTCCGGGCTTCGAATCCCATAGCGGCACTAATATACTTTGGCAAGACATTAATCTATATTTGCCACTCTCCACCCGGTGTACATGGGTACCAACAGGAAGGAATTCCTTGAATGTTGTGAGCAATGAAATTGGTATAGCCTAGCTGAGCTGGGGTAATATTGGTAGTACCTTGACCACCTTTTTTGGTGGATACGTGCGCTATATAAATATCCATTATCATTACTATTATTATTACTGTTGTTGTTATTATGATTATTATTATCATACTCCCCATTTCCCCCTCTTCTGTCTCCCCCCCCCCCAAACCCATTCTAATTCTCTATCCCCATCCTGCTTCAACCATTCATACGTCTGACAGAAAGTCAAGAACAGTGAAGAATATACCACAATAGTTCGTGTACGGTAATATACAAATTTAATTCTCTTGTATAAAGGCATGTACAGATATGTACAAATTCGGTACCACATTGGCCCTTTCATAAATAATAACAGACAAGATAAAAAGCACAACGTAAAAGATATCAAACCGAGGTAAAAACACTAAATAAACCAATTTACCACATACTGAAGAATATATAGTCAAATAAGTGGTAGCAACGATCACGATAAGAACTGATAAAATGATATGAAGTCATCAATTAAAAAAGAAGAAACCAAAGTAACGTGATTGCAAGGTAATCATAATTCAAGTAACTTAGAACTATTTTACGTTTCCGAGAACATGCATGGTGTATTTTACTGATCAAATAATTACCTGCACGGCAAAACGGCACAAGTACTAATGTCATCAAATGGGAAAGAATAGACAATTTGATAATTATGACCAGGAAGTGATGTAAGGATGATTTGTTAAACCTGACTGTCAAGAAAGTAAGTGGCCTCCTTTTAAAAGAAAAATGTGTTTCTTGTTCTCATCTGCCATTTTGGCAACAATTGCCGAGCGACCTTTTGCCAAGCAATCTGCAAATACTTTCTAATTTATTTAAAACAATTCCTTGTAATTTATGATTATGACAAAATCGTGATATTATAACCAAAAAAATATATATACTGAAATACTGATGATGGTACAGCTTACCAATAAACTCAATTAATTACGCAAAAATCATGAGAAAACCAAATATCACGAATAAAAAAGAAAGATTATAAGCAGATAAATCAATGAAACTGTTTTCGAAATGTAACAGAAATATAATCCTGTAAAAACAAAACATGTAAACATGGTAAATGTACAGTCATAGAAAAAGCCTAAATACCTTGATCAAAATTGTCTACAATTTCAGTACATGATTTTGTTTACGGTAAAGTTTTCTATAAAAATATTCTTTTCAAAATTCTTTGAATTTGCTGTTTACATGATTAATTCAAAATTTCAATTTTAAATAAGTTTTACAATTCTATCTTATGTGCAGATTAAATAAATATGACAGCTATACTTGCTTAATTTACTTCAAATTCAAGGCATGTAGAAAATTTGACAATGAGTTCAGCATGTAATTGTGCTTCTGATAGAAGGACGAGACGGCTGGACACTTCTACAGAAATAGAATACGACAATGTTGAAAACATGCTCAAGAATACAATTAATGTTGTAATTAAGGCAATTCGTCCATGTTAGTAATAAAGTAGGCGTTTGTTTCTTATCAGCGTTTATGATACTTATCATGAAACTTGGATTAAAGTTCAGTTACACAAACCATGAAAAAGGGAACACACATGCAGAAAAAAATAGACATCGTTAAGTACCGAAAATAGAATGGGAACGTTGGTTTGTTCGAATATTAACTGTTGAATGTCATTCTCTTGATATTTGTATGTGCTATCTAGGAAAAAGAAAAAAGTTATTCAACCTCGTAATAAGACTCTTCCTTCATTTGAAAAGATAATGAAACCTAAATCCAAAGAATCAAAAATTCATTATCCGAAGATAAAGAAATTATTTTTCTTCGTCGGCGATCGTTTGAGATGCAAATGCGAGTGGCGCCACAGACTATAAGCCGCACCGCTACCAGCCAAATTAGAGATGATAAGAGATAGAAAGAGATGTGGTATATGGAGATAGGGATGAAAGAAAATTGAGGAAAGGAAAATGATCCTAATGCAAAGTCCGGACATGATAAAGAATCGTACATGATATCCAATGCAAGGCAAATACACGTCAGCTAATAAGAAGCGAATGTGAAAGATGAACAACCCACGCTAGAAACTCTATGGCGCTAGGCGGCGAACACAGACAAAGGATAAATGGCTCGTTACGGATTTAAAACAAAGTCCGAATTAGAACGTAATCATCTTATGGTTCGATTCGTCAGGGATGAGCTGAAAGAACAATACCGAAATGTCATCGTAGTTCATTATTCCCGTCTTGGGAAAGCAAAAAATACCACCAACACTGGAAATGCAAAAGGAACAGTCAAGCAACCAACTTGTAACACGATGATGACATTGTCTAGTACCCTATAATCTTAAAAATGAAGACAGGAAATGATGCTGATCCACAATTAATCTAAAGAATGAGTTGGTGATGACTTGGGGGTATTGGTCGGTGAGGAACTCCTTGACTTGAGAAATAAGCTTATTAAATTTCTGTATCCACCAAAGCTCGTCTCAGTTCTGATGCAGAATACAATTTGTCAGCCGAGCAATAACGTGAACACAAAAACACGAAAATGACACAATTAACTAACAACTTTCCCAATAGGGTAACTTAATCCTTCCACGAATGTTCTGTCCATAAGGATTATCAATCATCATGTTCGAGTTTTAAAGCTACATCGATTTGGCAACGTCGCATCCAATTTTGCTACCCGTTTTATAAATAAATAAACAAACATGCTCCATCTTCAAATTTTAAAAAATTACTTGGGTACACTACTTTTCAGAAAACTGCATGTTCCTTATCGCCAGATCTTTATTTCTGAAAAAAAAAATGTTTGCTGATAAACAGATCTTATCTCTGAAATCATTTCATATTGTCCTTTTTCTTCCTATAAAGTCTGATTTATTCATTTGTTATCTTGGAAAATGACGGTTGCTATCTTCTTACTGATCAGTATCCCCTCAAACATGTCAAAGCTCAAAGCCACATAATTCCACAATCGGGATAATTCCATGGATTATTGAAGACGTACCCTTTGACGCATGCGCCTGAAATAGACAGGATTTCGGGCCTTGCCCGACATGCCCTCTTTCGCAGTGAGTTCGTATCTTTTTTGAGCCAGATCCATTGTTTGATCAAGGTGACAGATGTTGACGTCAAACAATCACATCAAGGTGGGGCATATCTTATGTCATAATGTGATTAACATGTCATCATAGAAACGACGTAATTATTCTCGGTACCATCGGAGTTCGCCTCCCGTGGAAGCTACACCGGGCTTCAAAGCGCTGCAAACCAAATACGTATAATATTTTGGTTTCCTTTTTTTCTTGGGGGGGGGGGGGACCATGTATCATCAAGCAAGATCTCTAATGGCATTCCATTTAACTCTTAATCATTATGTATTTTGGAAAGGGACACTTTTATGTCTGTCGAAGGGGGGGGGGTGAATTGTGGGGCGATGGGCGGGAAAAGCGTGACCCATCAATTTCACAGTAGAGTGGTGACGAAGTCATAGGTGTGTCCAATTGTTGGGAAGCCATATTTGGCAAAGAAAGTGAACATGCTATAATTATTATAGCATAATAGTCTTCAAACAGTAAACAATTTGGCAGAGATTGCTGTATCAGTCACCGCATGGCAATACATTACTCAGTTCCACGTACTTTTTGATGACAATCATCATGTTAATGAAAACACAGCCACTAAAAATTCACCATTCTTTTTAAAGTACTGAGCAATTTTGAAACATGTAATTGGGACTTTGTGGAAACGATACAAGATGGTCTGGAATTCAGACTAATCAGATTAACAGGACTAGGGTGTGGCCTTAGGAAGCTTAATTTTTTTCTTTTTATTTTTTTTAGCGACGTTCTGTAGTCAATTTTCTCTAACAATAAACGATCGCAGGAAATTGCCAAGGTAATAATCACAAGAAATAGATATTTCCGATGTCATTATATCCTCACTTCTCACCTCTTTTGCTTCCATTTTGAATTTGATATATATTGATTTAACAGTTATTTCTCCTCCTAACGGATGGTCCACGACTTCATTGCTCAGTTCCTTAACCACCTTCCCAGAGAAAAGTATTAAAATTAATTTCACAATTTTCAGAACTTGTTTTCAAACGTAAACAAAACAAAAACGCAAACAGGAGAAAATATGGTGCACTCTGAGAGGAAATTTACCTCAGAGGTAAAGCCAAACAAGGAAATCCTGAATTATTGATTCTCAGATTAGATATATCGATTAAAAAGATCGAGGATACGATGTTAACAAAAAAGAAAAGAAAAAGAACAAAGTAAGCAAAAGAAAAAGACGTGACGCAAACGTGTCACTTTCAATTGTGCTAAAATATGACCTTTGCTGAAAAGGGATACTTTTCGATTTCGACCTTTATGAGGACTAGAAGCGTCTCAAACATAAAAATAGAACCAGTTATTAAATCAATGTTGTGCTCTTGTCGATTTGCAAATTATACAATCTTATGAATATGAACAATTACACGCTTTCAGCATACACTACACAGCCTCATGTCTATCGTTATAAAGTTCTCTCATCTGAAATATCTACTGGTATATGGTACACAAATAAAACACAATCGTAAGAACTGATGTCTACTGTCCTTACTGGAATCATAAATACCTTTTGAAAATCATAAACAAAATCGTTGCCAAATATGATTTTAAAATCGATATAGAATAATCTTACCCGTGTTATGTACAAAGAAAAAAATACATATTCTCAATATAAGATTACTACATATTGCTCCAAAAGAAATTAGAAATCAAACTGAATTTACTGTTTGATCGACATGGATACAGCATAATCAAGATATCACGTGATCATTTTCACGTGACAGTTATCACAAGACATCACGTGATACGGATTTGGGTTTTGATTTAAAACAGCAAAGAGCGATCACTTTTTAAACACGACTGGTGCTGTAATACGTCACACACTGGGTTATCCACGCCACATGTAATAAAAGATTTACTTGTACACTGCCTTAAACGCCAGTGATAAATAGTAGTAACACCGGAATACAACTTTGAATCATTTGCTTTATACAATTTCACATCTTTTGGGTTTTTTTAATCGCTATCCCATTACTTGCTGATTGACGCAATGTACCTTTGTTAAAGATTTGTGTAAAATGATAAAATCCTGCTATATGTCCAATTAAGGAATACTATAATTGTTTTATGAATCAAACAAATCATCCTATAAAATATATAAATTGCATAAAATTGAGAAAATTACTACAATAACTTTAGATATTATGGTCGGTTTTAAAAGTGTTATCGGGAAACGCCATCTTAAATACCAAAGCAGGAATTATAATGTCAACATTTTTGAACCCCTGTTGGTTAATCATGCTAATGGTACTTCTTATGCAGCTTTTCTCATCTTCACAGATTGCAGGGTCACATTGGAAGACCTGCATTTAAAAAAGACATCGTAATATGATCCTCTGTATTATCGATTTAGTTAAACAGATACCATAACTCTGCGTACTATGACCGACAAGTGACTCTTCATAACTCGCTTATTTCCTTCCCATACCGCTCCGAGCAAATCGTTATCTATTTTTCATAAAGTGGAACAATCGAGCGAGATTTTTCAAGTGGCGACGCGGCTTGAGAAGATTTTAAAGAGCGGCAGTAGACAGGGAGAGTTCGGGCAGTGAAACGGCTTCATCAAGAGTCGGGTTTACTTTTCCAATTAGTGATGTCTGACTGTTCCGACTCCCCGACAAAGGTCTGGCGCCCGTCCTATGATTGTCTTCCTCATCATATTCTGATTATCCTCTCATCATCTTGTGCAAGACGTTCATCATCCCAATCGCATCCAACCATCTTGCTACCTCATCAAGTCATCATCTTGATCATGGCGATCATAATACAGTTAACTGGCTGGCCTCAATATCGGCTTGTTCCGTGCGTGTAATTTCGGTCGTGTCCCTGTACGCCGTGCCTTTCAATTTGGCCGGCGACCGCCCGAGTGCCGCCATCATCCACCGCTCTCCTCTGCTGGCGAGGTCGAAGAGCTTCTCGCCGGATTCCGCCGAGAGGTAGCCGAGGAGGTCGCCGTCGTTCTTGCTCGGAAGCGGTCGGATCTTTTCGACGGGGACAGAGAGTAACCTCTCGCGCTGTGAGAACGGTTCACCCTGAGCAGCCTGGCCATTCCCTCTCTCTGTGCTGGTGCCACTGGATCGGTGCTTGACGGCTTGGCAAACGTGGAGACGACGTTCGGGTGCAGCATCCCGCTTGCAGGCGAGGCCTTCCGAACATTCGCATCGCTGGAAGACGTCTGTGAGACGGTCACGTTTCTTGGTGCAGATGTCACCCTCTTCCAACATTGGCTTGCAAATTTTCGACCAGAGATGCTGAGCGCAGCACAAACCCTCCTCACACTGAACAGATGAAGAACACTGCTCACCCTGTCGAGCTGCAAAAAAGGATACAATAAGCACATAAAATTTCACATTAACATTTTCTAAACATAAATGAGAAACCACGCTCCGATTTTGATACATCAATATTCTCCTGCACCCCGCCCTTTCTATTTCTTTCTCTACTGTTTGCTCCACGTAATAAGAAATGAACATAATGGAAGTGGTGCTTCAAAAAACTTTTAATGCTGCTATTTTTTTATATACTCTTCCCTATCTTCTAGTTATCGTTCAATCTTTATCAGAATATTCTCCCAGAGTCCCAGGGGAGCGTTTCATGAAGAGCCTTGTCAGTGATTTTTTTTTTGACAACTGTTATAAGCTACTGAAATCCTTGCATCTGATTGGCCGAGAGTAAATTTGTCACTGAAAATCAAAAAGACTCTTCATGAAACGCTACCCAGAATGAAACAGGGGGCATCAATCCTGGTGTGCATTAAGGAAGTATCCCCTCCCCAAGTATTTCATTCATGGTTTGCTTTAGATTGTGTTGCCTCTCCCATCGTGAAAAAGGAGCAAATCCCATGCAATGAGCATAATAGGATATCAAGTTCATCATCACTGAGGTAGAGGGGGGGCGATAGTTAGGTTGTTTTTGTTTGTTTTTGGTTTTGGGGTTTTTTTTAAACATGAAAAAAAAAAATAACTCCCACCTTTCCTAAAGTTGAACTTGGTGTCCTGTATGATGCTCGCCTCCTCCTCCTCGTTGGTCTCTGATTCGAAGTTCTGCACGGCGGTGTTATAAGCCTCATCAAAGCGGAACTGATGAGGAATACAGCGTCCATCCACACACGTATTTCCCGCGCAACACATCTTGTTTCTATGGCAACGGCGATGCGACTTTCTGCACTTGAGGCATGATTTGTGGCCCTCGCCGCTGTGGCAGTAGTACTTGTACGGGCATTCTCGGTCTGTCTCACATAGCACCTGCAAAATAAAAACAATGGTTTCAAATTGGTAAAGGGGATGTATCCACAGGCATTATTTACGTATCAAAGAAGGCCCTTTTCAATTTCATCGTACTCACAGCCTAATAATAAAAATACTAAGAACAGCAACATAATAAAGATAATAATAATAATTATTATAAGTCATCAATCATTGTGATTCCCATTAAATTCCTTTTCGCAAAAAATAATAATAATAAGTTTTGAAAAAATAAACATGTGTTTATTAGTGGAAACACAGAAATGTCCGACATATAGTTTACATCTATAAGATGAGGCCCTGGAACAAAATGGCAAACACCCTTATACGCGTTGACAAGATACCGGAAATCATAATTCAAATCAATGTACCCTTTTATTATGATCAATCTAAACGAAATTCATGAGAGAGGGAAAGAGAGAGGAAGAGAAACAGGAAGATAGATGTGCGATGCCACTGAGCCGGAGGGGGGGGGGGGGGGGGGGGATGAGGGGGCAAGAGCTAGAAATGGACGTAAAATACAATGAAATACGATTCCATGGCAGATTTTATTCGCGTAAAAGCAGCACATAAAAACTTCTATTTATTGTTCCTACACTTAACTACGATTGAAAATCATAAATCTTCGACTTGCCCACAATACACAGACGGAAAGGAGATATGAAAACATAATTTTATGACATACTAACCGCGCATAATAAAGTGCCTTTTATCTGGTCCCAATACTCATTAAAGGATTACTTTTATAAAGGTCTCAAGGATATTAAATCTAGAAATAGAGAAATACTAAACGTCTTTATTCCTTTAATTAAATTCACATTAAACAGTCTATGAAGCAGACGCAATTCTAATTCATTAAATCAATAGCACATCGTTTCAGAGCTAAGGAGTATAAGTGTTCATGCTTTTTCTAATTAGGAATAAATCTGCTAACAGTCATAAAACCAGACGGATTATAAAGAAGAGGTAACTTTAAATGTAATTCAGGCCTTAAAGTAATTTGATGAGAAGTGTGGTGCCTGAGTGACGAAATTCGCTGTGATGGGTTGCACGTATATCGGGTCGATGTATTTCGTTACTGTTATATATATATATATATATATATATATATATATATATATATATATATATAAATATATATATATACATATATATATGTATATATATATATATATATATATATCAGTTAATCAGTTTTGAGCATGAATAATAAGGGAGGGGCATGTTATGAATGAAGGGGAAAGAAATAAATGAAAAGGCCCACTGGGTGGCTCAATGAAATTGAAAACGACGAAATACCGAAATGGAATTGTCAGCCAGGTGACCACACTTTAAAGACAAGAGTTCAATCTTGGGGTATTACACAAAGCTGTGCTTTAAGAATGACTTGAAAAAATGGATAGACAAATTTAACTTCTCAATCATTATAATCGCATAAGCTGAAGTTAAAATGTCTATGTAGATTAAACATTATCATTAACAAAACATCTTTAACGTGAAGTATATTTTTGCCAACAGTTTCATTGAGATTATTGGAAATACAGTCTCACTTCGTTGAAAAAAAAACTGAAGAGGAATTTTTTTTGGCATTGCATTTGCCTTTCCATAGTTAGGTCATGCGTAACATTACGCAAAGCTTTGTGAACTCCCCCCCCCCCCCCCCCGGGGGGGGGGGTCATATGCACAAGTCTACAGTGTGAAGTTTGGGAATCATCAAAATGAAAAGAAATTGACTCGACCTCGTAAGAAAGCACATGCACTGCACACAGAAATGAGTAGATGGGACCACGCGCAAGTGGGACCAATGTTCGGCCCGAACACTTCTACCGTTTCTCATTCCATTTCGAATATGAAAGGATGGGAAGGGCAATTATTTTCAGGGAAAGGCTCTAACGTGACATTCTTCAAAACAAACATGAAGAGAATGGGAAAAGCTCACAAATTCATTTTTCTCTTTCCCAGAACTCCAGTTTCTCTAGTACAAGCCAATTGCATGACATGTCCCTTTAAAAATACAAATGAGAAAACGGGAACGAAACAGGAACCCAACTCTTCGATGATTTATATCATCTTGTGAGTGGAAGCAAAATTTGTGTTCCATCAAACTGCATTGATAAACAAGCCAAGATGGTTTAGATGACTTGTTTACACCGGGACTGGGTCGGAAGTAAACGAACCACACACAGGGAGGACGTTTTCACCGGGCCTGGGCGCGGGTGACGAGACGCGATGGAGGAGTACGTTGAGGGATTGGATCCCAAATGGAAGTAGGTCCGACTCTTTGTTTTAAAGGTCGAATGCCCATAAAGAGAGATTCACACGTCTTAAAAATTGTGATTCAAAAGCTTGTTCGAGTCACTGATCCGTCACCATCAGTGATCGTTTGGATGTTAAATGGAATAAAATGACTCGGCGGTTATACCACATTTTCTACGTTTTTTACGTTTTTACGTTGACGAGGACCTTCCAAGACTGAACGTATGCGCTTATTTCATTAAAATCATAAATCAAGAATCAGATCAGGGACCATGCTACAACACGATCCCTGATCAGATGATCAAAGAGATTCAGTGAGATCCTTTGTTGCCATATTCCTTCTGAACATCCGAGCGAAGACTTTTCAATTATGGAAGGGAAGAAATGTTGACCAATGACGAGGGTGACGTGATCATGGTGGATGGGGTGACGAACAGACTCGGACTACCACATAGGAAGTGAAGGGGGGGGGGGGGGGCTTTCCCCAGACGCTGTACCATGTTTTGGTGTAGGGGGCCGGTCGATCTGTGGTCCGAGGGTTGGTTGATATAGGCCGAGTGGGTCAGTCAAGCCATATCACGTTCCCAAGCCGAATTCCACCCTGACGACGAAGATGAGGAGGAGGCTACCAAACGCAAATCAATCCTTAAACTTGCAAGAGGGGAAACGCGACATCGTCAAAAGCCGACACGTGAGCGGATTAATGGCTGGATCCAAGGTGAAAAGATAATGACTGTCAATTTGAGCCCCCGTGGGTCAAAAGGATGCGGCGATTGGTGGTAAGTAATTGGTAGAGGAGGGCGTCAGGGGTGGACGAAACTGGAGCGCGAGAATGAGGAGAAAAAAAAAGTGATGCGAGAGGTCATACAGGGACAAGATCTCTCTCCCTCTCTATCACAATGGTTCCTATCTCTCTCACTCTCGCTTCCTCCCT
>CM057170.1:9533431-9624208 GCA_029962745.1 Echinometra lucunter | reverse complement strand
CTACGAATAAAAAAGAAAGATTATAAGCAGATAAATCAATGAAACTTGTTTTCGAAATGTAACAGAAATATAATCCTGTAAAAACAAAACATGTAAACATCGGTAAATGTACAGTCATAGAAAAAGCCTAAATACCTTGATCAAAATTGTCTCGAATTTCAGTACATGATTTTGTTTACGGTAAAGTTTTCTATAAAAATACTCTTTCAAAATTCTTTGAATTTGTTGTTTACATGATTAATTCAAAATTTCAATTTTAAATAAGTTTTACAATTCTATCTTATGTGCAGATTAAATAAATATGACAGCTATACTTGCTTAATTTACTTCAAATTCAAGGCATGTAGAAAATGTGACAATGAGTTCAGCATGTAATTGTGCTTCTGATAGAAGGACGAGACGGCTGGAGACTTCTACAGAAATAGAATACGACAATATTGAAAACATGCTCAAGAATACAATTAAGGTTGTAATTAAGGCAATTCGTCCATGTTAGTAATAAAGTAGGCGTTTGTTTCTTATCAGCGTTTATGATTCTTATCATGAAACTTGGATTAAAAAGTTCAGTTACACAAACCATGAAAAAGGGAACACACATGCAGAAAAAATAGACATCATTAAGTACCGAAAAGAATGGGAACGTTGGTTTGTTCGAATATTAACTGTTGAATGTCATTCTCTTGATATTTGTATGTGCTATCTAGGAAAAAGAAAAAAGTTATTCAACCTCGTAATAAGACTCTTCCTTCATTTGAAAAGATAATGAACCCTAATCCAAGAATCAAAAACTCATTATCCGAAAGATAAGAAATTATTTTCTTCGTCGGCGATCGTTTGAGATGCAAATGCGAGTGGCGCCACAGACTATAAGCCGCACCGCTACCAGCCAAAATTAGAGATGATAAGAGATAGAAAGAGATGTGGTATGGAGATAGGGATGAAAGAAAATTGAGGAAAGGAAAAATGATCCTAATGCAAAGTCCGGACATGATAAAGAATCGTACATGATATCCAATGCCAGGCAAATACACGTCAGCTAATAAGAAGCGAGTGAAAGATGAACAACCCACGCTAGAAACTCTATGATGGCGCTAGGCGGTCGAACACAGACAAAGGATAAATGGCTCGTTACGGATTTAAAACAAAGTCCGAATTAGAACGTAAATCATCTTATGGTTCGATTCGTCAGGGATGAGCTGAAAGAACAATAACCGAAATGTCATCGTAGTTCATTATTCCCGTCTTGGGAAAGCAAAATACCACCAACACTGGAAATGCAAAAGGAACAGTCAAGCAACCAACTTGTAACACGATGATGACATTGTCTAGTACCCTATAATCTTAAAAATGAAGACAGGAAATGATGCTGATCCACAATTAATCTAAAGAATGAGTTGGTGATGACTTGGGGGTATTGGTCGGTGATGAGGAACTCCTTGACTTGAGAAAATAAGCTTATTAAATTTCTGTATCCACCAAAGCTCGTCTCAGTTCTGATGCAGAATACAATTTGTCAGCCGAGCAATAACGTGAACACAAAAACACGAAATGACACAATTAACTAACAACTTTCCCAATAGGGTAACTTAATCCTTCCACGAATGTTCTGTCCATAAGGATTATCAATCATCAGGTTCGAGTTTTAAAGCTACATCGATTTGGGCAACGTCGCATCCAATTTTGCTACCCGTTTTATAAATAAATAAACAACATGCTTCCATCTTATTCAAATTTTAAAAAATTACTTGGGTACACTACTTTCAGAAAGAACTGCATGTTCCTTATCGCCAGATCTTTATTCTGAAAAAAAAAATGTTTGCTGATAAACAGATCTTATCCTCTGAATCATTTCATATTGTCCTTTTCTTCTTCCTATAAAGTCTGATTATTCATTTGTTATCTTGGAAAATGACGGTTGCTATCTTCTTACTGATCAGTATCCCCTCAAACATGTCAAAGCTCAAAGCCACATAATCCACAATCGGGATAATTCCATGGATTTATTTGAAGACGTACCTTTGACGCATGCGCCTGAAATAGACAGGATTCGGGCCTTGCCCGACATGCCCTCTTTCGCAGTGAGTTCGTATCTTTTTTGAGCCAGATCCATTGTTTGATCAAGGTGACAGATGTTGACGTCAAACAATCACATCAAGGTGGGGCATATCTTATGTCATAATGTGATTAACATGTCATCATAGAAACGACGTAATTATTCTCGGTACCATCGGAGTTCGCCTCCCGTGGAAGCTACACCGGGCTTCAAAGCGCTGCAAACCAAATACGTATAATATTTTGGTTTCCTTTTTTTCTTGGGGGGGGGGGGGGGGGGACCATGTATCATCAAGCAAGATCTCTAATGGCATTCCATTTAACTCTTAATCATTATGTATTTTGGAAAGGGACACTTTTATGTCTGTCGAAGGGGGGGGGTGAATTGTGGGGCGATGGGCGGGAAAAGCGTGACCCATCAATTTCACAGTAGAGTGGTGACGAAGTCATAGGTGTGTCCAATTGTTGGGAAGCCATATTTGGCAAAGAAAGTGAACATGCCTATATTATTATAGCATAATAGTCTTCAAAACAGTAAACAATTTGGCAGAGATTGCTGTATCAGTCACCGCATGGCAATACATGTACTCAGTTTCCACGTACTTTTGATGACAATCATCATGTTAATGAAAAACACAGCCACTAAAAATTCACCATTCTTTTTAAAGTACTGAGCAATTTTGAAACATGTAATTGGGACTTTGTGGAAACGATACAAGATGGTCTGAATTCAGACTAATCAATTAACAGGACTAGGGTGTGGCCTTAGGAAGCTTAATTTTTTTCTTTAATTTTTTTTTTGAGCGGGACGTTCTGTAGTCAATTTTCTCTAACAATAAACGATCGCAGGAAATTGCCAAGGTAATAATCACAAGAAATAGATATTTCCGATTCATTATATCCTCACTTCTCACCCTCTTTTGCTTCCATTTTGAATTTGATATAATATTGATTTAACAGTTTATTTCTCTCCTAACGGATGCTCCTACGGCCTTCATTGCTCAGTTCCTTAACCACCTTCCCAGAGAAAAGTTATTAAATTAATTTCACAATTTTCAGAACTTGTTTCAAACGTAAACAAAGCAAAAACGCAAACAGAGAAAAATAATGGTGCACTCTGAGAGGAATTTACCTCAGAGGTAACAGCCAAACAAGGAAATTCCTGAATTATTGATTCTCAGATTAGAGATTCGTTAAAAAGATCGAGGATACGATGTTAACAAAAAAGAAAGAAAAAGAACAAAGTAAGCAAAGAAAAAGACGTGACGCAAACGTGTCACTTTCAATTGTGCTAAAATATGACCTTTGCTGAAAAAGGGTACTTTTCGATTTCGACCTTTATGAGGACTAGAAGCGTCTCAAACATAAAAATAGAACCAGTTATTAAATCAATGTTGTGCTCTTGTCGATTTGCAAATTATACAATCTTATGAATATGAACAATTACACGCTTTCGCATACACTACACAGCCTCATGTCTATCGTTATAAAGTTCTCTCATCTGAAATATCTACTGGTATATGGTACACAATAAAACACAAGTCGTAAGAACTGATGTCTACGTCCTTACTGGAATCATAAAATACCTTTTGAAAATCATAAACAAAATCGTTGCCAAATATGATTTTAAAATCGATATAGAATAATCTTACCCGTGTTATGTACAAAAGAAAAAAATACATATTCTCAATATAAGATTACTACATATTGCTCCAAAAGAAATTAGAAATCAAACTGAATTTACTGTTTGATCGACATGGATACAAGCATAATCAAGATATCACGTGATCATTTTCACGTGACAGTTAATCACAAGACATCACGTGATACGGATTTGGGGTTTTGATTAAAACAGCTAAAGAGCGATCACTTTTTAAACACGACTGGTGCTTGTAATACGTCACACACTGGGTTATCCACGCCACATGTAATAAAAAGATTTACTTGTACACTGCCTTAAACGCCAGTGATAAATAGTAATAACACCGGAATACCACTTTGAATCATTTGCTTTATACAATTTCACATCTTTTGGGTTTTTTTAATCGCTATCCCATTACTTGCTGATTGACGCAATGTACCTTTGTTAAAGATTTGTGTAAAATGATAAAATCCTGCCTATATGTCCAATTAAGGAATACTATAATTGTTTTATGAATCAAACAAATCATCCTATAAAATATATAAATTGCATAAACTTGAGAAAATTACTACAATAACTTTAGATATTATGGTCGGTTTTAAAAGTGTTATCGGGAAACGCCATCTTAAATACCAAAGCAGGAATTATAATGTCAACATTTTTGAACCCCTGTTGGTTAATCATGCTAATGGTACTTCTTATGCAGCTTTTCTCATCTTCACAGATTGCAGGGTCACATTGGAAGACCTGCATTTAAAAAAGACATCGTAATATGATCCTCTGTATTATCGATTTAGTTAAACAGATACCATAACTCTGCGTACTATGACCGACAAGTGACTCTTCATAACTCGCTTATTTCCTTCCCATACCGCTCCGAGCAAATCGTTATCTATTTTTCATAAAGTGGAACAATCGAGCGAGAATTTTTCAAGTGGCGACGCGGCTTGAGAAGATTTTAAAGAGCGGCAGTAGACAGGGAGAGTTCGGGCAGTGAAACGGCTTCATCAAGAGTCGGGTTTACTTTTCCAATTAGTGATGTCTGACTGTTCCGACTCCCCGACAAAGGTCTGGCGCCCGTCCTATGATTGTCTTCCTCATCATATTCTGATTATCCTCTCATCATCTTGTGCAAGACGTTCATCATCCCAATCGCATCCAACCATCTTGCTACCTCATCAAGTCATCATCTTGATCATGGCGATCATAATACAGTTAACTGGCTGGCCTCAATATCGGCTTGTTCCGTGCGTGTAATTTCGGTCGTGTCCCTGTACGCCGTGCCTTTCAATTTGGCCGGCGACCGCCCGAGTGCCGCCATCATCCACCGCTCTCCTCTGCTGGCGAGGTCGAAGAGCTTCTCGCCGGATTCCGCCGAGAGGGTAGCCGAGGAGGTCGCCGTCGTTCTTGCTCGGAAGCGTCGGATCTTTTCGACGGGGACAGAGAGTAACCTCTCGCGCTGTGAGAACGGTTCACCCTGAGCAGCCTGGCCATTCCCTCTCTCTGTGCTGGTGCCACTGGATCGGTGCTTGACGGCTTGGCAAACGTGGAGACGACGTTCGGGTGCAGCATCCCGCTTGCAGGCGAGGCCTTCCGAACATTCGCATCGCTGGAAGACGTCTGTGAGACGGTCACGTTTCTTGGTGCAGATGTCACCCTCTTCCAACATTGGCTTGCAAATTTTCGACCAGAGATGCTGAGCGCAGCACAAACCCTCCTCACACTGAACAGATGAAGAACACTGCTCACCCTGTCGAGCTGCAAAAAAGGATACAATAAGCACATAAAATTTCACATTAACATTTTCTAAACATAAATGAGAAACCACGCTCCGATTTTGATACATCAATATTCTCCTGCACCCCGCCCCTTTCTATTTCTTTCTCTACTGTTTGCTCCACGTAATAAGAAATGAACATAATGGAAGTGGTGCTTCAAAAAACTTTTAATGCTGCTATTTTTTTATATACTCTTCCCTATCTTCTAGTTATCGTTCAATCTTTATCAGAATATTCTCCCAGAGTCCCAGGGGAGCGTTTCATGAAGAGCCTTGTCAGTGATTTTTTTTTTGACAACTGTTATAAGCTACTGAAATCCTTGCATCTGATTGGCCGAGAGTAAATTTGTCACTGAAAATCAAAAAGACTCTTCATGAAACGCTACCCAGAATGAAACAGGGGGCATCAATCCTGGTGTGCATTAAAGGAAGTATCCCCTCCCCAAGTATTTCATTCATGGTTTGCTTTAGATTGTGTTGCCTCTCCCATCGTGAAAAAGGAGCAAATCCCATGCAATGAGCATAATAGGATATCAAGTTCATCATCACTGAGGTAGAGGGGGGGGGGCGATAGTTAGGTTGTTTTTGTTTGTTTTTGGTTTTGGGGTTTTTTTTAAACATGAAAAAAAAAAATAACTCCCACCTTTCCTAAAGTTGAACTTGGTGTCCTGTATGATGCTCGCCTCCTCCTCCTCGTTGGTCTCTGATTCGAAGTTCTGCACGGCGGTGTTATAAGCCTCATCAAAGCGGAACTGATGAGGAATACAGCGTCCATCCACACACGTATTTCCCGCGCAACACATCTTGTTTCTATGGCAACGGCGATGCGACTTTCTGCACTTGAGGCATGATTTGTGGCCCTCGCCGCTGTGGCAGTAGTACTTGTACGGGCATTCTCGGTCTGTCTCACATAGCACCTGCAAAATAAAAACAATGGTTTCAAATTGGTAAAGGGGATGTATCCACAGGCATTATTTACGTATCAAAGAAGGCCCTTTTCAATTTCATCGTACTCACAGCCTAATAATAAAAATACTAAGAACAGCAACATAATAAAGATAATAATAATAATTATTATAAGTCATCAATCATTGTGATTCCCATTAAATTCCTTTTCGCAAAAAAATAATAACAATAAGTTTTGAAAAAATAAACATGTGTTTTATTAGTGGAAACATAGAAATGTCCGACATATAGTTTACATCTATAAGATGAGGCCCTGGAACAAAATGGCAAACACCCTTTATACGCGTTGACAAGATACCGGAAATCATAATTCAAATCAATGTACCCTTTTATTATGATCAATCTAAACGAAATTCATGAGAGAGGGAAAGAGAGAGGAAGAGAAACAGGAAGATAGATGTGCGATGCCACTGAGACGGAGGGGGGGGGGGGGATGAGGGGGCAAGAGCTAGAAATGGACGTAAAATACAATGAAATACGATTCCATGGCAGATTTTATTCGCGTAAAAGCAGCACATAAAAACTTCTATTTATTGTTCCTACACTTAACTACGATTGAAAATCATAAATCTTCGACTTGCCCACAATACACAGACGGAAAGGAGATATGAAAACATAATTTTATGACATACTAACCGCGCATAATAAAGTGCCTTTTATCTGGTCCCAATACTCATTAAAGGATTACTTTTATAAAGGTCTCAAGGATATTAAATCTAGAAATAGAGAAATACTAAACGTCTTTATTCCTTTAATTAAATTCACATTAAACAGTCTATGAAGCAGACGTAATTCTAATTCATTAAATCAATAGCACATCGTTTCAGAGCTAAGGAGTATAAGTGTTCATGCTTTTTTCTAATTAGGAATAAATCTGCTAACAGTCATAAAACCAGACGGATTATAAAGAAGAGGTAACTTTAAATGTAATTCAGGCCTTAAAGTAATTTGATGAGAAGTGTGGTGCCTGAGTGACGAAATTCGCTGTGATGGGTTGCACGTATATCGGGTCGATGTATTTCGTTACTGTTATATATATATATATATATATATATATATATATATATATATATAACTGATATATATATATATATATATATATATATATATATATATATCAGTTAATCAGTTTTGAGCATGAATAATAAGGGAGGGGCATGTCATGAATGAAGGGGAAAGAAAATTAATGAAAAGGCCCACTGGGTGGCTCAATGAAATTGAAAACGACGAAATACCGAAATGGAATTGTCAGCCAGGTGACCACACTTTAAAGACAAGAGTTCAATCTTGGGGTATTACACAAAGCTGTGCTTTAAGAATGACTTGAAAAATGGATAGACAAATTTACTTCTCAATCATTATAATCGCATAAGCTGAAGTTAAAATGTCTATGTAGATTAACATTATCATTAACAAAACATCTTTAACGTGAAGTATATTTTTTGCCAACAGTTTCATTGAGATTATTGGAAATACAGTCTCACTTCGTTGAAAAAAAAAACTGAAGAGGAAATTTTTTTGGCATTGCATTTGCCTTTCCATAGTTAGGTCATGCGTAACATTACGCAAAGCTTTGTGAACTCCCCCCCCCCCCCCCGGGGGGGGGTCATATGCACAAGTCTACAGTGTGAAGTTTGGGAATCATCAAAATGAAAAGAAATTGACTCGACCTCGTAAGAAAGCACATGCACTGCACACAGAAATGAGTAGATGGGACCACGCGCAAGTGGGACCAATGTTCGGCCCGAACACTTCTACCGTTTCTCATTCCATTTCGAATATGAAAGGATGGGAAGGGCAATTATTTTCAGGGAAAGGCTCTAACGTGACATTCTTCAAAACAAACATGAAGAGAATGGGAAAAGCTCACAAATTCATTTTTCTCTTTTCCCAGAACTCCAGTTTCTCTAGTACAAGCCAATTGCATGACATGTCCCTTTAAAAATACAAATGAGAAAACGGGAACGAAACAGGAACCCAACTCTTCGATGATTTATATCATCTTGTGAGTGGAAGCAAAATTTGTGTTCCATCAAACTGCATTGATAAACAAGCCAAGATGTGTTTAGATGACTTGTTTACACCGGGACTGGGTCGGAAGTAAACGAACCACACACAGGGAGGACGTTTTCACCGGGCCTGGCGCGGGTGACGAGACGCGATGGAGGAGTACGTTGAGGGATTGGATCCCAAATGGAAGTAGGTCCGACTCCTTTGTTTTAAAGGTCGAATGCCCATAAAGAGAGATTCACACGTCTTAAAAATTGTGATTCAAAGCTTGTTCGAGTCACTGATCCGTCACCATCAGTGATCGTTTGGATGTTAAATGGAATAAAATGACTCGGCGGTTATACCACATTTTCTACGTTTTTTACGTTTTTACGTTGACGAGGACCTTCCAAGACTGAACGTATGCGCTTATTTCATTAAATCATAAATCAGAATCAGATCAGGGACCATGCTACAACACGATCCCTGATCAGATGATCAAAGAGATTCAGTGAGATCCTCTGCCATATTCCTTTGAACATCCGAGCGAAGACTTTTCAATTATGGAAGGGAAGAAATGTTGACCAATGACGAGGGTGACGTGATCATGGTGATGGGGTGACGAACAGACTCGGACTACCACATAGGAAGTGAAGGGGGGGGGGGCTTTTCCCCAGACGCTGTACCATGTTTTGGTGTAGGGCCGGTCGATCTGTGGTCCGAGGGTTGGTTGATATAGGCCGAGTGGGTCAGTCAGCCATATCAACGTTCCCAAGCCGAATTCCACCCTGACGACGAAGATGAAGGAAAGGCTAACCAAACGCAAATCAATCCTTAAACTTGCAAGAGGGGAAACGCGACATCGTCAAAAGCCGACACGTGAGCGGATTAATGGCTGGATCCAAGGTGAAAGATAATGACTGTCAATTTGAGCCCCCGTGGGTCAAAAGGATGCGGCGATTGGTGGTAAGTAATTGGTAGAGGAGGGCGTCAGGGGTGGACGAAACTGGAGCGCGAGAATGAGAGAAAAAAAAGTGATGCGAGAGGTCATACAGGGACAAGATCTCTCTCCCTCTCTATCACAATGGTTCCTATCTCTCTCACTCTCGCTTCCTCCCTTTCTCTCTCTCTCTTCACCGTCATCATCTTTTTCTCTTCTTTACGGCTCAATCTCCTTCTTGTGTTGTTCTTAATAAACTGAAAACGGAGAATGGTCCTTTTTATTAGCATTTTAATCACTAAATGAATTTGGATTAGACTTTGAATTTTCCATATAGGACTACCCCTCCCTGTCTCTCTTTATCTCTTCCTCAGACTTTACGAATCCGCATCTTTCGGTCTGTATGACCCCCTCCCCCCGCGTCTTTCCCTCTTTTTTTTTCTCTCTCTCTCTTCTTCCTATCTTAAATTACCCTTCGTCGACCCCACCCTCATCTTCGGTCTCCTTCTTTCCTTCTATCTTTCTCTCGTCCCCTCCCCACTCTCTCTCTCTCTTCTCTCTCTCTCTCTCTCTTCTCCTTTCCTCGTCCATCCCTCTCACCCTCCTTTCCCCCTATCACCTTATTTTTCCCGAAAGTTGACGCAGAGGCATCGGGTCCGTGAACCCCCTTTGATGTGGACCGACTTTAAATCGTATCCTCTGTTTACAAGGCTTTCACACCAATCGCCCGAATCAATCTTATCTTCCAGGAAGAGTAAGTGTGGGTGGACGGTCTGAGCGAGGAGGAATGCATCGGCTCTCCAGGCAAAGTTTCTCAAGTCAAGGGCCCAATGAACTCTCAAATATGTCTGTACATCTCCAGTAGACCCCTGGTCTACAGGTAAGAGAAGAAGAAGAATACGATGGCATGTAGGATAATAACAGCAGAAGACTTAAGTAATAATATTCCATTCCTATTTAGAACAAACATCGTGGTCCACAGTCTCTTTGCGCGTCCAGAGGACTTTGGATATTTAACTGACTTTGACCAAGCTGCCTTTACAGGGCTCAAGTATTTGCTGGACCACAACATCACTATAAGTAGGGAAGCTGTACCTTTTTCTGTAGTCACATGCAATAGAGCAAGTAAGGTCCTTTCTGAAACATTTAATTTAACCCAAAAATATCTGCAAGAGGAAAGGGCGATTCCACAATTTCTAGATATTTTTTAGGATATCATGGATGTGTCAAAGACTTATTCCAGATAATCAAGAATGCTTTTTCTTTCTTTCTTTCTTTTCAAAGAAGAACACAGTGCAAAAACTCTGCCAACAAAGGGACGTTTTGCATTACGCAATCAAACGTCCCTAATATCAAAAACATTAAACAATAATGACGCACACAATACTGCCGATGACGAGGAACTGCGCAGTGGGGCAAGAGTAGCACCATCATATCGTGACAAATACTGCTTATAAAGATGGTGCTAAACACTCACTGCTATCACAAGTATATCCTTTGTTCTTGCACTTGTCAATCTACTAAATTTAATGCCCGCACTTGAAGGAGGGGAAATAAAACTTGACCTCTGCTTCTCATAATGAGGGAAGTCAAACTTCGAAAGCTCTTTGGAAGAGACTTAGGGTACTTGAGCTGCTGAAGATGCTTGGAAGATGCCTCCTCAGAATAAATTGAGAGCCCAACTTCCACTTCTTTTCCAAACTTCATGTTTTTAGACCATGTTTAGAGGAGGCGCGATAGCTCAGTTGGTAGAACACTGGTCTCGTAATCCGATGGCCCGGGTTCGAAACCAAGTCAATACGGGAGTGCACTTTGGGAAGGGATAATTAATCCTCATTACCAGGTCCCTCGGAGAGGACTTAATGCCGGCGGTCACCTGGTTGCTTACTTATATGCGTGAATACTTAACATTCACCGGAAATCATAGATGGAACATCTGATCTCACACACGACTTGTATTTTTCCTTTATTCAAGGCGGACGAATGTGAAACAAGCGTCATGCCAATTTTCTTTTTGCTATAAAAACTGCAAAAGAACTTTAAAGAATTTATTTATTCCAGCAGTTTAGTTATATCCCTAGACTAGGGGGGTGTTTCATAAAGCTGTTCGTAAAGTTACGAATGACTTTACGAACGACTTGAATATGGCAAGCCAAATGGGATTTTAAGTCACTATAAATTGCATCAGCTAAAGATGAAATATGCAAACGTAGATTAACATTATTATGTTTTACACACATTTTTTGCTACAATTTAACTGAGATTATGGGAAATGCAGTCGCATTTTGGTAAAACGTCAGGAAAGACTTTGGACATCCCATATGGCACTTCATATTCAAGTCGTTCACAAAGTCATTTGTAACTTTGCGATCAGCTTTATAAAACACCCCCTGGGCGCTTTGCACTGACTGTACGGGCTCTTCGACCCCTTGAAGAGTGAATTTCCACTCTTCCGTAGCATGTAATATACGCTATAAGTATAGAAGATGAACTTGCACTACGTAGAACATGGAATGGGGTCAAAGAGAACTCATGACACCCCTGTGAGTGGGGTACCGCTGCACCAACACCCCTGCGGCTCTTCAGGGTCAGGGGTCATGTCTCTTTTGCCCATATTACAAATTGACTGTTTGAAAAGAAAGTAGAATGGACGACTAAGGATATCAGGGATGTCCTAAGAAAAACGGTAAACGGAAGAAAATCCGTTCGCCTATGCTAAGCGCTTTGTACTTCCAATGTTTTCGTGTATTACCGCCGACTTTTGAGGGGCGTTAGAGCAAAATCTGAAGTGAGCTTCGGATAAAAATATTTGGATAGGAATTTTTCTGCCTCAAATCGGCTGAAAATACTATTGTTATTGTTGTGTGAAGGAATGTACCTTTGAACGTCTCGTTCGTTTAGATCTTTTTGGCATATTCGGGATTCCGAGAGACTCGAGACATTTTGTGATCGGAATTGACGGTCGACATCATACAGCACAGGGCTCTACAACATCAAGTATACCGTGTATATAGGCAAACCTGTATGTGGGGATTTGGGTTTTGTCTGAAAAGGGGGTCAATTTCGTATTACTCATCCCAATTCAACTCAGCATTTTGAACAGGCAATGGATTAAGAGTCTTTATGCAACATATTTTAAATTGTGATTATCTTCAAATGTATCTTATGTATGTCAATGTATATGTAACTTTATATTGTATTATTTGTATTCATTTATGCACTTTACCATGTCCGAAAACATTTTTTTTTAAATACATGACACTAAATTATCTTGAAATCTTTATTTAGTTAGTTAATAAAAGTTATTAATGGAATTCTAGGGATACGAGTATAAGCTTACCAAGTTAATCGTTTCGTCTTTTTATAAACACACTGACTACAGGGGAGCCATAAGAAGCAGACAATCCAGCCTTGTTCTGAACATTGTGGACAACATACTAATCATTATCACTACGACACAATACAAAACAAGCCCAGTCCTCATTACAAGCCTTTGTAAGTAAGCAATACTAAGTAAACACCTGTTTTTCTCTAACAAAGCAGAAACAATTTATCACACCAATTTACGTGCTGATAAGATTTATTCATATATTTCCTTTTCTCAAGTTCTAGTAACGAACGCTCTGATTCTGTTAGTGATAAAATTTTTTGCAGTATCATTTCAACTGGTAGCGGAAATCACCAAACAAATTGATTTTAGACAGGGTCCCTAAACGGCGTCCAAGCATCGAGTTGGCGGCTCCCAAGAGATTGCGCGGGCGGGGGAAACGGTAGGAGCAATTTGCCAAGCTAATGGGGAGCTTGAATGGCCAACCCGCTGTGGAGGTCCTACGGGAGCTATTAGCAATCGCAGCAAGCAATTCCTCAGCAATTAGCCTGGTAAACCTGTTCTGACGACCATCCACGCTTCTCTGTTCATGCCGAAAATGGGGAGGGGGGGGGGGTGAACGAATGGCAGTGACAACTGGGCGGGGACGTAATGATCGAAAAAAATTCAGTGAACCCGTCCATCACCTTTTCAGCAAAGGCAACGGCATATTACGTAAATCCAACATGATATCATGGGATATACAGAAGAGTGTTGACACTGCCCATGGGTTGATTTTTGTAATCAAAAGTAGTTTAAACCTTGTTATTTTAATATATTACAGTAGGGGATAGGTAGAGATAGGAACATGCCTAGAACTTATAGAAGAGAGTGTAGAGAGTTGCTTATTATTCATTCGATTAAAAGGAATGCGCAAAATAGAATTCAACTGTAAGTTACATGTCTACCACTCAAATCCTTCGAACGTCATTTTTTTTAATACATCGAGCATTTTTTTTTTACTATACTTGTACAAGAAATGCCTATGCACCATGTGTGTGGGTGTGTGTGGATGTGTGTGTGTGCGAGTGATGAGGCCGAAGAAGTTCTGGCACGGAGCAGGAGGGGCATACATTAGGTGAGGGTTAAGCACTTTAGTTCATTGACGTCCACAAATTGAGATTGTTCCTGGCCTCAGAGAGAACACATGAGGCCTGGAGAAGACCTTTAATTTGAAATATCAATAAATTCCATATCAAATTTATAAACAGGTGGTAGTGAAATGAGATGGATTCAAAATAAATACCAGCCTCAAGCGATTCTTTGCCGATTTGAATTTTTGGCGATTTGGCATGTTTGACATGACGGTAACCTAGGAGCCTGCAGATATTACGAAGAAGCTTAGTGGCCTCCAGGATAGAATAGACATCTTCATACGTCCTTCTACCAATGAGTTTAGTTGTCAGATGAAGATGAAAAGAGAAGAGAATATACATGTAAGCTATAGAGAGATGGATCTCACCTGTTTCAATACCACTTTGATTTCGAAATTGTCTAGCGTGAAATGATAAAAAACGAAAGATTGAACTAATCGAAAAATATCAGTGAATATTAAAGCTGATAAAAGATCATTATGCAAAACAAGTAGTCATAATTCCTTCAAAATACATTTAATAATAAAAAACTAGTAAATCGATTCCTTGAATTCGACGCCTGCAAGCTTCAATGCCTGTGTTTCACATACTCCCCTGAAATTTGGAAATGATTTTAGTCGAAAAGAAAATGTACGAAAATGAAGAAAAAAAAAACACGAAGAAGTGACAGTCACTGACGAGCATGTTTTCGTTTTGTAATGGTTTTGTCTTCAACGCTTTCGAATATTATGTGCTAAAACCATGCACTCGCGAAAATAATGCTAAATTAAATAGAAGCTCTACACGTAAGGTAATTTACAATGATGAAAGTCATGGATACAAATAAACCATTGAAATTACATATTACGTTGGAAGGTGATAAGTAGACAGAAATAAAGAAAAATGTAAAACGTACATACAGCACAATGTACATTACTATAAACCACTGGCATGAATGGCATTGGGACTAGATCCTAATAGTGAACTGTCTTCTAAGGAGGGGACTTTCTTGGATTCCATGGTATCAATTTGGGGAGGACGGATGCGACAGATAGAATTTCATTTTGAAGACGGGAGCATCTCCCTGGTTCCAATTAATCCGTGACCACTGGGTTCCTTCCAGACCGAAACTGGACAGAAAGTTGAATTCTGACTCTCAGTTCCTTCCTCCCTCTCCTACTCCAACCTCGGGGTTCATTTTGGGCTGAACAGCGCAATCCTTTAGTTTGAATTGTTCTTGCTTCTTTGAATTCTTCAATTCTTCAATGATAATTGGTCACACCACAGACAAGGATAAATCTTGATTTAAAGTTCACGTTCGTGTGTGGAAACTAAGCGTGATAAATGACTTGGATCCACCTAAAACACTAAGTTACGTAAATTAAGCAAAGCAGATCAATTGGCCAATATCAACTACATTTTATGGTCAATTACACATTCAAAGAACATCAAAGATAAAAAATGTATCTCCGAAGTATCCCACCCTCTCCGCGGTCACTCCCAGTCTGCCTTGGTAAGCCATAACTTATAGAATACTGTTGATGTTGTTGATCTAGGTAGAAGGTCTTGCTAATGTTGTTGATCTAGACAGGTCTTTTTTTTTTTTCTTTTTTTTTGTTGTCATTTCTTTTTTCATTTTTTAAAAATACTTTTTCATAATTATACATATTTATTATGTCCTAGAGCACCCTCGACCCAAGCTTTTGCTTTTAGAGGTGTGTCCTCCAATTATTTATGTAATTACGATGATTGTATGTCATTTTTTGTTATCAATACTATGAATGTCAATTTGTTGTTTCATTATTTTGTTGTTTATTTGAATAATTGGAAATAAATGTGTTTGAACTGAACTGAACTTACAAATGTTATAGTTCAACAGTTATTATTTCGGTAATGATTAATAGAACATTCAAATATGTAACATGGCTCATTGCACATGTTGCATTGGCACACCAGTTTGTTCAGTCTTATCATGCAGGTCAGGTATGAAAAGACTTCCATGGTCCAGCTTCCGGTTACTCGTTTCGCTCGCTAGTCATGATTTGGGTCGTGTTCATTAGATGAATAAGGTCAATAGTGTATAAACCGAGAATACATCACGCTTAATGATTGAGTTGATGAAGGTGAAAGTAAAGGGGAGTGGTTTGAGCAATCTCGAATTGACCTACTAAGAGATTAATGGTATTTAGAACATGAGTTTTACACGCTAACTGAAAAGCCAAGTTCTTAAACAGGCGGCTCTACATTGGGTAATGGCAAAAACACAGCCAGTCGTACGGTGCAACAAACAAGTCCTAATGTAAAAAGCACCGCAGAAGCATTTGTGACATATACTGAGGCTAATTATATATAATGAGAAATAAATACCCCATTACTTAGTTGATTATGATTTGATTCACATGCGTACGTCTTGGGAGAAACGGTCGACTTTTGCATATGAATTAACCTTATAAGATTAATTCGGCCACAAGAGCGCATGGTCTCATATCGGAAGGGGCAACAGAAATAGATGGGGAAAGAGAACAGAGCTGGATAACTCTGATGAATGAAATATAATAACTACACCACATGTACGTGCATACATACCTAATCCATGTTTGCGAACATCCCACTTCCCTAAACGTTACGATGATATTCTCAGTTCTTTCGATTCTTCCGTAATTGCGTCAGAATCCGAGGTTTCTATTTCTGTTTCTAATAATCCTAACATGTTGAAGACATCGATCCCCGCATCTGCGTTTGTCAAAAAACAACTCTGTATATCAGGAACAATAAAGGGAGCAACGCCATCAACTGAACCTCCATACCTCCTCTGACAATGATGCGTAGTCATGACAACCAAATAACAGACACGTAGTGTGATACATAACTTAATCGGTAAGAAATCTTTTTGGCAGACTAATTGAAAAATGTTCCGGAGATCCCTCATCTTTTTCTCCCATGGGACCTAACGACAAAATGGTCGTGAAGGGGAAACATTGTAACTCAATTTGAAATAATCCTCTTCTATCTTCTGTCTATTGAAACCATTATTCCGACGCCCAGTGATAACCCAGCCCCACCAACAAAAACCAACCCAAGACTGACAACGTGCAGACGAATCAAAAACATTACATTACATGCACCGATTGGCAAAGAAATGATCGGTTCGGAATCGGTGAGGGTGAGACTTGACTCGGTAGTCCTGCTTTATCTCCTACACATGTCCAAGTCGGAGAGCTTAGATGTCGGTCGATCTGTTCTTACTTCCAAACATACAGGAGTGAAACTCAGTTTCTTTAAGGAATCATGTTATCATTTTATTTTCGAGTGGAATGGAAATCCAAGCTCAATATAGAATAACATACACTCAGATGAGTAGCTGAACCACTGCTTTGGGGTTGATTCATTCAGATTTGGGGTTTATTTTATTAACAACACCAAATAATGAAACCACTATGAGATGTTACTAATTAAGGGCTAAATTTTCGGACGCCTTGACTTGCATGCGGGATGGTTAATGAACCATATCTAATTATGCCCCCTCCCATTCCAAAAAATAAAAATTTTACTGCAAAAGTTTCAATGTTAATCACGGAACGATATGCCATGGTCACACGACTTCGCTTCTATCTTGGAATTAAAGGAGGCGATATTGAATGTGTAGTCTACACATTCAGTGTCTGTAGACCCACATGTTTATGATCATGTCAGTATGTCATTTAAGAAAAGGTGTCCTTACTCAAAGTGACATCAGGATGCATATTCGGTAACCACGCATTCTGCTCTAAGCGAAAAAGCGGGAAATTGCTGACAACAGGAATATTTTGGGCTTTCTGGTGTTTTCATGTTTCTTTTTTGACCATGTTTCCACACCTACACATTAAAGCCCAACCCTTTCGGCTTTACCCAAACCACCTGTATGATATTCAAGAAAACAAGGGGAAAATCAATATCTTTATCATTTATAGACCTAACATATTCGTAAAAATACTGCGAAAGGGTGCGACAAAATTAAACCTTTCAAGGAAATCCCAAATGACAATGTATTATGGTGGTTGTGACAGCGTTCTTCATCCGGTTTATAATATCCGCGTGTGTGCGTGTGTGTGTGTGTGGGGGGGGTGATGGGGGAGGATGGATTTCTGTGCTGAAGAGGCGCTTTAAAACCCGGGGGCAAGAAAATATGTTTTTTTTTTTCAAAGCATTTCGGAAAGGGGAGGGGACGTACCCACATCGTAAATCAAGTCCCTCAAGATGTATAATCACTAACATAACCATGACTGTTGATTGATCAAATAGAAAAGAAATTAAAAATATATCTCAAACACGATAAAAGAATAGAATTCGTGTGGAATTCAATATGCAATCCTTGCTTGTATAGGCAGAAACAAGACCTAACAGTGGATAAACTTGACGAATGTCGGCCATTCCGGACCGTGGATGACGATTGGAAAATATATCATAATTTGCACAGAGAAATGCATGAAGTGTCCACCGTTGCAACGTTTTACTTTATTTCATTCCTTAGCCTACCCATCACACATTACCTCCAGCGTAACAGCAATATCTAATTAAAATCGAGACAATTTAATAATGCACACCCACTAAAACTAAGTAGATTGACAAAAGAAAGCCTGTCGATAACATTTTCATTCAAATAAATTTGCTAGCCTGACTTTAAGGCGAAGGGGGTTCTCCATAATGCTGTATCAAACTCTGACAGCATCTTGAGTACTGTAGAGGCAGTAGAGCAATGACATAAAGACCCACCCCCCCCCCCTTTCATGTTTTCTTCCCTTTTCTCTTTCTTTCTTTGGCTTGAGAGATGGTTAGGCATATTCAGATTCTAGACTCCATTTTGCCAATAGACTCCAATCATCATCATCTCCATTCCTCTGTATGCTGAGAAGAAGAAACAGACTCCTTTGTACTGGGAAACAAGCTATCAAACACTTGGCAGGGCAAACGAAATGATTGGATTCTTACGGTAGGAATGATTTTGATTTGATTCTACCGACTTGCTTTAATTCATCTTGAAGGTTGCTCTGTCGAAGGAGTGAGGATCTTCAGATTTTCTCTCTTCGGGTCTGAAAAAGTTTACTCTCAATTATTCTCCATTAGTTCCTCCATTACATAGCTCCTAGAACTTACAGGACATTTTTCTCTCGCTTGTTAGGAAACTGATGATAAGGATAACAATCCCTAAGATTTTTCAGCACGATGAATGTTAGACAGTGCTTTAAAATGGAAACTCGCCCTTTCGCTGAACGTGATACGTTGCCACAACGATTTAATAGCAGTATAAGAAGAGCTTTATCAAATGTTTATTTTAATGCAATCCTATATGCACACATGGTTATTCTTCAACAGATTGTCGTACAGATTTAAACGATACTACTCAAACACTTTTTTTACACAAGAACACGATCTATCAATGTCCTATATAGAACAAAATACAAAGCAAATGATTCTCAGTTCTAAAGCTACCGATTTTACGCCATGTTTTAGGGGAACATCTGGCATGTCTGGTAAGGACTGCAGCTATCATATCCCATGCTCTTGTATAATGGAAGGGACTGTCTACAACGATACTTATTCAGAATATCAGAAAATCGTAATCACGAAAAGAGATTATACGCTCTAATCGAATGAAATTCACATTGAACTATTTGACGTCAGTCTGTACAAAAAAATAATGTGTAAAGCTAATGGAGGTGGGGGAGGGGGGATTTCAAACATCTTGTAGCATTGAACGTGTCACGACATCCCGGAAATGATAATGGAGTGCATCATAATGCTAGACGAAATCGAAAAGTAATTCAACTCTCTCCGAATATCTTTAATAGTCGATTTTCAATAATACAAATGCGCATGAATTTATTTATTTTTGATAAGAGCTATCAATGGTGAAAGAGATGTTACACATATTCAATCAGTCTTAGAACAATGAAACTGTAATCTGCACTTGTTCTGTAAAACATTGTAGAATCGAATCCATAAGGAACTGAGCTCTGTAAACTTTCGGAATTGCATTTCAGAAACCGAGAACAATGTACTCTGTCGTTCAGCATAGAGAAAAATGGATATGATGAAATGTCTGCTTTTCTGCATGTTCTTACCGTAAACATGGTAAATTGCTACTGCTGCTCAACTTGAGATAATCCAGGGTCATAACCAGAGTGCGCCATCAATGGTACGGATGGACGAACATCAGCAATGAGTTGTGAATATTTTCGTGTTGTTTTTTTTTTCAAGAGAATAAACACACGTTTTGCATTCTGAACAGAATACGAGCAAGAGAGGAGAACACTGGGGTAAAACCCTAAATGAAGTGTTTTGCTGACCGTGAGAAAAAGGTTAAAAATTAAGGGGTTTTAATGGGTGAAAATCTAAAGGAAAACAATCCGACAAAAGGCCGAAAATGTTGACACTGCGACACCTCAAAAAATCTGTTTAACATGTGTCATTGGCCCCTTAATAACTAATCTGAATTTCAGACGCCCAACCACTTAAAACGTCGAATTGTATGCCCGTGGTTAGCGACGGTGGTTCTATTCGATGAACGTTTCGTTATCGACCTCGCTTACCGTCGTTGCAGTAACCTCTCGACATGGCGACACACCCCTCTTAAAAGCATCATTATCAGGAGAGAGTGTGAGTAAGTCCAAACGACCGGACATGAAGACTACACACATATCGGCAACACCTGAACAAATTTAACTTTTGTGAGGTGTGAAGTTCAACAGAGAGCAAAGGGCCAGCAAAAAGAGGAGGAAACCCACGTGTGCGCTGGTATTTTAATCTGCCAAGTTTATCCGCAAAGGGAAAGTACTGTAATATAAATATACAAAATTACACATCAAAGAACGTGGTATAATGACAATATTTAGTCATGGACTTAGAAAATAAGTTAGTCATGTGGCGGTGTGAGTCGTAGAACTCGTTGAATTTATGGTATCAGGGAATTACCCCCCCCCCCCCCCCGTACCATATCATGATTATCCAAGCCGCAGCATCAGCGTCCTCTGATAAGACATTAATCTAAACTTGCCATACTCGACCCAGGTGTAGATAAGTGGGCATTTGTGGACTCAAATTCAACACAAGGTGAGGTCACTAGAATGTCACATGGGGTCAGGGTCAAACTGGGGAGCGTTTCATGAAGTGTCTTGTCAGTAATTTTTCCTGACAAATGTGCTTTCAACCAAGCAGAAGTGAGGATTTCAGTAGCTTATAACAGTTGTAAGTACAAATCACTTCATGAAACGCTCCCCTGTTCCTACTTTTCGACATGCAATGGATTATGATGACCTTAGGACTTCTCTCGTGTATGATCTTCTACCTAAACTGACCTTTGCCGTATGGAACGCTTGTGCAAGCATCGATTGTGCTTCTCTGCGGCGCAATTCTAAACCCGCAGACTTCTAGAAAACGAGTAATTCCTCAATTAAACTTAAAAGAATGGAAAAAACAGCAGTCGACGGGTTAATATTTTTCATATTTAGTCGAACATCTTGACTGCTAGTATGGCCAGTGCTTCGTATTCTCTCTCTCTCTCTCTCTCTCTCTCTCTCTCTCTCTCATTCAATACTAGTTGACGGTGCCTTCAAATATGTTTAATATACAATAGCAAGAGTTCACAGAGTAATTTCAAAGATAAATGAAACGATTTACTTTTACAACGAACTAAGCTGCAGAAAATTCTTGTAGGAATATCCATTTTAAATCGCACTTTACCCAATCAAATTTTCAAATATAATATTTACTATACTCCATTTCTATATTCACTTACTTTTATTTATTTATTTATTCATTCATTCGATTATTTATCTATTAATTAATCTATTAATTTCTTTATTTTATCAATGAATCAATTTATTCAGTCATTCATTCACTTATTAATCTATTCAGCTTTTATGAACGCTGACTGCAAATAAGATCACTTTCGCTCGTAGTATCGGTAAACAGTTTCCCTTTCATGCCTTTATGATTCATCAAATTCATTTTTACCCCCATCCAACACCCCCCTCCCCCACTCTCTCTCTCTCTCTCTCTCTCTCTCTCTCTCTCTCCCTCTCCATCTGCACAATCATCATGATCACATCCCCTTCCAATAGGCCAATTGACTTCTACCCCGTGGCGACCTATCGTACGGCACACTTCTGATGTGGTATGCCTAATCACTGAATACAAATAGAGAAATAATCATCGACCGTGAAGATGGAAATATCTTTGGATAGGAATGCATCCCCTATCGCGATATCAAAACATCCCCTCCCCCTTCCTTCAAACCAAAGCTGGAGCCTGACGTGGACAGCGCGGTTTTGGACATCTCGTTGTGCATGTTTATAAATCCATGTACACATACATGACCATTATATTGCAATAACTCTAATTTATAGTTTTTGCTTTGTAAAAGCTACGAGAACGACACAAAAATAAATATGAGTAAAGATAAATGCAGCCAAACCATTACTCTTCCTTATCATTACGTCGACAAAGTACATTAGTTTATTTTACTTGATTAAAATGGACAGTTTTGTTAACCCTTTTTAAAATGACTAAGCCAATGAATGGAATTGTTATTGCAACATTTGTGTGTATATGTTATGTAATTATGTCCACTAAACCCATGAAAACCGCCGTAAATTTCCGTAGTCAGTCGCCGCCACACCCCCCCCCCCCCCCTTAAAAAAGTGCATCGGTAGAAACCTCGAAGGATTTGGTTCCAACTGTGCCAATACATTAACGCTGACCTCTCTTAGACCAGGTCAGAAAGCAATGAAATTTTGGACATGGCATCGAGTGTTCATTACCAATCTAAATTGTTGGATAAACATTAGTCTGCGTATAGAGTCGGCACCCCGGACCGTTTTGACGTTCGGACCAGCCCCTAAAATAAATCACAGATTATGTTCTCCTCCCTACAATAATGACATTTCATAGTTCCCATTTTCCAGTCCGATCCAATCCTGGAGTAGAGGGGTAAAATCACGCAAGCTGACTCGAGTGCGGTAGAAAGAAATATGACAGGACATGCAGGTCATGACGTGATCATGGTGATGCAACATTAAATGGTATTGGCAATAATTTAGTACGGCTGGTATTTATGAATGTGGACATACTTTAACGCAGGTTTGAGTGGACAGATATAGACCACTGATTTGTGTCAAATTTCTTATTCCATAAAAAGTAACTTAATCCTTTTAACTACATTAACAAACAAAATCCTATGAACGTAAAATCGATTTCTCATTTTAAGGGCTGGATTCATATTCATAAACCCATATCCAAATCAGCAAACCAATACCGTTTATTCAATTCGGTGCAGAATATAATAAATTTGTAGAGGATATAGAACTTCACATCTGGCGGTCCATGATGCAGTAGACCAGGTCTAACTAGGTTCATCTTTACGAGTACGAACCTAGTAGTTTACCGAAGTCATTTATCTTCCATGACAGGTGCATAATATTGATGCTGATTACCAGGTGAATGTATCACCAGAAGTAAAGTGCCGCTTACCATCACCCCCGCCCCATGATGCTACCGATTCCATGATAAATGGACCCGCGCACATAGTGGGACAAAACTTCAAAAGAATAAAGACCTGTAGACCAAAATCCCCCTCTCTTTGATGTCGATTCGTTACAGAAGGTATATCACTTAGCTAACTGGGTTAAGCACTTAAGAAATCGAAAAGGAAAATACAAAATCGCAACCTCTTTAACGGCATATATCAAAAGGCACACGGTATCACGCGTAGGGGAGGAAAAAGTGCAGCGGCCCCCGATTTTAATAAAAACACGGTAACAAAAGGCAGGCACGAGGGGTAATAAAATGGCCACTGAAAACAAACTTTGGAGTCGTAACCACTTTCTAGGAAGCCGCAAAACGATTCCCTGGTCGCTTGCATTATCGAGAGGGAGAAAGATGGGATGAGAGATGGAGAGAGGAGATGAGAGGGGGAGAGAGACCTGGAGACAGGGGGAAGCAAATGGATGGATGTTAAAGAAGGATGTCAAAATAGTTCAATTCCAAGGGCATGTGTTTGGCCCCCACTAAAGCCCCTCGGCGAGCCAAGGAACAGATGATGAAAGTCGGGTAAAGAGAAGAGGATCCCGTTTTTTGAAGGATTGAGCGCATCTGTGTTGAACACGCCCCAGGGACGATGCCGTCACCTTCAGTAATGCATTCGGATTTGTTCGCCGGTCCCTCACATGTCTACAACACGATGAACTGGTTAAACTTAAAGTACCAATATCTTCCAAATGATAGCAATGTTGTTTCATGGTAAATAGTAAAAACTATTTCATGGTTGGATTTCACTTCAGCTCAAACACATTTATTTCCAATTATTCAAACAAACATCAAAATAAATGAAAACTGGGAAGCGAAAGATTACGGGTATGACTGTCGAAAACTTTGTCTGAACAACAAAATGCCGTTACCTCTTCATGCGATCCATACCTCGAAATCTGTTCAATACCAAAATATAAATATTTTCTTTTCGAAAGGAAATACCCTGCGTATTGGAGATCAACGAATGAATAAACAAATCAATTCGTCGAGCAATCAACATGAAAAAGTAAGAAGTGTTTGCAAATTTCATGACGCTCTGAGGACAAACTCCAAACTAACTCATGTCAGCATTAAAGCTGCTCGCCAAATCACGTGGCAAAATACCATCAAACATCAAGCGGGAACGCAATGTGAAGATCAATTAGAAGTTGATATAAACTGAAAATGATCTGAATGTTATAGGGTTCATGGGCAAACATTTCACAAGGAGATATGTTTGCGGTTCAGTTGTGCTTTCTAAAGCATTTCTTTTGATCCGCCATAAACCTGATAAGGGGGCACGGGGTCTCCGTGTCATGCTATGCGGACCGACGTCGGTGTGCTTTGAGTTTTGTACAAGTGCTCATAGCCCAAATCCCGACTTATTCCCGGATTTCGGATGGAGATTTATTTCGCATATGCCAACAGATCGAGACTAATCGGTAGGAGAAGGAACAAAGTACGTCGGAATCGTAGGATGCCATTCTCTCGAATAGAATTGAGATTGACGAGATTGATCACAATACCTCCTATATATAACAATGAGAACACATGTTTCAAACAATGTCTTTTTGTTTGTTTCAATATAACAATAAAGGAAAAAGCGCTTTTTAAAACATGTACTTTTAATATATTTAATATACTTCTAAAAGCTTTGGTCTATATTGTTTTGTTTTGTGTGTTGTGTGCTTTCGTGTGCTTTAGGTTATTCCTTTTATAAATACTGCAGAAACGAATATTATGGAAATGAAAATTTACACGTTTCATCACAAAATCATGTTTCAGCTATACACTCTAAAAACGATTGTAATGTGACTATTATATTTCAGGCACACTATTACGCCGATACCAGTTCGCAGTATGACACTAAGAACTCTGAGTGATCCTCGAGGAGAAAGTGACCAAGAAGAAATCAAGACCCTTGAAACCAATCCTCATCGTTTCCCATGACCTAAATGATCGGGTCCCTACTGACAAAATCCCCAATAATCGTTTCTTTTGATCGATATTGGCTTTGGCTTTTGTGGAGTAGTTTGATTCCACACTTAAAAGAGACTTTTTATGGCGGGATAAACACACTACATTGACCCGTAATCCCTCAAGACTCAATCCTTTAAGAACTATTAAATAGATTGTTCGCCTCTCTTATAAAACGCACCTCATCCAATGGCCAGGAGCTATTATCTATGCTAAGCCGTTTACGGGTAGAATGGATGGTAGTAATGAACCTCGTTGCGCGTTGATCAATGAGCGGGGGGATTCCACGTATATTCTGCATTGTGCCACTGATAGGAATCAGATAAAGCCTTCGCAACAAACCCTGCACTAATTGCTCCAAAAGGAATCTTCAACAACGCGTTAACTGGCGCCTCAGTCTTGCCTATGAATGGGAAGAAGATTATCATGATTGTTGAAGCCTTGGATGCTGAAGAAAAAAACTGTCAAAAGTCAGCCGCCATTGTCGGTGCTCTCTTTGAAGATGGAACAAAAGGTTCTATGGCGCAAGACAAGGGTTCCAATGACCAGTAGCGCAGATCAGCGACCAAGCAAATCATTGCGGCTATGGATAGACACATTTTTATCGCCATGATTACAGCATTACATGTATGTTCTAAACGACAGTTTGTTGACAAAATTTGAAGGGGCGCACGAGGAAAACCGCAAATAAATTACCACTGAATGACGTCCTTTGTAAAGATTTCGTGACAAAATGTAGGATATATGCATTATGGGCATAAATAATTTATAAGAAAAAAAATACATTTTTGTGTTCTCAAGGCCTTTAGTTTCACGCTTTATGGTGAAAACCGCCGGAAAGGATTAACTGGTTTTATACTATAAATTTTACGAAAAAGTACAAGTATCATATTCGGTCTCAGCCAAAGGTGTTTTCTCTCCGTTCGGGTCAATTACTTTGAATCAAGAGATAATGAAATCAATAATTTATTTTAAAAATGCCCAATGCCGTTTGTATGTAAACTGTATAAAGAATTAAAACGTGATCGAGAAAGATTATTCGTTTCCCGAAAAAAAAAAAAAAGAAAAATGAAATTACGAGTATATACAGTATCCTGAAAAGGATTTTGTTTCGTGATCAGGTGATGCGTTTCGAGGAAATCGAGTGCCTCACGTCAAAACGAATTAAAGGAAAGTATACAAGTGACGTTAGATTCTACTGGATTGAGAGTGGGGCTTAATTGACTTTTGGTGAGCAATAACTGGGTTCAATGTGCGTTTGGCATGTTGCCCCTTTCCTACAACTTTTGAAAGGGACTACGTCACTTCGAAACAATCGCGAAAGGAACGCTGACTTTCAAGTGCCGATGTAAACAAACTCGTTCGTGTAGGGTCCGCACTTAAAAAGATCTCTCTTGTTTCTTTTTTATCGTATTCTAAGGGCTTTATACCATGCTCTTTCTTACATGAGGTGAAGACCTCCGTCATTAGGCTACATCTTATGTTGATCGTCATCAAAGGGATAAGCCGCCATAGAGCGCCTATTACTAATCACTTTTCCCGTGTAATCAGCATAATGCGCTCTTGAAATACAAGAGGGTCGTTGAAGAGGTAGTCAAACAAACCCTTTCAAAACCTTCTCTTGATCTAACCACCCACGTGATGTCACCATCATCTTCAACCCTTTGAACCACCCCCCCCCCCCCACACACACACACACCCACTTTCAACTTTAACTTTTTCTCTTTGAAGACCCAGGTCATTAAGATCTTGAGAACGTGATAATGTTTACAGTGAAAGTTCGACGCAATTCGATTAGAAAGTTCCATTTCTAAGAAAAAAAATCAATGCAAAATTTTATGATTCTGATGCGTCAGTTTAACGGCAAAGACTTTTGTTAAAATGTTGTCTCAGTTAAAAGAAAATGTCTAATTTTATCACTGACTATATTAATATATGGAAAGTAAAAAAAAAAAAAAAAAACATGAAAGTTACCGTCCAAAAATGCCACAGTGAAAATAAGGACGCGGGTTTAATCAATGAGCGTTTCACGTTCCAGTCCACATGCAACCGTCGAAACGGTTCCATTATACAATGACCAAAGTTGTGAATATGGTGGGAAAACGAAGGGTAGAAAAAAAGTCAACACTGAACTTGGACGGTCGAATATCTAGTATGAATCTCTGACTAGTTTTTTCTGTAAGAGGCCAAAGAACCATGCAAAGAAATGCACACGTGGGACTACCAAGAACACTCGTGAGCTAAACCACGCGCTCTCACCCCAAGATCGCGTTACGATACTAAATCGGCCGGGGACCACGATTGGCGTCTCGCAGCGACTATCATATTTCTCCTGTGATTTATTCTCGAGATTATTAACCTAAAAGTGTATATTTCATTCTCAATAGTGCTCAAATATCAAACGGCATACCTTCGCAAAAATGGGTCCCATTATCCCAAAACTATTCCTCACCAGTGCCAGGAATATCTCTTTTCTCGTTAGAGTCATTCAGTGCGATCTGGTTACCTCAACGCATTCCAAACTTTCACGTCACCGGAGCCCTGGTGTACAGAATTCACAGATAAGTACCAACCTTTCCTATTTTCGAACGTAAGTCTTCCCACGACCACTCAGGACTAAGTCTTCATTTGCCCTGAGCTTCTGAAATCATCAGATGTCGTCGCTTGAAGACTCACGATCAGTCGTAAGTAAAGCAGACGCAGAACGCCACTTTTTGTGCAAAGTGGTTCTGCGCTCCCCAGCGATGAACCTTTTAACAGATAACCCTTAATATGATGCCACTATAGTATTTTCATACTCGTACACATTAAAAAAAATGTGTAAAGCATCTACCTAGAGCTAAACGAACAAAAGCTAAGATCTTATGTGGGTGAGCTTTCTTCATGAAAAACTAAGGAATGGGGTATTGAATCACCAAGATATAGCCGGCCATAAAAATGAATGATTTCCTGAAATCGATGAAATATGGGAGGAACTTCTTTCCTGTCCTGATATGATACCATCCTACTACTTTAGTCACATGGGGAATGAAACAAAAGGTGAACAGTAATTCAAATGCATCAAAGCATAGGAAACTAATTTTATGATCCAGTTGATCTTTGACAAAAATACAACCTGTTCAGTACCGCCTAGGTCAAGAAGAACCTATTCATCATCGTGGCTGACTCCATACAATGCACCTACAGAATAAAACTGACATCCTTTTAATCCTTCCCATAACTGATAACAGTAAAGTTTTGTAACCTTTCAGAATTTTCTATGACAGATCTTTCTCCCTCCGGGTATATTAGTGTATATGTTAAATATCTTTTGTTGTCCGTTAAGAGGTATCTGTATACAAGCTGATGTCTTTTTCTTGGATATTGTCAAGTTCGACGTTGTACAAGCTTTATGGACATTGTGCTGACTGCTGAATATGGAATAAAGAGGGTATTGAAGACTTGAGGTTCATCAAAGTGCATGGCAATTTCTTCTTCAGTAGGAACACAGGGGATGTATGGTCTGAATATGAAGATGAGCAATGTCCAATTCGTTTTTTTAAGAAATGAGTTCAAATTCCCCCATAACCTGTTTCATTAAATGGTACCATTGTCTTGTGAGGTTTCCTCGGCTGAAGGGCATGAAATCGCACTCAAGTAGAGGTGCCGTAGTCAAGTAGTTTAATTTTAAAGCGCTTGACTGGAGACGTGTAAGTCTGGGGTTCGATCCCCGGCACGGCACTTATGCCAATGAGCAAGGTAATTTATCTACTGTTTCATCGTATATCAAATAAATTGATGTGCTGTATACATATTGATACCAAACGCGCGCATGTGTTGTTTTAAACAAATATTATCCAGGTATTTAGGACAGATCTGTCATCTACATATACCCAGAGGCCGTAGAAAAAGGCCTTTGCCATGCCCTGAACACCTGCTGAATGTCATGAACATAAATATCCAAAGAAAAGGAAGATAGAGTAAGTTTCAATTAATTCCTAAAGAACGTGTTATAATATCTAAATCTCAAAGATTCTTTATATACTTATTTTTTTAAATGAAATTTATTCCCTTTGAGGAGGGGGCGGGGAGTTAATGAGTGTTAAACCGCACGCATAAGATTGTTTGTCTTTGCAAGATGATTCACGTATAATAGTGATCATTCGCGTAGGCAGTGGTAGGAATCAAAATAAATTTTCTTTATTACCTTTTCTAATCTTCAAAGGAATTTGCCATATATCTTAAATGAACTCGCCTATCGTACTAAGATTAAATGCAAATCGCTAAATTCGTTTTCCCGCCAAGTACAAAAAGTTTACGTGAGCTCTGTCAAGATTTATTTCGACCTCACTTGGCGCCACCCCAATTTTCATCTTTTAACTGAGTCCTGAACGTGATGCTGATGACTTTTTGAATAAATTGATTCATCTTGCAATATTTTCATTTAAATTTTATCGAACTGCCTTATGCTTGAAAATGACTGCTTCTTTATAACGTGTCGCTTCAGGCTCATTTTCCTGGGAGTGTTTTTCTATTCATTTTCAATAACTAGACTGTGAAAAGTACCCTTGTTAAAGTTTCGTTAACAAAATAAATCATAATGCTTAATCTATTTAAGCGAATAATGCCTGAACTTATGTGATGAACTTATAAAATCGTTGAAATATGAATGGTGAGAGCGGTTAGAATGACATATTCAGAATTTAAAAGTGAATTCCTGGTTATTTCTGGCAATTACTCGCAAATGGTCCATTGAGGTCACACTCATCAGCCCGTATAATGATGCCTTTGACATACACTGATAAGATCCGACGTCTTCTACAAGAATATTTCCCCTATTCCGAAATTACAACTCTCCGCGCTCATCATATCCATCGTTTGAAATGAAATTGTAAATTGGACTCAAACAATGCCAGGTCTGAATCGGGTTCATGGATTCCTCTACCATAGACAGAGTATGCTCTATCTTCCATTTTTCGTTCTTAATTTGGCTTTTAAAGTCAGTTCTTGATGTTATATATAGCGGTAACAATTGCGGTGACGGGGGACAGGGACACATGAAAGTACTATTTTGAGCAAGAGTGAAAGATTCGTTTAAGATCATGTCACATCGCATTGTCGATTATCATATAGGTAACCTCTCTCACTTTATTAAAATTCTTTTAAAAAGGCTTTCATTCATTTGACTGTTTGAGTAACGACAGAAAACGTTACATTACCCACGCAGAGGAGCACGACATCACTATGATAGTGTGACGCTTTGGATCACATTACGGAGTGAAAGGTGTAGGGCCTTGCCTGCGTGGACCCTTAATGAACAATAAGAGGCTATAAAGGAAAGTCTCGAACCATTCTTATATTTTTTGTCTGAGCCAGTGAGCTACTACGTCAAATCACTTATAGGCAAAATACCTTGTAGCCCTCCCCCCCCCCCCCCTTCCGTGCCATGCGTCACAAATTCGCTTTATTATCACCACTAAGAGGCGAATGCTGGGTAATTGGCCAGCCCAATTTGTCACACAGCTCGAGTGTTCCAATCGCCACCATGGTCAAGATTAAAGGCGCAAGTGACTGCGGACGCTTCCTGCGTGGTTACTTTCTGGACCTCTCCGCAGTGTTTCGTAAATGAAATATACAGGTAGCAAGACTTAACTGTATCTGCAGACTGAAAAGGTACTGGAAATTTTACAATCATCAGGAATACATAATATCTTATTTGAGATGTTCTTTTCTCGTAATCATGGAAATAATCATAAAAGAAAAGGAAAAAAAAAAAAAAACGTTTGCTGTTCCAGAGTGAATCCTGGGACCAGTTTGAGGGAACGACTGGACACCAAAGACTAGTTCTATGAAAACACAACCCTCTATTTCTGACCCCATCAGTGGTACCTAAAGAACTTATCATATCATATTTTTTTGTTCGAACGCTCCGCCCCAAGGCCAGGTAGTGCTCCCATAGTGCTCACATAATTACGTTCTATTGGAAATTATGGCGCGGTTAAGTCGGCAGGTCTCTTTGAACGTTCCTACCAATTTTGGTCCAGGACCGCTGACGTTCAACACTCACCCGCGTTGAAATAATATTTTTATTGGGGGAGAAAGTTGCGAAGACAATGCGGCGGTTTTCAGGGGGAAAATAAGATGTTTCGTAAATTGAGGTGATTTGTCGAACTTGAACTTGAGGGTAATGGTAACTCACTTACTGCATCTCAAGTATATTGTGGTCCAATAACGTTCAATTGAGATAGGAATGCTCTGAGGGATGGGTGCAACGCAGTGGTGTGACGAGAGCACGGTCAGGAGGATGGGGATGGAGAATGGTACATTGGAGAGGTAGATGGAAGGAGGTGAAGAGATGACCAGGGAAGAGGGAGGAGAGGAATATGAGGAGCGGAGATGGACAGTACGGGAGGAGCAGGAGGGGGAGGAGCAGTAGGAGAGGAGGAGGGGGAGCAGTGGGGGAAAGAAAGAGGGGAGGGTACAGGGAAGGAGGGGAGGAGATGAAGAATGGGAGGAGGGAAGGGAAGGAAGTGGAAGATGAGGAGAATGAGAAGAGAGGATAGGAGAAGGAGAGGTAGACAGGGGAAGGAAGAGATGAAGAGGGGAGGAGGGGGAGGAGGGGGAGAGAGGAAGAGGAGGATGAGGAGAGGAAAGTCAATAGGTTTGACAGGAAGGTGAAAATAGGACAACGACCAAGCTCAAATGGACATGCAGGAAATAGATGACTGCAGCAATAATCATTTGCAGTGTTCGCTGACCATTCCACCTCAATTTGTTTCATATAAAACATGTAAAATGTACAAGAGATGCAACGGAAAGCGATCAAAAATGTGAACTATGAGTCACCGGCACAGAAGATTGTGCGACTAAAGCGTGAGATAGCTCGACAAGAATAAAAACATAATCTTTGGTCTGGGGAGGAAACGAAAATAATAGGAGGGAACTTGGTGAAGTTTACGGGTAGACAAGCCCCCATCGCTCAAATATCTTCAGAGCCTCAAACTCGAAATGACAGTGCGTGACCCCCAATATATTACAGGCCGGGAGAAAAATGGTGAGCGTTGAGCCACGGGCAGCTCCCGGGATGGCGTGAGTATCACCTGCCCTCGATTAGACCCGCTCTGCGTGCCTCGCATTGCGTCCTGCCGCTAAGGAGATGCCCTAAGCCTTTTTTCCCCTGATCTCGTGCTAAGCCATGCACTCAGGAATTATACCGTCAAAGTTACCATTGAATTAATTCCACCCAGCAGTACACGCGGGACTACAAAGATACCTCTGGAAGAATAAAGAACTACCGGGGTTTGGTTACTTAGCCCGCAATTGAGCCATAACTTTTAATAATTTGAATTTGATGGGTTGCCCGCCTAAATCGCTAAGAAATCCGATTGTAGTCGAATGCAGATTACGTGCAAGGAACCTTTCAACCACTAAAGAAGTTTATGTTAGCATGAATGATCAAAATCCTTCCAATTATCCACACACAAGAAAAATCCTTACATGCAAAACACTACATAAACCTAATGAATGATTAGCATATAAATATGTGCGATTTCTCGAAAAAACTCTTTTGATATTCAGTGCCATCAACATGGATCCCTCCTTCCCCCATCTACCAGTCATGGTCGGTGCGTACCAAAATGATGGTCATCGCGAACACCTTCACGCAATTCCATCAAGATCCAAAGAGCGCTTTTCATACATACTACATCCGTGAAAAATTTGATACAAGAAGCTTTCCATGCTTCTTATGAAATTCAGTCAAGGGCAATATGAAAATAATTATTGAACTCTTTGCATTATTTTTATTCTGAATGCCACACAAGAGCAACCGTATATGGGATCTGAACAGAACTTCTGTACTGGATCTTTGGTTGGAATAGTTAGAGCGCCAGGTGGATTAAAGGCCACTATCCGACTCATGTCTGAAAGTCCCTGCTTCAACCTGCTCTGCTCGTGCTGATGTACTATGTACAACTTATAAGTTCAGAATAAAACATGCGTAACAATCTTAAGAAAATGAAGAGTAATGGAGTGCACGTTTAATATTTCTCATTTCCTCCTTTCGTTTTAAGGTGACTACCCCCCCCCCCCCCCCCCAAACCCCCATCCCATACTGTACACTTCTCTCTTTTTTACGCGTTCTATTTCTTTCATGGGAAATTTTTAACAATTTCGAGAAAGATCCAAATCGGGAAACATGTGTAGCAAGTTATCACGTTGTATCATACTAGAAAGGTTTCGGGCAAAATTGATAACATCTTCGCGAAGAAGATAAGACACGAGCCGCTTAGACCAATTTCAACATTTATCTACATCTACACGATCTAGTTGTATTTTGTGCCTTTGTGTACATTTCAATAGAAAATAACATTGTATTGACGTGAACACAAAGTGCATTCATGTGTACCTGATTTATTAGATAGTTCACCTCGGGTGGTGAAACGTTGAAAGATATTTATCCTCCATTTCTGGAAATGTAAGTTGATGTTTTCAGATGAGAAAACCATGGAATGGAAGAGAGATCTGATCGAAAGGAGACGTCGCGGTAATTATATCATCCTTCCATCTAAACGATCATCATAATGAGGATATCTCCTCCCAGAATCTAAAAATTGGAGTGCGACATGATCATGACGATACGATACTTAGATCCGTTCTCTACTCACTTCTATTATACTGTGCATTCCAGACATAGATTTTACGATGAATATCAATATACATGTATAACGGTGCGTTTACAGCTTCATTTTGAGGCCAGAATCAGTGTTTTGATAAAGGCGTTTAGTTTAAAACAGTTAAAATCACAAGTCTTGGTTTTACAGAAACATGGTATCAAAACTTAGTTACAAAACTCACTAAGGAATGTGTTTCAAAACACGTTTTTGTGTGGAGAAAAGCGCTACTGTATAAACAGAGTACCGCGAGACAGCGTTTCAAAACGCCGATTCTGGCTTCGCAAACGAGGTATAAACGCACCCTAACATGGAAAAGGGTAAATACATTTGAAATTGAAACTCTTGGTTTTACATAAAAATGGTATTAAAACATAATTAGAAAACTCACTAGGAGTGTATTTCAAAACACGTTTTTGGGTGGAGAAAAGCACTACTGTATAAACAGGATACCGTGAGAACAGCGTTTCAAAACGCCGATTCTGGCTTCGCAAATAAGGTATAAACGCACCCTAACATCATGAACATGGAAAAGGGTAAACGAAGTTCGAAGCATTTACTTTCATTACTGCTCCCCGTTTTTACAATGGAATATTCATCTAAATGAAGTGGGAGTGAAGAGAATTACGATGAGACGGCTGTGAACTTTCCGACTAATAAAGGAGGGGGAGGAGACAACTAATTGATGTTTCAGATGGGGTGAGGAAGGGGCGAAGGAGGTGGCGCAGAAGGGGGAAGGGGGAATGAAGTCTACATTATTTTAGGCTCGTGTTAAATCTATTTCTCTTGAGATATTTCGTCAATTCGTGGGACACTAACTCTCTTCTCTACAACTTTGCTCTTGTACCATTATGACGATTCAGAGTGTGGTTAAAGAGACTGGGTCCATCTCCCCTGCTGACAATTTCGTAACGTCTGCCACAGAATGGGCAGGTGAGACTGGGAAAAGATCGAAGGCCACACATTTGATGGAAGTGGGAACGCCCCCTCACTGGTATTATGTTCAAGTTCAAGTTCGAGGTTTTGAAAACGTCGGGACAAAACTGTTGATGTTTTTCTCGAATTTGTGCTCGGGTTTTCAGCGCTCCATCGCTTGGCAGGAAAACCAACCCAGAGCCAGACGACAGCCAATCTACCAACAACAAAACTGAGCGGAAATAAACTTGAGAAATACGAACGAGTGTTTGCTTCGAAAGGTCTCTCATAGAGGAAATTGACTGCAGGAAAGTGAAGACTACCTGAATCGAGAGATTCTGAAGATGCAGGAAGGGGAAAGACGAGGAAGAGAGAGAGCGCGCATAATGGAAACTTGGAAAGATAGCCGGCAGAAATAATAGCTACAAAGACATTCAATCATTAAGCCAATCAACAAAAACTATGATCACAGTGCACATTTTATCTGATTTTCCATTATGATTTAGAAGAAAACAATGTTTCCTGATACCCATAAGTTCGTGTATACATGGTATACGACAGTGCTATACCCTATTCATGAGTGTGCACGATCAAATTTCTTCGCCGAGCGGATGAACTCAAGAAGGCGGCGATAATAACTTGTCTATTCAAGAGCCCCTTTAGCATTAACACATGCCCTTAGTACTCCCTCTCTTTGTCATACTATGAATTACTGCTACAAGCCCTCCAAAACAACAATTTTCCCAACAATATCCACGTCATACTCATGATTTAGATAGGAAATTTCGGAAATTGGGGTCTGCGGATAAACTTTATAGGTGAGAAACAGAAACTTTGTCAATGTCTTCCACCTGGTTCCCCATGCTATCTTCAGCCGTCTTACAGGATCTCGGGTTGACTTAGTGCATCCCTGTATCAAGGGTTTCCTCCTCGGAGAGAACGAGATGGGTAAACCCCCGATCGGTTCCAATTAATCGATTTCCTCGCGCACTTTTATTCTTCCGAAGAAGCTGTCAGGAGAGTTGGCTCAAATTGAGGCGATATACTCTTCCCATTTTATGTCACGTCCTATATACAAGCCGACACCTCGTCATCATAATCAAACATGGAAATGTTCTCTTCTTTTCCTTTAATTCCCTTTCCCCGTCTCATGATCTCGATATTCTCATGATACTGGTAAACTATTAGGCCCATACAATAATTCTTCATCATCATCCCTCATTCTGCAACTTTCATTTCAAATTTCGCAAAACTGCCAGTCCATGTTCCGAAAAACTTTTGAATCATCGATCGTTACTCTTTAGGTCTTTCCTACATTTTCGACACTGTGGGCTCGGATTTTCACGAAATTTTTGACAACGGGCGTCATTTTCCTCTGAATTTCCACAGTTTCTATAATGAGTCACTTTTCACCAAACATAAAAATTTATCACTTTCTGTAAGAAGTTTTCCTACAATGTTGCGCACAGTCATCGTCATAGCGTCAGGATGGGAAGAGCTAGAGGGCGGGGTGGGGGCAACTCGAGACGTTTGACAATGAATTTCCAAGAGCTCCCCCCCCCCCTTCAGTCAATCGGATACTAGTGTCACTACTTGAGTATTAGACAATGTTTTTTTTTTTTCTCTCTCAATTTCAGTTATCATTAAGACAGTGTAAGCAACTACCACCCCCCCCCCAAAAAAAAAGTACATTTTACACATCAGATTTCAAAGTAATTCAAAATGTGGTTTTTTTCCCTTTAGGTCAACCATGAAGGTCACAGCCAAGCTCAAAGTGACGAGGAAGAGTCCACTTTGAAAATGACCTTGAACACGTTAAGAAGGCGTGTCCTTAATTTTCCTCCTGCACTCATGGGTGTGAAATAAAATGACAAGAAGTCATTCGATGAGCAGTGATGACGTCATGTCATGACCTATCACATTCAATTTATCAGCAAAGTTAGAGATTATGGGAGTTGGTTAGTCCCACACGCTTAAAGCAATTGTGTCATCTTTCTGCAGTAACAATGATAATGTAATGTAAACACAGTTTGTCGATATCTTACCAGTTAATAGAAATGAAATCCTATAAAAGACTAATACAATCTGATCAATTCCTAAATAAATAAATTGATTTGTGCTTGCTAAAGTATAAACGAAAACAATCTTGTATTTTAATAACGTTTACTGCTATAGACAAGATGACTTGTCTATGTAACATTTAACGTTCTGTATACCTGGATGATTGAGAATATTTATAGACAAACCTTGCGTTTGGTTTTGATATAGGCCCCGCAGTGAGGTCGACATTGCGACTCATATTCCCTCCTCTGCATGAGCACTGAAATGAAGCATTCAAACTTTACCACGTTCATAATCTTAAATACAATATCAAGCAAAAGACAATCATTTATTTTGCATAAATATGATAAAGCGTCCATGATAGCTTTTCGTCCTAGCTATACTCGGGAGCCTGAATCATCTGATCATGCTAAATATTTTTTTTCATCACATGCACAAACTACACACCTTGGATGCTGTCAAAATGAGGGAAATAGGGGGAGGGATTAATTTATGACTAAAATCAAAATCTGTTAATAATTTCGAAAAGCGAAATTCAAGTCCCTGAGAAATGGATGCTTCTTCCGAAATCAATTAGCTCTGTCTACTGTTTTGCGCTTCAGCGTAAACTTTACGACGAAATATATGATTTCAAGGCCAACACTTATCGTCATAAAGTGCAACAAATTTCCTTTCTGTAAGTTGGTATTAATGCACTTGTTTAAATGAAGAGAATATGTTATTAATAACCAAAATTATACTTCATGACTTACGCAGCCAATCGCACACTCGCCCTTAAAAAAAGGCAAACCTCATTTTGCCCCCATGAGACAGTCATGCCTCACCTTAATAACGACCAATATTCCTTACTGAGACTTGAATTACTGAAACCTGTACATAAAGACCGCCTGCCTATATAGATTGTTTTTCTTGTCTTTAAATGTTCTTTATACATTTTTATACATCTATAAAGATTCCTTTCACAGTGATTGATGAGTGGTCTTTATACAAGGTTGTCATTGCATCACTTTAAATCGACAGAAGCAATTTATTGAAGGTGTGGATGGGTTGGAGACTAGCCAGAGTACAGGTAATCGTATAATAGAGACAGACTTATTCCTACAGTTATTAGGATGCATTAGTTTAATGCTGGATTTCCGTTAAGTCTTAGGGTATGGGTTGGAAATAACCCAAGATCTTCACCACAGGAGCATCTGCCGAACCCGAGGTGATGCATTGTCAGAACTTTCATTCTCCCTCTCCTGCGACCCCCCCCCCCCCCTCCCGCTCCCTTAAGTGGCGTAGCCACGCATACAAAATATTCATATTAGGGCATGGTTAAAAGACCCCCCCCCCCCCCCCTCATCGGTTAAACTAGTCTTCTTTGACTTTCCCTCCCCCTTTCTCCTCTCACACTCTTATTCAGGTTTGTTTATAGTGAAGCTTTAAGAAAATTAATAATTCATGAATCACTCCTCTGCCCGCCCTCCTCCAAAAAGGGGAGAAATTGCAACAGGGATGTTGACATATTAATTAAACGTACTGGTCAAGCTTACCTCTAATTTATGAACTATGAATGATACTGAAGTGCATTTTCCCGCTTCAACGATATAAAAACAAAACAAATACTATGCACCATATAACTTTGCACTAACTTTTCTCAGCCATTACAGAGTTTCCAAGAAATTTCTTACAACTTCAATATTCACGAATCTATACATATGATAAATCATCAACTGATTAAATTCTAAATCTTGCTTTCGGCTTCTTGTTAACAGTTTGTAAACGTATTTTACTGCATGTATGATCTCTATAAATCAAATTGAAATATGTGGGGCTAAATCAAGAAGTGATGAATGTGAAACCAAGGAGTAGTAACTCCTCATACTCATATGTCATTAAAATATTTTCTTCGTTGTCGTTGTCGTATCTTTGTGTTGCAATTTCGACATCTGTTAGATTGTTCTCTTTTAGTCCTTCGTCATTTGTCACAACCGCCATTTCTCCATAATTATCCACATAATTCACAGGACCTCGGGCTAATATCTGTGGCATTGGTTTATGTGGTGATTCCAACGAAAAGGTAATGATTCAGCTTTTAGCCTTTTCACACAAGATAAATAAGGGTTATGGTTACCTCGATAATGGTAATTTCAGATAAATACACGGCCTTGTTTAACTCATTACCACATGTGAAATAATATCCTTCCTTATAACCTATCAAGCATCTACGGTGGAATATCATGAGAGAGCTTTATGAATGCAGATTTTAATTCAACGAGTGAAAATTGAACGTAAATCAGATATACACCGAGTATGAGAGAAATAGATAGCAGTGTGGGGCGTGGGGAGAGAAACATAGGGGTAAACATTGAAAAGTGGGGGATAACCACAGACTCTAGGCGACGTGGGTAATAAAGGAAAGTTTTACTTTTTCGAGGAGTGGAAATGTTATGAAGGGCATTGAGGTATACGGAAATATAAGGATCTGGATTTCAATCAATAAACTTACGAGGTTACTGTTTACGAGAAAAGTTAAGTAATATGTAAGAATTCATTTGTCATCTTTGTCATGTTTGTGGAGATTATCGAAGGGAAGAAGGATGCGGACGTCTTGAGGACTTTTAATTCACAGCCTTGGAGCGCCTGGACACACCATATGCATCCTAGCTTTCACAATACTCCAAGGAAACCGTGAAAACAGAACTTTCCCTGATCAGCTGATATAGGCCTATATTATATAGGCCTAGAAAAAAAGCAAACTCTTCATCATTATAATAAGAAACTAATATTCTAGCTAAATTATAAATATATATACTGTTTCTGTTTATGTCATTGCCAGGGGCGGCGCCAGGGTATTTCGATAGGGGGCACACAGGTAATTTTTTATTTACATTTGAAATGAATTAGGTATATCATACAGTTACATGATCATGCCCTCTGTTCCCCATACTCTTCTTTCTTCTTCTTTCTCTTTCTCTTTATCCTTCTCTTTTCTTTTTTATCACTTAAAAAATCGTAGAGGCGACCACCCCCCTCCCCCGTAGCACCGCTCCTGGTCATGGTCATGTTAGCAATGTTTATGATCATGTTACTCACTTCATTTTGAGGTCGAAATCGAAGGGAAAATTAGTGAAATCCGCGCTCAAAATCAGTGACTTTGAAATGGATTTCTATACAATTTGCAGTAAAATTCACAATTTTTTCATTTTTGGATTTCCACTCCTAAATGAAGACTTCATGATCTCAAATGTGAGCCCCCCCCCCCCCCCCCAACTCAAATTGAACAGAATTCACGACAGAGGTGTATTTTGAACTATGGTTTAAGCCTCTGTCCGCCTACTGGACAAGAATAATAATATACAGTTCTTGTATAGCGCATATCACATTATGATATAACGTCTCTATGCGCTTCCAAAGGACTTGGATATTATTACCCTGGCTTTAGCCCGGCAGCCGCCAGCGCGCAAGCATTTCAAGGAATAAATTCCTGCCAGGTACCCATTCACCTCACCTGGGTTGAGTGCAGCACGATGTGCTGAAGACATACGCGTATACTATATACCCTTATGGTGGTTTAAACTCAGGTTTAAATATAAATCTCTCTCTTGAATTTGGGACAAAGAGTGTATTTTCACTGCAGTGTGTTTTAAAGAGAGTACATGACGAAATGGAAGTCGAATATAACTTTCATTTCGCATTGGCTTACTACCACTTCCCAATGGTAACACACACTCCAAACAACAAGAGCGTGACGGAAGTTAATCCGATTCATTTTTCAAAATTACAATATCGCAATCATACAAGGGATTCAAGTTAAGTCTTTTCGCAATTTCTATTCACATATTTGACTAAAGCCACTGATGACAGGCAGGGAAATGCAATTAGAAAGTATTGATTACAAAGCACAATTCCGTCATATTTGACAATGTTTGAGAGAGGCGGATAAATATAGCAGCGATAGCATGGAGCGGACACCTCTCCGTTCTACATGTTCTAAATATAAAATCCCGCCTCATCCATCCGTCCATTCATTCTTTTTTTTTTTTGCTTCCTGCAGTGACCTTTCCTATACAACCAATGTGCGTTCCACCGCCATCACAATCACCATCATCTTCATAACTACTGAAGTATTGCTTGCGATATTATTTTCCCCCCGCACCGCCGCTTGTTTTCCAAGTCAACAATACTATATTTTCACTTCCCCCTCATTAGGCTGCATGGAGTTTACCTCGGACGCGTGACGTCATGACTCGTCCGGAAGTGCCAATCATAATTAATCTCCCATTTGGCGCGTGTCAATTTGATCAAGAATTTTGTTCCGTCTCCCTCTCCGTCCCTCCCTCTCTCTTTCTCTCTTTCCGACGCCCCCCCCCCCCCCCCCCCCTCCTCGCATGTAATACAAATTACCCCCTCCTCCCTCTAGCTGAGACATGATTGAGAATTATCGATGTCTATTAAATCAATAAGATGTCTATTACATCAATAAGATGTCTATTACATCAATAATTTGTGACATACATGTATTGTTTCGCTATCCCCCCTCATTACTCTGATCTCTCTATCTCTCTCTCTCTCAACTTTTTTTGAGGATTAAACTGATGTTTCCACTTTCAAAGGTGCAGACTGCCGAATATACAGCTCTACATCGTAGATGAAAATCGGTGAATATAGTCTGATACATCATGAGTGACTTTCCTTTCTCTCTCACCGGAGTGGACCGCAAAAAGTGTACTCCTATAATGAGTCCTATTGTGCAACTTTTTAAAAAAGGGGGAAAATATGTACATAATATGCTCGGTTGCCTTCTTAAAGCACAAAATCTCGGCTGTGGCAAAGAGCACCCCCCCCCCCCCCCCTCAAACCCACACCCATGTACATTTTCTGATGACTCTCAACACATCCCTGATTCATCAGAACTGAAAGAACAAACGAATACTCGATACATGCATGATTCAGGCAGATTTAGATCTTGAACTATTCACCCCATCTATGACTTCACAATACAACACATGTATTGAGATATTAGTGAGCAAGTCTCATCTTTGCACCCATATACGTTATCCATCACGGTTACGATATTATTGCCCCTAATGATTATATATAAAGATAACTGTTAGAAGACGTTTTACAGTTGGGACCCCCAGGAAATATTAAGTAAAAATGATGCATTCGATGTTAATTCATCTAAAAATACAATAATACTTGGGAAGGGTCTAAACGATACGTCCCCCGACAGTGGATCAAACGGTTCGCGGTTCAAGTCCAGCTGCAACACTTTTGGCAAGACATTGCACTCTCCATCCAGGAGCAAATGGGTACCTGTGAGGATTGCAGAAGGACAGTGTGACCAGGGAATAGTTATATTTCCCTCGTGTGACTGCCTTTGCCATTGCCCTGCGTGTACTTCTGTGAACGGTGCAAAAGGGCAGGAATGCTCGCTATGAGGATTGGAGATGGTGCACACTTGTACGTATTCTAGAAATGTTGGAAACTCATAAAGTGATTTTTCACTCCAACAATGGATCTCTATACTGATCTGTTCACTGCTCTGCGGACATGCCGAACAGTGTTGGAATTATTTCATATTTAAAAATACTGCAGGAATATTTGAAGACTCAAACTAGTTAAAACGCAGGAAATACCATGTCGCCTTTGTATCACGCCATACACTCATAACTAACGAGCAAGAAGAATATTTTCCTCAGGATCCAGTTAACAGCTTTAGGTCGTCAATTTAGTCTGATGTTCGAGGGGCTATCTGATGAAATCCTATGATGACACATGACTGACAACTGGCCATTACGTAATAAATGGTTTTTAAATCTATAACCCTTACATGCTAGAGTGTATGTTTCCTCGCGGTTGTGTGATGATTATGATCGGTGTATTTTTTTTCATGTTCTGGGTGATATGAAGTATAACATTATTATCGGTAATTATTATCATGATTAATTTTATCGTTATTATCATTATCATTATTGATAATAATGATAAAATCATTATTTATAATAAAATCAATATCATAACCATTAAAATCATAATTATCATAATTATTATGAACATTATGATGATTAATATTATCATTATCATCATCATTATCGTCATCATCATTATGTAAAAAGAGGTACTTGTGTTAACGCCTACAAGAAATGTTCTTCTGTTAAGTTAATCAAGTCTGCCTTCAACATATCCAGTTGGATATTATGCCTGGCTATCTGTTGTAATGGAATATAATATAGGTCTACTGATAGGAATCTTCAACAGCCATACAAAATAGTAGAATCCTCGAAATGATATTTCTGGCTAATATTTTTCAGTAAGGAACACTTATTCTAAGTCAGGAATACACTAATCGATGGCTTAAAGGTGATCCTCAAAATCCCCTTGTAGCAAGTATATACTCCTTCGAGCAATTATGTTCTCCCAAAGATATTCATATCCAACGCATAAGATGGTAATATCAGGCGTTACCATCTTGGTAAGAAGCATACCCACCGGTTTCTACATTTCAGGCATTCTTGGCCCAATCTCCCACGATGAAGGATCAATAACGGTGTTTACATCCCAAACCAGCCAACTATTTGTTGTACTTCTCTGCTCCATTTATTTGCTACCGCGCGCCCCCTTTTTGGGAGCAACTTCAAACGACGATTGCAGCTACCCGAAATACGGATTCGTTCCACGGTAGTCAAGCCCTCGGTGTCTGTACACATAAACTCGATAGATGAACTGTGTCGCCGATTCTGAAGTAAAAACTGTATACACGTCGCCGAAACCAAGATAAATTCTTCATTACTTCCTAGCCTACGTGTACGTCGAAGTCTAAATATATTATGAATAATAATTTTAAAAGCAATAGATGCCGCTTTTTAGCTGAACATGAGCGCACTTGTCTATCCACAATGCACATAAATTGAATCTTTAGCCTGGGTGCCATAGGTGTTACATAGGCCTGCCACAAAGAGTCGAACACAAACCCCTAAGTTTTTAAAGCAACAGTTTAGTCCAGACAGAAAAAGAAATAACGAATATTATGCCTTAATGGAGAACAAGTTATCAAATTCATTATAGATATACCCCCCCCCCCCACCCCTCGAAAAAAATGGTTAAGAATATTTCTCGGCAGGGGAAATATGCAGGGGATTTACACTGATATGCAAAATTAAATCATAAGAGTACCACAGTACCATGCATGCACTCATCTGGGGTAGGGGTAGAAATAGATAAAAGTCAATTAGATACCCTTGCCCCCCCCCCCCTTCCTTTTTTTTCAGCGAATAAACGGGGGTCTCCTCATCTCCACGTGCTCCCGGTCCTAGGTTACCCCCTATGCTTACACTTGTATTCATTAAAGTTTACTTTCTGGGTAACAACTCATATCTAGCCATAGTACTAAAGGCAATAACATACAACAGAGTGGAAACAGAGAGAAAACAGACCTCGGTTATGTACGCTTTAATAATTCAAAGCATTAGAAGCTCCTCTATGATAGACGATCATTAATTTCTCCGAAAGAATGGATCATGAAATTGCATTCCATCACACTATAATCGAATCTCATCGTCAGATTTCTCATTTCTACTTTTCAATCTTTTTTCCCCTTCTTCTTCTTTAAAGTGATAATCCCAGATTTACGTCCTAATCCTGATACGATTTCAGTGTAATGTGAAGCCCGTTGTGGTTTTTCATTCCCGTTCCTCCAATTTCCAATATGCCTTCGGCGTATATTAATCTAACCCATAAAGGAAAAGTGCGCCAATAATTCATCATCATGTCTTTGCTATAGAAGTCAGGAATAAAAGGACAACCTTGGTGTTGCTTCGAGACGCTTGTGACCCCCTCAGTCAAATAGCGAGTTTTCAACAGGTCCATCAGTCCCAGGACTAGTCTACATCGAGCCGTCCTGACTTTGTCAGAACGAGTAGATCCGCGGGGCAAAGTATTTTACGTGTACGATTAGTGATTATCATTTTTGTGTAACAGAATGTCTGTGTAATACATTGGCGTAAATCCCGGGGGAGGGATGGGGGATCCGGGGGGGGGGAGCGGGGATGGGGATATGTCCTCCACACATTTTCGAGAGGGGGTGGTGTGTAGAAACATCCCCCCTCATTTTAAGGGAAAAAAAATGATAGTGTAAAAAAATCAGTTGGTAATTTTTCATAGAATTGTCATAAATGACGGCCATATCGTGGAATTTTAATTTGAAATGCTCTTAAAAACCATAAAAGTGGTTATTTTTCGCTCGCTCGCTTCGCTCACTCGCAAAATAATGATATTATATGTGTGTGGGGGTTTGCGCGGGTAAATGAGGGTGTGTGTGTGTGTATACTTAAGTGTGAGTTCACGGAAAAAAAAATTGGCCAAAAAAAAGGTGATCATCCCCCCACTCCTCAAAACGGATTTACACCAGTGGTGTAATAGTTGTAAATTATGATGCCCTTTCTTTGTTTCGCCTCTCATACAACCCACAGCGGAAGATATGTTTCATGGTGAAAAGCAAAGTTCGATAAATCTTTCCTAACTTATCTTTAATTCTAAAGAAATAAATTGAAATGTCGCCAATAATCTACAAGTCATTAAAGCTCGCCCAGCGACTGACAGCCTTGTGAATTGCATTGATAACGGGAGTTACAGTGTTCTATTCTAACGTATATTATCTAGACTTGAATAACAATGCCATTTAAACGGGTACGCTGGAGTAGAGGTTGGGGGGGGGGGCAAACGGCCAGTTTTCTCTCCCTTTTGAAACCGAACGGCACAGAATTGCCCTCCCTTCTGCATTTTGTTTACTCAAGAAAGCACTTAAAAATGTAATAACCTCAGTTCAGCATATTTTTTTTCTCAAGAAAGCACTTAAAAATGTAATAACCTCAGTTCAGCATAATTTTTTTTCTCCATCCCAACCCTTGACCCCTCCCCCCCCCCCCCCCCATTTCTCCATGAAGTGGGAAAATGTAGTCTAATAATGAACTAAAGGTGAATAAATCTGCTCTTCTAAGTTCATGAAGTTTGGGATAGGATTAGTCAATTTAAAGTACTTTGTTCTATCTAATCAATAACACCCCCCCCCCCCCCCAAAAAAAAAAAAAAACACACACACACACACAAAAGACACATGCCTTGAAGAAGGACTAAAAAGCTTGTAGCGACCCCGCGTTTGAAACGCCCATCCATCAACGCCCCGATCACCAAGCGGTGCGATTTTATCGATAGTTTTTTATCTCAAATTTATACAAGGGAGCAATGCCGAAAGAGTGCCCTGATCGTCGCGCAACGAATCCAGAGACAGAGAGGGGGCTCCATATTCCATCAAGCAATTCGGGTTCACTGACTTTTCTATTTCTGACCGCAAAAATATGTCAAGAAGCGATTATGGACCGGTTCTGAAATAACCCAACATTCGGGACTATTTTCACTCCCAATAGCTATGAGGTTTCTAACTTATCCTCCCTGTATACCTTATCATCACAATGGGGAAAGTGGAACTCGAAATGTATTAGAGATCCGCTGAGAAGAGGCATGGACCTTGTCTTTGTGCTGTTAACAACTTTTACTGTACGTACTGAATGCTCTATAAAGCAACAATTTCAGAGTTATTAGCCTATAGATTACATACATTATTCATTCATATATTATGTGATATCTAGTTACAGTAGAAGCATACTTATGTTTTAAATGTAAATCGTGAGCGATTCAGTCATTGGCTGCCAGTCAAATTGAAATAACCACGAATGAATAAAGAAAATAATAAAGTGCTATAATCAAAGTATAATCAGAACAATATGATAGACCGATGATGTAGAGCAAGTTGACGAAATTGTTCTCTTAATCCTCACTGACAAATTATCGAGTGGTGAGGTGTTGTGATTTTGTACCAATCCGTAATTGATTAAATTCATACCGTTTTTGTTTTAATGTGCCATGCTCGAAAGTACGTTCCTCTTAGGTTCATATATAGAAGACCCTCCAAACTGAAACGATATAATTTCTTCCCACAAAAGCACATGCAGGGTGATGGAAACTTCCATCTCCCTGGTACATGTATGCAGTGCGCAACGGTGAAAGTGCCCCCAAGTATATGAGGGCTATAAGGGGGAGGGGAGGGGAGGGGGAGGGCAAGGACCCTAAACCACATGACTATCATCACGGACCTTTTGCGGTAAGGTGTAACCTATCCTCAACCACCAAATATGATTGCAGGAAACTTTAGAAATGAGATAAAAATTTGTGCAGCAAACATGATGCGGTGGAGGGTGGAAAAATGGAAAATAATTTCCTTCCAACGTAATGCCATGAATTAAAAATTATTTCATTCTTTTCAGTATCATATTCCTAGTTCTTGACCGTGACGGTGACAATCAATTTTGAAAGGAAAGATTACCATGATTTTTTCTAAATCCTATCAAACACACGACCGGTAGACATAATTGTCGAACATGAGGTTTACCGTTCTTCTCTCTCGCAGTGGATCCGCCTCGATGCGTGTGAAAATAAGAAAACGTGTTATGAATTGATAAAACGCACGTTTGTCTCATTTCGATCACGATAGACTTGAATACTGGTCATCTGTATAATGACTTCCATAATTAGTTTGGCTTGTCAGTTTGGTCAAACACCAGATGATTTCAATTAGAAAGAATCATACCATACCATTTCTAAATCACTGTAATAACGTTAAACGCCCCCAATCCCTACCCCGTCCCTGTACCCCAATCTCAAGTTTGTAACTGACACATAATACATGCATGAAATCAACAAGATGCGTGTGACGTATGTCTGTCTGGCACATTACGTATCAAAACAATGGTCTGCTAGCACCTATTTCATTCATTTGAAGGTCACCCTCGTTTTCCTTACTCTCTCCAATTCTCTTTCCTTTCTCTCTCTTACATAATCAAAACATGAAAAGTTCGTCTGAGGGTCACGACATCTGCGTAGTTCAATTCCCGAGTTGCATTAATGTTGTTTACATCATTCCAATTCCTTACAGAAAATTACGGTAAAGTGACAACATAACAGAGATTAACAATCATGAAAACGAAAAAAAAAAAAAAAAAAAACAAATCAAACAAAATTGACAAATAAAAACAAAAATTATTCGAGAAAAGCTTACAGTGAACTTGTAACTGAAATCGTGGAAATTCTTTTATCACAGGAAGTTCGCGCGCTTAGTTTGACTGTTTAAATCCGCAATGATCTCTGAAAAGCACTTTCACCAAATCCCATATGCTTTTCATGGACAAACTTCGGCTTAGGACTTGAGGGATTTAGCAGGGATTGTGAGCAGCAGCAGCAAGGAGCATTCCACACCTATTTTGTTTGAAGTGTGAAGGAATTTCAGTCGAGGGGCAACCGAAGGTTTCCTCCATTAACGTTTTATCACAATCCATTCTCGCTTGATATGATATTCAGAAATATTTTTTTTTTAATCTGATTTTTTGTTTCATTTTTGTGAATATCCCAATATCAACGGAATAAACAAAAACCAAATGCTTTCCAAATCGCAAGCCATTTCGTTTTCTGACATTTAACACGTGAGCGAAATCCCCTATTATCCACCAATTTCATTTTCATTAATTATGGGCAAAACTGCTTTAAGTGACAACGTACCCTATACCATGATTTATAGAAGAATTATTCTGTAATTTTTGTTCCTACTTTTAAGAGGGTTCTATTTATTCATTCTTTCAAAAAATAACGTAGACTTTGGAAAAAATTCAGCTAAAAATGTAAACCGAAGAAAATGCAGCAAAAGGAAATATTCCCAACCGAACTTACAGATCCCAAGCTATCATGTTAAAACACTAGTTCAGCAATCAGCGTTGCACCTGTTTCCCCTCCCCCCCCCCCCCCCCGCACAATTTCAGGTTGAACATCAATCCCTTGAAATAACTACGTTCATCAATGATGTATTTCATCACTCTCATTCTTTTATACTTACCAGAGTTCTTGAGAATGGCTCTCTTCTCCTTTCTTCCACCGATGTATCGTCAGCAGGGTTGTCTCTTCCCCGTGTTCTCTCGCCTCTTTGCCTGCTACTCCTATCCTTCACGTATATCCCCTGACTTGGAACAGCTAAAAGCACAAAACACACCAGTACTGACAACAGATATTTCAAAATTGCAGAAGGAGCGGCCATGCTGAACTTCTAAATCCTAAATTCCTTCCTCCTAGAATTGTTGGTAGTATTGCAGAAATTTGCAAAAGCCTCCCAACTTCCAAAACTCAAAGGAGACCGCCGCCGGTACTTGGATGTACAAATACCCCGTCGCTCTGGCGGAGCAGCGCAGCCCCCTGTCTGTCGACAAGAACCGATTCGAGGTATGGTCCAGTTAAACAATTCTTTTCCAAGCAAGAGCGTTTCCAGTCCGCTTATGATGTCGACCGATTTTCTTAAAGATAGCTGTAGCAAATGCAATAAGTCCTCAGTGTACGAAGTTCCAAAACTCCAGGCTTCTTGACTTTCATCAACCTTTGAGCGAGAGAGTAGAATTTCAGCGCACCTCTTCTAAAGCTTATTGTATTGCTTCTGAAAAATTTGATGGAAAGTCGAACTGCGGAGAATGGGGCGCGCGCATGAGTAACTCGTAGTTCATTCAGTATATCGTATGGTGTGGGAGGAGTAAAGCTAGAAGTGTCGTCTGCAAGTATCGCTCAATATTTCTATTGTAAATCAATGGCGCACGCACGCTGCATTTTCGACCACTCACGGCCCGTGTTAAGAACTATCCGGAAGTTCAGCCTTGAATAGGACCGTTCCGATTCGTCGCTCATTCAAAGTTTTCGTGTCTAGTCATTCGACTGTTCACTGCCAAATTTCTGTTTTGTTTTGATCGATCGATAAAGGAATTCCACCTAACCACAAGATCAAATACAATGTTGAGATGCGACGTTTAAGATGTAAAGGGGCAATAGCTTTGGGGGTTCCTTGACGGGCACACAGGCCTATTGCGCCCACCCCCCCCCCCTCCGCTATCTCCTAATGGATACGGCTACACTTCTTTCCGAACATACTTAGGATCCAGAGACTAATATTGTATAGATTAAAAGGATACCGACGGCCCTATTTTTAAAGAGGGTCTAAATTTTGTTCGCACTATCTTGAAAAGACAAAAAATGGATCTAGGATGAGAAGATGAGATTAGCTTTTGTTAAAGGATTTTTTTCTCTCTCTCTTGTACAGCACAGTTAGATCTCCAAAATATACTAGTAGTGCATAACCACGTTGGTTATATCGTTGAGTTTACCTTTCTCAAACGAGTACTCTTCAAATATTGCGACTTTGAGTTTCATTTAGTTTCCATTTGCCTGCAATATCTATAACTTTATAGTGTTGAATCCAGCATGTTCAAAGTGTTAATCTATCATTATTGAAAATGTAATCACTCCCCCACTATGTCCACCCTTTTAAACAGTGATTCAACATTTTAGTTTTTAGAGTGACTTACAATGACAATGATTAATTCAATTTCAATTTAACCAAAGGATGGTGTATTTCATTTTTGGCCGAAATCCCAGAAAAACACGGCATCAAAGAAAAAAAATTTGCTCCAGTAGTGACATTCTAACAAAACAAAACTTGAGAAATCGAGATATTCAATTCAATTCAATTCAATTTAATTCAATAGTCTATGATATGCACGTGACATTACATAGAAACTTTTCCTCCACTGGCTGAGAGAAGAAAAGAGAAGAAAAAAAATTTAAAATACATACATGAACAGGAGAAATAACAGTGCAGACGAGAATACATTAAAATTTAGAACATTCAAAAAGACAGGCCATGCAGCTCCTAGGACGTACTATGTTGACAACTAAATCAGATCAAGGAATTAGGAAGACCTAACTCCTTGATCAAATCAAATAAAATGCATGGGAAATAAAACTCGAATCGGAAATAAACAATTGTAAATTCCTCATAATTATCACAATGATGTTTCAGGATGTTTTCCGCATGAAAATATCTAACCATAATGACTAGTATACAACACTCAGCCATCCAGGTTAAAAGGTCGTAAGAGAACAGACGAATTCTGTTTAACAAAATACTTTTCGATTGCCCTCCATAAAACATATTCAGCAGGTTCAAGATGTTATTTCATTTACCACTATAACAAAGGGTATATAGTGCTGATGATATCGTGAAAACCAATTACGAAACATAATTCGAAGCAACCTCTGCTGCAAGGAAATTCAAGTTTTAAGACAGGCGCACAAGTCATGGCACCAACTTTATTCAATGGAATTCCTACCAGGCATAGCTCTGAAATAAATCTGTCGTTTTAGAGGAAGAAATAAATTTTTGAAATATATATAATACGGTATATGACTCGTGAGTCGCTAACAATAATAGCCTCTGATCTGCGTTATCTATGTGAGATTTATGGTGTCAAAGGTCAAGAGTCAATTGGGGTCATTTTAGAGGTCAACACAAGGTCAAGATCATTAAAATATGAGGTCAATAACCACCATATATAGCTTTATACTGTCACATGACAAATGGATGGTGATATGTCTTTAAGTTCACCCTTTCTTCACGCCGAAGCAAAATAAACATGTGAAGAAATTAGATTCAATCATCGCTGAAGCGGAGACATTATTATTATAAAAGACATTAAAACAAAAGAAATATCCATGCATTATTATGATTCATAACATATCGCGAGTTTGTTCTGTTTTGGGCTAAACGCAAAATGAAATAAAATTGATAGTAAACGCGGTGAAAGAGATAGTAAACCACTGTTATCAAAATTAAGATACTGACGGCCAGAAGACGAAGCGATACTTGTTCCACAAAATATAATCAAATACACATGACATCATTCCTTATTCTTCATTTTGCCTTGATCTATTTCGGACGGAAGTTTCAAGACGAAAAATAGTCAAGTTCTCCCCTAAATTCTGACATTACGATGACGCAAACTACATTCGCTCAGAGTAAAGTGGACGGTATAGCTGTATAGTACAGTATATGGGTAGGGGTAAGATATACATTTTCTCTTGTAACAAAAAAAAAAAAAAAAAAAATCTGTATGTCGGCACAACATAGTGACTGGAATCATTCAAATTGGTGTTTAACAACGTACTCTAACCTTGTCGAAGCGGAATTGATAAAAGAATAGATCCTGATTGTGATTCCAAATGTCTCCCTTTTTATTCCGCCAATATTGTGTCATATACTCCTCCGTAACGAATTGTTGTTCTTTCAACCCGGCTCCCCTTTTTAGTCTTTTGTTTACCTCGCGAAATAAGAGAAAAACGGCAGACCATTTTGCCATCCCTGTTTTTGTGAATGGAGAGGCAACGTGGATGTTGTTATGTCAGTACACAAACTCTTTTCTTCTCCAAGCCCTTTGATGGAGCCGTGTGTCGAACGGTTTTTATTTTGGGAGGGTATACACGGGATGAGTAGATCTCTTTTCAAAAGGGCGGCGGGGCGGAGATACATGATTCTGACCCATCCTCTATTGTTCGGCAAGGACCCCAAATAAGAGGATGGGTCTCAGGAACAATTATTACTGGAATGACAAAGCGCCGGAACTTAATGACGTGAGAACTAAAATACATAGTTGCACCGGCAAGCGTGGATAGCTCTCTGCCTTGGAAGAGCTAGCTATTCGTCTGAACGAGGGAAGAGAAGACTGTCGAACAGAAGAGGGATGCACAGAAGAAAGTTGCAGAATAAAAAAGGGAGTAGCGATTAAATCTGGAGCAAGGGGCATTAGAAGACAAATTAAGGACGGAGCAATTTAACAAGGTAGCACCTTCCTTGAACATGTTGAACATGTTGAAGGAGTACATCCGTGGAGTGTATCATCAATTAGTGTCTTGTCAATGATTTTTTACCGACAACTGTTATAAGCTACTGAAATCCTTGCATCTGATTGGCTGAGAGTAAATTTGTCAGTAAAAATCACTGACTTGATGACCCCCCCCCCCCCCCCCCCCGGAACAACTACATGCACGATAGCTAATAGTTTAAATGTAGTAAGATGTTTAAAAAAATTCTCCATGAATCATGAAACACTGAGATCTTATCAAGGGCATTGCCAATCTCATCGAATTTCGCTGAAAAATATATCCAGCAGCCTATGACATCTTTGTGGTCCTTTGAACAGTCGTAATGCTAATGAAAAGATATCGTGATCTAGTGGGTACGTCGCCGGACTGTATATCACAAGGTTGGCGGTTCGAGTCATGCCGTGGCACCAAGTATTTTGGCAAGACACTAACCTACGATTGCCACTCTCGACCCAGGTGTAGTAAATGGGTACCAGGTAAGAAGAATTTCCTAGAAATTCAAGAGCGCCTTTAATGGCCGCCATGCTAAAGCCTGGTTAATAACATTGGACATGGTGGAGCGCCACGAGTGTCAGTTCTGACAGACATGAGCGCTATACAAGAACCCAGTATTACTATTAGAATATTTAGCATTCATTGAAAATCAACACAATGCCCATTTTCAAATATTACACATTGTTACAACCAGGGGCGGTGCTACAGGAAGCAAGGGGCGACCCCCCCCCCCCCCCCCCATGATTTTTCAAGTGATAAAAAAAGGGGAAAAAGAGGAGAAAAGAAGAAAAGGGGAGGAGGAAGAAAGAAGAGTATGGGAAAAGAGAGGGCTGGGTCTTGCAATTATATAATACCCCTATTTTTTCATTCAAAACGTAAATGAATTTACCTAGGGGTCATCTTGCCCCCCTATCAATATACACTGGCACCGCCCCTGGTTACAACTTTCGATTTTTTTTTTCTTTCTAGCATTCAAAAACAGGTTGATAAACAATAAAGATATCATGATGAACGAGTAGGATGTCTAGATATCATTTATGTATTTCTAATTATAAAAACATTAAAATATTTTCAACACAATGGTTTAAAATAATTGCTTACAAAGAGAGGTGGAAATCATACAAAAGTCAATGACTTGTCGGTGATATTTTTCAGTATACTATTGATATGGAAATCAAGAAAACAGAGAAAATTAACCGGATTAAAATTCCTGATGAAGATGTAAAAAAGTGATTGTTTCTTTACATTTACAGGTTAAACGTGTTAAAGGTCGAGGGAAATTTCAATTTCAAATGCTGTAGTAGTAATGGTAGTTCGAGTATTCTCGTTTGAAAACTTTGCTGTCGTCACGCAAGTTGTTTAACAGCGCAAATGTTATCATTTTAAACTTTTTGAGATGTTGATTGCATGATGACATTCCATGTAATTGAGACCGGCACTGGCGTAGCCAGGAATTTCCAACGGGGGGGGGGCAAGGCGAGGGAGCGAAGCGACCGAGCGGGGTAAGGGTGTGGGAGGGCGTATCCCCCTTCCCACGGTAGGGAGATTTTTGAAAATTCGTGCATGAAAATGGCATTTTCTGCATACTAAAATTCAGTATTGGGGGTAAGTTATATGAAAAGTGGCATATGGGGGGGGGGCAAGGCGAAGGAGCGAAGTGACTGAGCGGGGGAGGGTGTGGGAGGGGTTACCACCCCTTCCACGGTAGGGAGATTTTTAAAAATTCGTTCATGAAAATGGCATTTTCTGCACATTAAAATTCAGTATTAGGGGTAACTTACATGAGAAGTGGCATATTTACTTTTAACTTTCATTTCGCAGGGTAGGGGTAGGGTCGATGAAGTGGACTCGAAAGTTGTTGTTTTTTGGGGGGTTTTTTTGCTCGCCGGTCAACAGGGGGGCCATGGCCCCCTTGTGCCCCCCCCCCACCCCCACTTTAGCTACGCCAGTGGAGACCGGGCATTAAACAAAATTTATGTAACGATAAATAACATGTTAGCTCATAAGAGTTCGAGTACTGCCCAGAACAGTTTTTACCGGTATCTGACAAGGTACGCAATATTCGAATAATGCGCACACAAATTCATACTTTTGGAAGTTTTAGAATATTGATCTTTTTTTTTTAAGTGACGGCATGCACGTATTCGGAGTTTTCCTGTTCTTTGAAGTAATTTTCAGCTTCTTTTGAGGGTTTTTCTCTATTCTGTCATTCAGCCAATGTTGACCCAAACCGGCTTTTTTGCTTTTCTTTTCCATTCTATGATGCATGTTAACCTCCGGCCAAAACTAAAAACGTCCACCATGATAAAAGGCAGACCGTCAGACCATCAAGAGAACCGATGTTTTTATTCCCTTTACTTCCTATAGCAACTGGTCTTTCATAATGATAATCTACCTGTTTCTTTTTCTTTCTTTTTTTCTCTCTCTCTCTCTTTCTCTGCATTTCCTCTCTCTTCATGCTCTTTCTGTCACCTTTTCCTCTTTCTGTTTTCTCTCTCCATCTTTCTTTTATTCTCTCTCTCTCTCACTCTTCCTTGTGCTCTTTACCTTTATTTATCTTTCTTTCTTATTCTCTCTTTCTCACGCATTTTTTCTTTAAATACATATCCCCCTCCCTCTCTCTCTCTCTCTACCTAGCCGTCTTTCTCACGTCTAACATCTTTCTCTCACTCTCGCTTTTTATCTTCACTCTCTCTTCTCTTTTTTTCTTTCCCTTCCCATCACACCGCACCTCTCTCTGTTCTCTCCATCATCCTTTCTATTTCTCTCTCTCCCTCTTTCTCTCTCTCTCTCTCTTTCTTTCTTTCTTTCTCTCTTTCTTTCATTCTCTATCTCTCTCTCTCTCTCCCTCCTCCTCCTTCCTTTCTTGTCAGACTTCTTTGACATCTCCTTCGGCACTATATATTCTTTTCAAAGCAAAATCAAGTGTTGATTCAAGTCGGCAAAATCTCGGAACTCCCCACATTCAATAGCAATCAATGGAATTTTCCCGGTTGTGGTATTTGTCAAATGCATTATTGCATCTTTTTTTCAGTTTGAAGTTATAAACATTTAAAACGAAGCACATGTCCTCGCTATAAATACAAGAAACTCAGAAAAATAAAATATCACGAACAAATATGACTGCTTTATCCACAAACATCAATCTTATCTTCATCGACTGATCATGCTGATTATTATGTATTTCAAACCTGTGCGGAACTTTAAAATGTCTCTCTGATCATCTATTTCAACTTGTTCGTGCGGCAAACAAATGGAGATGGCGCGGTGAAGGAAAATTGCCTCAAAAGATGGCTGTTGCAATAGTGTAACCATTTTGTTTGAATAAATTAGGTATCATACCTCATTCAAAGGGCTCCCTCGCATCTATACAGTATAAGTTATTTTAATTCCTCATTGGTCCTTCGTGCATGTCTACTTATATTTTATTGATGCAGAGCACTGACAAATTCATTCACTCTAACAAGTCATTTAAGCTGAGTAAAATTTGTAACAAGTGTGAACAGGTAACTCTCATGTTTGTAGAGAAAAATTTTTACCCAACATTTTTTTTTTACCACACATTGGATAAAATTCTACCTAACCTATTTTAGAAAGTTTAAAACATCAGTTTTAATACAAATAAATAAATCTATTTTTACACTCAAAGGGGATGAACGTGGAGCCATGACCACCCCCACGGTTTGTTGTTGCTGTTGTTGTTGCAACAAAATACTGATAAAGGTAATGAATAAAGGTAAATGAATAAATGACAATGGTCATTTAAACATTTTTATTCAACCTTTCTGAAATAACCTCTATCCTTCCCTCTGCTTTTCTGTTGTTTTTTTTTTCTCTCTCTCGTTTTCGTCGAGTTCTGCAGAGCACTTCATTCATGGTAAGGTCTGTAACCTATGGTTTAAGGGGCAATAATATACCGTTTCCGAATTCACAATTTCCAGTTGATTTAACAACACTGCCCCTTCCTCTTCCAACTGTGGTGAGAAAATCCATCATTATGCCTAGTCGGTTTAAGCCATTGTATCGGAATTGTCCAACAACGGTTTAAGGGCAAAAAGCGCAGCTTTTGACACGACCAAGCAAACACCTGGTAACTCGAGACTAAGAGATTCAAGAAAAGCAAATGGTGGGACCTATCCTAACAGAGGGATCCATGTACAAGGTGTCTAAAAATCATGACAGTGAAATCTGTAGTTGAACGTCCTTTTCTTAACTCTTTCTGAAGCTCATGAAGGTAATATGTATACAAATAGTCGCCTACTCAATTCATGCAGGGAGAAAACACCGTAATCATGTATGATGCGCTCCTGCATGTCGTTAGGCCTTGATAGCGGAGTACCAAGTTCTTTTTCATCTGTTAATAAACTGTTCCTGTCTACAACTACATACCATCGTATGAGAGAAATTCATTTTGAGTGAACTCTATTTCTACTAGTTATAACACTCGCCTTTTACCACGCTACCCAATATAACTTTGCTTCATCACATTTTAAGAGTGTTACAATAACAACAAGGACTTGAAGACGGTGAATGGATAAGGGGGTCGCCCCCACCAAATTTTCACCAAGACTTGGAAGCAATATGATATGACAATACCACGGAAGGTACGTCACACGTGACACCCACCTTATGCGCCTGCAGTCAGTGGAGACATTGCCCCTTGACGCAAGAATGCGCCAGCCTTTTGATCGGCCTTTCGGGCGCTTCGTGAGAGAAATAATAACAACGTACCAATAATGAAAGCAAAATGAACAGTTGAAAGGTTCCGCTGAATCAGTGACGCATCGGCCATTTTCCTTTCAAGTTAATAGCGCAATTAACATCGTGGAATGGCGCCTCATAATAATGAGAGAGTGCTTTATAATCATTGTAATAATAAACTGAAAATGTATTTATAATATACATGTAATAGGATTAATCGCTCATGATATTGTTGTGTAACTTACATCTCTAAAGAAAATGAAATTATGAAATGTGTTCCAGGATTACCTTTGATATCAATTTATTATGATCAATACAATTATTCGCTATAAAGGTGGGATAAACAACTTACATTAAAAATTAAACTTAATATGTTTAAAAATCATTGTTTCAAGATTATATTTTGATACATAAATCATCTCTTTTTGTTTATTTGATATTACTTTTTGATAATCATTATTGCATCCTGTACTAACAAAAGATAGCAAAGATAGCCTCTCCTTGCAGCTTAAAGTATCTTTAATTACTAAAATAATGCATCCTGATACTGTAATAACCACAACTTTATATCTTATGGAACACCTTATTACACCTGGACCTAGCTCTTTTTTCCCCCTCGTGCTCTAAGCACCGTCGGCATTAAGCGGGGCATTTTTTGAAGTCGACAATGGCTTCAAATCCTAAATGTACATAGGATTTTCGTTCACCAATTATGTCCGAGTTTACCCGAGGACTTTACAAACACAGTTATCCACTTTCTCCACTCAAACGTACTTAGCATTCAAGCCACGAAGCTTGGGGTACAGTACCACAGCACAGACTCTCTTAAAAGTATTAAAGCTGTGGTTCTTACTTCGAGAGAGTAGTTGTATGAAAGTATACATTTTAGAGTACAACAGCAACTTATTCGATTTTTCAAATTAATTTGATACCTTCAAATAATATGGACATATGGCGGATATGTTAGAAACAAATACAATATATTTAACAGTTGTGTTATAAAATCTAGAAGAAAACCAGTGAACCAAGTTCACCTGACATGCTATCAATAGGTATCATGAACGACGATCGCACACACTATTCACAGATTCAATAAGAATGAAATTTGCAAAGTAATAAAAAGCAATATAGACCCCTAAATTCTTACATCGTACAGAGTGATGTCATTGGTTTGATGGTACCGTTTGTCATCTTTTTTATGCTGCAGAGACTGTTTTATACATATTACTGCCTTTTTGTCATGTTTGGGTGGAGGATAAACTGAAAAAGCACTCGCCATCGTATTTCAACACACACATGCAGGCCTCATGCAAACATAATTATACGAACGCTGCTAAATGTTGTTGGTGGCAGTAATGCATATCATAATCAGTAGTATTCCATGTTTCTTGCCGGGCCGGGGGGGGGGGGGGGGGGAGAGAGCTATGAATACATAATGTGAGTTAATTCGATGCTAGTTGTTAAAATTATGTGACATGATTTGGGTAATGTACTAACGGCCAATGCACTCGATGTTTGCGGTCGCTAGTTATTATAATTCTCCTATTGGGATAAAACACAGGAAGACAGAGTCTGCACACACGCAAACTAAAGTTCTAGCTGGAGGCATTTCTTTTGTTTAAATCTGCCTTTTCCTAGACATTTGTCTTTTTAAATGATATCCAAATTGAATCATGGTTATCTTATCTTATCTAGAATTGAATTCAAACTCATAATGAAATAAGTAAATTTCAGCGATTCTTATTTTTCGAGTAATGGATATAAATTATTCCATATTAGTGGTTACACATAACAGGGGGGGGGGGGGGTGTTTCATCAAGCTGTTCGTAAAGTTACGAATGACTTTACGAACGACTTGAATATGGCAAGCCAAATGGGATTCTCAATCATAATACATCCCATGCAGCTAAAGGTGAAATATGCAGATGTAGATTAACATTACTATTGTTTACAAACATTTTTACAGCGAAATATAATTCTTGCCACCATTTAATGGAGATTATGTGAAATGCAGTCACACTTTGCTATAACATCAGGAAAAACTCTGGGCATTCCACTCAGCATTTCATATTCAAGTCGTTCGTAAAGTCATGCGTAACTTTACGAACAGCTTTATGAAACACCCCCAGATCCATTAAGCATCAACAAAATCAGTTTAACCTATCAAAAAAAAAAACAAAGCTAAGAAAAAAAACCCAGAACATACCAAGGGATCGTCTATAGAGACTGAGAATAAGAGAGAAGGTGGGGTGTGAAGGAAACTTTAAGATGAAGAGAAAAGCGTTGAGGAGAGGTTAAGAGGTTGGTTAAAGAGGGAGAGAGAGAGAGAGAGAGAGAGAGAGAGAGAAAGAAAGAAAATAGAAAATATCTAGGAGATAGAGGGAAAAGAGAGAGAATTAGAGACATAAGGAATGAGAGAGAGGGGTTGAAGGATGTGGGGAAGAAAAGAGGAGAACTGAGCAGATAATTTTGGAGAATAGGAAGAAGAAGAAGAAGAAGAAGAAGAAGAAGAAGAAGAAGAAGAAGAAGAAGAAGAAGAAGGAGAAGAAGAAAAAGGAAGAGGAAGAAGAGGAAGAAGTAAAAGAAGAGGAGCAAGAACAAGACTAACAAGAAGAAGGAGAAGAGGGAGAATATGATGAATAAGTCAAAGAAGTAAAAGAAGAAGAAGAAGAAGAAAATAGAGGTAAAGCTTACCTGCAAAGGGGGGGGGGAGAGAAGAAACAAAACATTTGCCACTTAATTTGCTTCTGTCTGTTCATGTTCATTCGTTTAATTTATTTACTTTCATTCATTTTCATGCCAATCTGTCATCGACCTACATTTTTAGAGTTTAGTACTTCCATAATCTTATATCTATATATCTAATTTTTGTTGGGTAATGAGGCACTTTTGAAAAAAATGAGAATAGAACTGTTCCATCTTGTGAGTCGCATGACTTCGAATCATTACTCCGGATAACATGAACATCGTCATAACTCTTACATGCTCTTCCTTGAAAATGGCGGGGAACGTTGGTTCTGTCAGTCTTAATGATTTCAAAGAAAATGTTTCCACAAGAAGACATACCGTCATGTAGCCCGCAGCCAAGATTAACCGTAAATTTTATGAACTACGTTAGGAAATGAGGATGGATAATGCAAGTCTAAATCAGGAGTGGTGAACAAAAAGGAAGAAAATGTCAAAACTACAGCTGGATGCTTTAAACAGACGACAACAAAACGCCATTGTCACACTTCATATCCGTGTCTGTTGAACAGTATAATTTTCTTCCTTGACAACACATTTGACATAATTATAAACCCTTCAATTCAATTCATTTCAATTCAATAGATTTCATTCGTCCATCTCAAAATAAAAATCGAAATTTTACATGGGATATTTATTTTTACAAAACACATATTTACATGAGCATACATCTGTGGTGACGATTGTTACACTAGTTAAAACATGAATAACGCTAGCTGACATATAAACCCTTGAAATTCATTTTAATTCAATACATTTTATTCGTCCATCTCAAAAATTAAAAACGAAATTTACGTGGGATACTTATTTTTACAAAACAAATTTTACATACATGTGAGCATACATCTGTGGTGACGATTGTTACACTAGTTAAAACATAAATAACTCTGACTGACTTAAACACCCTTTAATTCAACTCAAGTAATATCTAAAGATGTCATCAAAACAAGAGTAAATATGCAAACGCCCCCCTCAACATGCTCAATGCCAAAAGAAGTAACACCATCAATCTCGTCAACACTAATGGGGTGTTGCAAGAAGGTTGCAATCAATTGCAAATAATTGCTAATTTTGAAACAACCATTCTGATTGGCTCAGGGTCTGCCCTTTTAAGAAGACATGCATGCAACAATGATTTTGATTGGCCAGTGACAATCAGTTACAACTTGCAATCGATTGCAACTTTCTTGCAACACCCATAAGTAACCTTTCCTGGCGGAGGACTTCAGGGATAACGATTACAAGGTACAAGGTATCTTTTATTCGTCCATCTAAAAAACAAAAGTGGAAATTTTACATGGGATATTAATTTTTTTTTTAAACTCATGTTTTGCATGAGCATATCTGTGGTGACGATTGTTACACTCTTTAAAACATCAATAACGCTGGAGGATCGTGAGGCTGTATTTTGGGACAGAATAATTTGGGTGATTTTGTTTTCTCTGATTCTCCTCGCACCCTCTTTCTTCTGATACACTGTTTTCATTTTTCCCCTCTCATCTTCAAGAAAACACAACAATAACGCTGTACTTTGTTCTTCCGATTTGCAACATCAGAATTTTTCATTTAAAAAAAAGTCATGAGCCTGGAATGAATATGAATTGAGAGAAATGTGCGGAGAAGTAAAAAAGAAATGTCAATTTCCTTAGATTAATTGAGATTTTGAACTATTCATCGCGTTGCCAATTTAAAGATCGAGTGTTTATTTTCCTTTTTTTTTTAAAGGAAGCATCAAACGACAAATACTGACTTAACCAGAATCTACACAGTATGTGCAGATTTCCTTTTTTTCTTTGTGCTCATGTATTTGATATAATTTTTAGGGCTCTGCATCAAAATTTATGAGCAAACAACAAAATGTGAACCCTCTGTAATGTATTGGGTCCCGATGAGGGTTACATTTCGTTATTCCGGAGGTTCGTTATTCCGAAGGTTTGAATACTCCGAAGATTTGTTAGTTCGAAAATGAAAAAAAGGGTTCGTTATTCCGAAGATTCGTTAGTCCGAAAACGAAATAAGGTTTGCTGTTCCAAAGGTTCGTTAGTCCGAAATGAAATTCGTTATTCGTTAGTTATTTTCGGACTATCGAACCTTCGGAATAACGAACCTTATTTCATTTTCGGATTAACGAACCTTCGGAATAACGCCACAAATGCTCGGATTAACGGATCCTTTTTCACTTTCGGATTAAAGAACATCTAGGTATATGCAATTTGTGTGTTTCGGAATAACGAACCTTCGGAAGAGCGAACATCACCCCCGATGAGGGCATCTCGCTAGACCAAAGACATGAAAGACGTTTAAATTATATAACTAGACCGACAGCCCAGCCCTCAAGACCTTATTCAGGTGTCATTAGATGAGATGTCCATCCAGATGAGATGACATCGGCAAATGTTTATGACAAGAAATCTCGTTCGGTAACACCCGCCCCTTCTTAATCAAATGAGTGGGCTTATTCAATATTGGCGAGTGAACGTAGCAAGTGAACTATTTTTAAAACACTTCTTTTTTAATAATAAGCCCACTTCGTGGACGGGAGTTTCTGGCTGCGTGATGGGGAGCGCACAATCATATTTTTCGTTATTTTGTAGTGCAAAACCTCTGCCGGTGTCATCTCATCCGGATGGACATCTCATTCGGTTACACCGGTCTAATGAATCCTCAGCAATATTGTCTACCATCGGTCTTGTAGGCTTTAGCCAACCTCTCAAATTTCCCCTTCTTCGGTAAGACTTACAAGTCCTGCCCCATGTGAGAACATAATATCTGCCTCTGACTATACTCATCTCCGTTCGTAAGTCTATGCTCTTAAATATTTAAAGAAGTCTAAAGCATAATTTACGTTTTAATATCTGGTTATATCCACTGATAACTTCATCATCTTAAATAGCACACAGTACCCTTATGCATGAGACTCCAAATCAGTTTACTCTCATCCTTTTTTATTTTAAAGGCAAAGTCCACCCCAGAAATGTCACTGTTTCAATAAAAGGAGATGAATTTGAATAGCATTTTTAAAAAGAAATGAGCAAAATCGGTCAAAGAATAAGAAAATTACACTCATTTACATTTTCTAGTTAATTGCTCTCGGCTCTGCAAATTGGCAACACTGATGACATCATATGCGAGCAGCTCTCCATTCACTTTGTACCTGAAATTTCACATTTTCTCAATTTTCTTGGAAGTTCCACATTTTCTCAACCCATAGTCAAAGTATGTTATGTAAAAAGCAATTCTTCTGAACATAAATTGACTATGGGGGTTAGAAAATGTGTAACTTCCAAGAAAATTGAGAAAATGTGAAATTCTTCTGAACATACATTGACTATGGGGGTTAGAAAATGTGTAACTTCCAAGAAAACTGAGAAAATGTGAAATTTCATGTACAAAGTGAATGGAGAGCTGCTCGCATATAATGTCATCAGTGTTGCCAATTTGCAGAGCCGAGAATAATTTATTAGAAAATGTAAATGAGTGTAATTTTCTTATTTTTTGACCGATTTTGCTCATTTCTTTTTTAAAATGCTGTTCAAATTTAACTCCTTTTATTGAAACAGTGAAACTTCTGGGATGGACTTTGCCTTTAAAACATTATAGGAGGGTGCACATGTACTTGACACTCTGCAGTATCATTTTGAGCTTCAAAACGAAAACCAATGTGTACATCACAATCCAATCGAGACAATATTTCGGGGGGGGGGGGGGGGGGGGTTCAGTCAAATTGGTGAAAACTGTCATAAAGAAACTTCTTTAAGATTACGGATGAAAACTTCGTTCATACCTTAGAATATCTCTCGCAATGGACATGCTACTGCAATAAAAGTGTTCTTATCCGTTCGAGGTGATCGAACTCGACATGTTGGTATCCAGATATTCACTTTATATTTAGTTTTAGTGAGCTAATTGTTGGTCATTCCAACAGAATGCATTTCGAAATCTTCTTGTCAAGTCTCGACATTCGCGTTTTGAAGGTGAAAATAAGTAAAAGTGTGAGGATTCCTTTGAACTGAAGCTGACAACTAATCGATGGGCCCTTTTAACCCAAATAGGACTTAAAAGGGTATAATATTCGCTCATACATCCATTATCACGAGGAAAGAGAAGGTGGATTTTTATTTGATTTGTTCCAAGACGAACGAGCCTTATAACTTTAGACGTCGAGGACAAGGGAAGCAATTAATTGCACGGCCTTGTTTATCTCATTCTGATTCCCTTCCTTATTTCCACATTTTAAAGATTCCTTTTAATAAACTTTTTTTAAAAAGAGATGCTCGTCAGTGAGCTGTGTGGAATTAAAGTTGTCTATCGCCGAAACGACGGTGTTTGCCGACTTTAGGATTAATGAATATGTGGTTCGTTTTGCATAGCCTTGTTTTATTGTTTTCGGGGGAGGGGAGGGGGTGTTATAAGTGCTTTCTTTTGTTTTGCTTTTATATTTTTCTTTGGTGGGATGCATCATTATCACCATGCATACATGGGTGAATATTGGTAAACCTTGTTCCTAAACTGATAAGTTTATCCATGACAAATTGAAACATATATCGACGAGGACAAAAAAATTATGTAAACGTTCCGGACTGTTAGTGAGGCACTTCATTACCATTTGGTCATTATTATCAATATTATCAAATTTTCATAAATTTTAATTTTTTTCCCACTCAATTATGTGGTGGGATCCTTATCATTTTATAGAGATTTAGCGTGTTTAAATGGTCCCCCAAAACTATTCTTCCACTCCGAGATATGGTTTTAAAAAATCAAGCAAAATACAGACCGACAAAGAAAAGGGAATATTCAATCAAGTAAACAAATAACTTACCCCCCCCCCCCCCCAACGAACTAAGAAGCGTATAAAAAAAAAACCCAAAAAAATCATTATGGAGAATACTTGGAACAGCGCGGGGGGGGGGGTCTAACATAATTTTTTAGGATTGCTGCAGGATTTATTTCCCTGAATATATATGGTTAGAGTTTGGTTTAGGGATAAGCGTGGAACAATGATTATTGTTACTGGTACATAAATGACCTTGTGTAGTACGACCTACTGGGGTCAGTGGGGATTTGAAATTATTGGCAATGATTTTGTGTCACGTGATTGCACCTGTCTAGCCAATGCAGCATTGTCGAGTATTTACTCTAGACTTATTCTTTATTTCCTTCAATTCGCATTTAGTCATTGGTCCCTGGATTCATTATTCAAAGAAGGTCAGTGACACTTGTAACTTTGTCTTTTCTCCGTTTTCTCCGATATTTATACATCAGCGTGCTCTTATTGCTCAGATATGTCAGAGCAAGAAAGCCAATAACGCCTGCCATTTTAGCATTTTACGCTATAGCACTAGCACCCTTTCGACTTTCAGTAGACTAAACATCAATCATGAAACGAGGGTATGGTGTCCTCAATGTGACGAGTTCCGATATTTCCCAATAGTTTTGTAACATTACTCGCTGGTGGCCGAGTTTTATTATTCACAATTACCTTCCCAGACGCAAGATTGTGATCGTAACTTTGATTACTTCTTAATCATGCTGATATTTTATCCTGTATTTGTGACAGAAGAGTCTAGCAAGTCCCGAAAAAAGTGTAATTGCATTAATCTGTTAATGGTTTAATGGGTTCATCTATGACACTTTCCCCGACTATTGCAAAAATGACCTCAGCACGAACGAAATTTGACACCATGCAGGTGACATTTAATCCTTTTCCGCCGCTAAAAATCGCATCCTCTTACACTGATAAGGTCTGAGAAATGATTTATGTCTGTGTTTGCCACAGAGAATTAACTACGGAACAGGCACCTTGGACTTTTTCTGAAATAGATTTCAAATACATTTTAAAAACATTAATCTTGATAATTTCACGGCAGATATTTGGAGGCACCTTTGATTTCTTTGCCATTGTGAGTAATGCAGTATACGGAGTTGAGTCTTTATTAATTTTTATCTAAGATTTCCTTATATTCACAGGGGCCGCGGAACCATACGAGCTGGGGGGGGGGGGGGGGGCTGCAGCCCCCCACTTTTTTGAGTAGACACATTTGCCTCTGTACAAAAACCCGGAAGTGATTTTCCTGGTTTGTACGCGCAGCCCCCCCCCCCCCCCACTTTCAAAAACGTTCCGCGGCTTCTGATTCATAATGCTGTATAATAATCATAATATTGTCGGGGGGGTGTTGACCAACAAAAGTGCATATTTTTTCTTTCTTTCACTTTGGGGGTGGTTGTCGGTTTTTGTTTGTTTGTTTGTTTTTCTGCCAATCGTTTACTTCCCAACGTTTATCATCTGTACATTTATAAACGCAGTTGTTTAACGGAAACAAAACATCACAAGAAATCATTCCTGTAAAGTTGTGAAGAGCATCTTCGGAATCTCAGATTGATTTTGGTCACTCAGCAGGTGATGGCACACACACCCACACCCACACACACACACTTTTGTCCCATACACCGATTGTCAAGTATTATCTATTTGTAAAATATTTTATATAAAAAAAAAATCATTTTAGCATGCTAAGTTCAAATAAGATAACAAGGACGAAATGAGCATTATTTGCTTTCGACAATATTTGTGCCCTTAATATCCACTCCTAAATGATTATGTTCATGCATTGCTAACTTTCACTTGGAACGATTGAAAATGTGTACAAGACAGTACATTTCTCAACTTGTAACATTCACACTGCAATATATACTACACTTTTCGATAGTGGAGAAGTTCATGAAAAAGTTGTAAAATGCGGATTAGAGAAATTAAGGTAAGATGTCATTTGAAATGTACAATTTCATTTGGCGGGAAATGGATAGGAAACGGTACAAATCAAGAAGCCCGTCTGACTCACACGACACGTGAGGTCGAGTGAAGACATTCGGTTAGGAGATGGCACAATATTATGTTGAATTTTATGGAAGATTTTATTGAAGATTTTTTTTTTTTGAAGATTTTGGTATCATGTCGTTGTAGCCAGTTGCTGAATTGTGCAAGATTTACTTTGATAAACACAAAAGAAATTGATACTCATACCATCGATATGAAAAAAAAACAGATTAACAAATATATAGTTTAACTCTATAGAGCCTGGGCCCCGTTGCATAAAACTTACTATTGATGGTAACTTTGCAATTAATGGTACTTTTTAAATTTTCGTCAATCCTACACCTTTCAATCTATTTTTACCAAATTTTCTGACTTTTCCTTAAATTTAATTGCAAACATTTGATGTATAAAGTAGCATGAGTAGGTTTGCCAAACATTTCTGGTTGCCATGAAAACCATAACTTTACAACCATGTCAGTGAAGTTGTGGGGTTTTTTTCTGTTACCATTTCCGTTAACAAGAAATTTGTGGAAGATATTAGAGTATCTATTTCTTGTAATTCTCTGACATGTCTGAAGGGCCTATGAAGTAATGACGATTTTGAATAAGTTTTTTAAAAAGTTTATGTTTTTTTTTATCTTCCTTTTAAAAAAAAAATGGCGCCAGATATAATAAGAATAATTGAAATTATGTATTTTAAAAAAAATTCCCATTAATATTTTGTGTGATTTTGTAACTTTTTCTAGTATTAGTTATAGGTCAAATTTTCAATCAAGATATCCTAGATTTTTAGTCATCATAATGAAAAATTAAATGTGATAATATACTTTACCAAACATAATCATGATAATATCAGCATAATTTTTTTCTATATATTTCTGTTATGAATAGCGCCCCACTTGGTGACCTTTAAAAAGTTTTACCATGCTGAATTGAAGAGATCTAATTTCTCTACCTCTGTGGAAAATATGAAAATGATTGGAGAAATAATAGAGACATAAGTAGAATATGTATAATTTTAGCATAGTTTCTATATATTTCTTTACAATTTGATAAATAGCGCCCCGTTCAATCACCTTGAGAAAATTGAAAAGGGGAACGTGACTTGTGGAGTTTGAGTTGTTCTATATGTACCAAATATGAAAGTGATCTGCCCAATAATAACAATAATAATAATAATAATAATAATAATAATAATAATAATAATAATAATAATAATAATATAATAATAATAATAATAATAATAATAATAATAATAATAATAATAATAATAATAATATATGTATATATATGTTGGGGTGCAATGCAACCCCCCCCCCCCCACACACACACACACACACATGGACTGAGAAGGGTAAAAATACCCTGGACTTCATAGGGTTAACATCTTGCCCAATCCTATAAGAAAGTTGAATGAAAGTTAAACTCCATTGGGGATGATAATATGAAAAATTGAATTTTTGATCCAAATGCAAGAATTCTAAGGTAAAATATTTACTTCAAAATATAAGGCTAAATATTTCAGCCTTCTTCGGGAATAAGGGAAATATTTTACCTTAAGAATCTTGCATTTGGATCAAAAGTTCAATTTTTTATATTATGAGGGAGTTAATAAGCATCTATCACGATATCTCTTTTGTTTATGAAGTCAGAATGCCCCCATACCTTTGCAGACAGGCAAAGGCGTAGCCAGATCAGTAGGGGTGTCCGATCAAATTTTGAGCGCAAATAAACAGTCATTATGAACTTTTCCTAATCATGTCAAATGATTATTTGATTTTTGTTCTATGTATGTATTTTAATCGCATTTCTGTATCATTCGAAATACTTTTCGTTATTCGCATGTTTTATCAAATGTGAAAATGGTTTGAATCGAAGCTAAGTTGAATCTGATATGAATGTTTCTTTCGGAAATATCTGTATTCAAGAAACAAAAATGCATTCCTATTGATTTTAAATCTTTTCAGTTTTTTATACACACTAAGAAAAAAAAGCTGCATTTTTGCACCCTTCAGATGCAACACTGGGAGCTCCTTTTTGGGTGCAACTTACATTTTGCGCCCTAAAGGGTGCAGAGTTGTACCCTTTAGGGGAAGGTGCAAATTTGCACCTTTTTGAACCAAAAATTTCTGCAAACGAGCATTTCCGGGTGCAAACAAGAACAAAAAGGTGCATTTTTGCATCTTTTTCATGTAGGGCGCAAGATTGCTCTCGAAAAGGTGCTGCCAGTGTTGCATTTAGGGTGCAAACTTGCACCCTTTTTTCTTAGTGTGTAAGAATCTAAAGATCTGTATGTAAAATGTGAACTTGGCCTTCGGCACTAAAACTGAAATTTAATTGAAATGATGCACTGCAGTTGTGTTCGATTTAGTTGGTTTTAAAATGAACTGGGAGGAATTTGTTTTCTTTACTTCTTTCTTTCTTTCTTTTATCGTATTCATTTTGAAGGGAAAAAGCCTTTAGGAGGGGTTATCTTACTCATTAAGCAAACACTGTCTCCAATCTGAGTCATAACAAGATAAAATAAGGATTATCAACGACTTCACAATGAGGTAACGACCGTAAGCGGATAATTCATAATGATAAAAAGATGAAAAAGTCCCTGAATCATTTTAATTGCAGAGACAATGAGCGAGAAAGAGAAATACAATTGAATTCTGTTATTGCACTGTCCGTTCTGTTTAGTTACCAAAGTGCAATGACTTGTGGGTAACTACAGGAGCTGTGCAAGTCAAAGTTACCAATTTCCATTTCTGCATCTGGGCAGAGTTAACCAGAGGAATATGTCATCCCTTCCGAGGCAATTTGCTCTAGTTATGATCAGTGATATATGCTTGTTATGCCGATACTTTTACCAGTTTAATTGCTGTACAAACATCTCAAAGTTGAGCAACAGCTAAAAAAAAAAAGAAAGAAAGAATGTAATATAAGTTTTTCGTTTATTTTTGTTTGTTTGTTGGTTTTTTTCCAATTACGGACATGAAATTTTAGAGATGAATGTCATCCCCTCTCCCTGCACCCTTCCCCAGGGCCTCCCCTTCCCCACCCCCCCCCCCCCCGGTGACCCTCCTGCCTCTCCTTTAGGTTGCTGAAGAACAGCCATTGACTGAAGCAAGTGTCTCATTGCATGTTGAAAGACTATACTAAAAAAATTGGGGAAAGGTGAAATGAACCATGATAGCTTTTGTAGCGGAATACATTGTATGTCTACAACAGGGGCGTAGATAGCGGGGGGGGGGGGTGAGGGATGCATTCCCCCACACTTTTTGAAGTGGATGTAAGTGTGTATATAAATATGTATCAATGGGGGAATCATCCACCCCCCCCCCCCCCAGGTATGAGAACCTGTCTACGCTAATGGCCTACAACCCATTTTTCCCAGAGAGTAGTCAGGTAGTGCAGACCTGAAACAGAGGTGTCAGGCATATTTCGCCCCCCTCCTTTTCTACCAACCTTTAGACACATGTAGAGAGAAAGAGGGGGGGGGGGATTTCCAAGGCCTGAGGGAAACCGCCAAATTTCTTAGGATCTCTTTTGAGTGAACAATTTTGTATGCACGTGACAAATTCATTCTTAATTTAATAGAATAGTACCTGTCCAAATGAAAGGATACATTGTGGAAACCGTTTTTTCTATTTAAGCTATACCCAGTCAGACGGTGTGTCCGAAATGAGGACAAATTCATTTGCAAGTTTCCGCCCTTACTAAGCAGGACAAATGCGTTATCAATTATTCCTCGTTCAAAGTTACCGTCGGTTCACGACAAAAACAGAGGCGGGTTGACAGATCACAAACTGTTTATTTCAACTAGTCCCCAAAACGAAATAGTTCCGTTCTGTAATGGCGATGAAAGACTGCCCAACTGGTTGATTAATCAATTCCAGGGACAAGCAAGTGACGATTGTAACGCTGTTTAAACCGCGTTAAAACAATGGTGAGAGGCCGAGGTGGATTTGAATTCGAATTCGGTTTAGAAATATTCCATGTGACTGACACCCCCCCACCTTTATTTCAACTGGCCTTCTGCAAGCAATCGTCATTCGACTGAAAAATGGGCGCGTGCCCCCCCCCCCCCTTCCCCAGCAAACGTTGTAGTAAATTTAACTCAAGTATCACAATCAATTGGACGTTACTCGTGGTTGCACTGTGGGAATACTTTGGCATAGTGGCGAAGGCTCTGCCTCTCATACGAGAAGTCTTGGGTTCGCCTGCCCCTGGAACCAGGGGATGTTTCATAAAGCTGTTCGTGAAGTTACAAATGACTTTACGAACGCCTTGAATATGGCAAGCCAAATGGGATTCTCTATCATTATAAATCACATCACCTAAACGTGAAATATGCAGAGGTAGATTAACATTACTATTGTTTAAGAATTTTTTAATAGCGAAGTATATTTTTGTCACAATTTAATTGAGATTATGGGAAATGCAGTCACAATTTGTTAAAACATAAGGAAAAACTCTGAACATCCCATTTGGCACTTCATATTTCAGTCGTTCGTAAAGTCATGCGTAACTTTACGAACAGCTTTATGAAACACCGCCATGCTATGTCAGGTGTTTAAATACCAAACAAACACAATTTAAGGAAACTCAAGAAGAAAGGCAAAAATAATATTCCAAATCGAAAGTGAACATTTTTTTTTCTTGTGCCCTCAATTGATATACCACTATGTTATCCCAACATGCTAACTGGCACTGGCCTTGGAAAATGATATTGAAAAAATATTTATATTATTGTCAGATTTCTATGACATTCCCATCAAAAAGGGTAGGGTGTGCATCCCTATTCTCCCCCCCCCCCCCTCCCCTCTCACCAATGTAGCATGTAGTTTGTCACAACTTTTATACCCAGCACAATCATAATACTGCAGTTTTCCTATAAATACTTTGGCAATGAAGCCCTTCCGACAAATTTAATCTTTTGTATCAAGCCAGTGATTAGGTTTAATACTGTAAGGTATTGTGGGTAGCGTCTATTAATATCTCATAATTCCTTTTCATGAAGGACGTGTTCGTTTATAGCTCAGGTAACCCGCTGTTGACATGTTGTATACACATGCGTGGAATTATTCAACTAATTTTGATCTTGAGTATACCACGGGAAAGGTTACATGCAAAGAGGGCAAACATACACTGTAAAAAATATCGGGTAAAATTTTAACCAGCACGAGGGTAATTATAATTGTCCAACCAACTTTGGGCAATAGTTTTACCCATTGCACAAGCATATTGTCCAGTTACTGGTAAAAAGCAGTAATTACTTTAGAATGGGCTAAATTTCCATCAAATTTGATGAAAAGAAATGCCCAAAGAAATACCCAAAGTTGATTGGACACATAATTACCCTCATGACACATTTTTACCCAATATTTTTAGAGTGTATGGGGGGTTAATAAAAACAAGAAGAAAATTAAAGATATATGATTCCTTTTTCAGTGAAGAATGCCAAACTTTTTACAGAATTATAATGTTTTATATTGTTGCAGATCGATACCCTAATGCGTACTAGCAGCAGATAAAATCGTTTATGATGTAAACAATTTGCAGGCGCGGTTACTGCAAGGTTTGTAAGTCCTAATTTTAAAAAATACGAAAATGTTATATTTTCGAAGAAAACAATTTATTTAACAGACGCAACATAATCCGGATCATGAAATGGGATTTATCTCCTCCCCTCCCCCGAAATCTAATTCGTCACCCCTTACAATGATAAGAAATCTTGAAACCTTACTTACTACTACATTAGACATGTAAGAGAAGAAAATCTGCCCCTTTCACTCAATGTCCTATTTCTATTGCAAGTGGAAGAAAATAAATGTTTCTTTGAATTTAATGGAATAGAACTGATACGCTAATTCAGCATGGTTGTCGATAATCACTGCAATATTAGCAATGTTGTGTCTTGCGTGTTTGCTTTTTTTTTTTTTGAGGGGGGTATGTTTATTTGTTTCCGTTTTTATATTTCATTGCATTTATTCACACTTCTTTGGACAATATACCTCAAGCATGACTCGGCACAGTCGCTGACGCATTCCTACGCGTCGGTGAATAGCGCTCTCGTGAAACGGGCATTTGTGCTGTCCGCAGGAATGCAACCTGTATGTTACATCTAAATTTACATAACCATAATCATGATAATATATTTGATCACGCACCAGGTACGTCTCTTCTCTGCAGTTCTTGACGTAGGCCTTAAGCACGGGAATGCCACCAATGCTAGAGTGAAAACATTTCGTGCCGCGATTCCAAATTGGACTTTTCATGAGGCATCCAGGGCCCCCACATGTGGAATATTGTTCCAATCTGAGTGTCCCATAACAAATTACTAATGTTACGCATAGCACCACGGGATATCAGACCCTTAATGGTCATAACGACGTCATGAGCTATAAATAGAACCATGTCTTAATTTGAGGTTATTGGGCATGCATGTGGCATGTTCCCACTGGCCTTCTTCTTGTCAGGGAGTCGCAACTATACGACACAACGCGGAACCCATCCCAAGTAGATGCGCGCAACACCACCCCCGTACACACCTAACATCCGAACTAGTCTACATTGTCTCAGTGGTTGTGCACCACGGCTATTGGAACACCACGGAATAGGTGAGGGAATGTGAACATTCTGTCAAGGATTTAGTAGCGGATCCCTGTGATGCTGAAATGCTATGTTTTACTCAGATTTCGACAGCTGTTAACCACTTAAAATGGGGTCAATGCGAAGCATTTGGGCCATGCACTCCAAGATCTTAAAATAACTTAGTTGCTCACCTTGCATGCTAACACAGTAAAAACTGTCCTTCACCCCAAATGGACATTATAAATCGAAGATAATTTTGAATGTATGATTTATTCTAAAAGACTGCTGGACCATTCTGTCAGTATACTTGTTGGTTGAACATCGAAAAAAGAGACAACGTAAAGAACTGTTATGGAATAACCGAAAAGATTTCACAGAAACTGTAGGAGCTACATTGAATGCAATATTGGCTTTTCACATGCTTACATCATTCATTTCAAAACGTGCGAACAATAATCTGTTGATTATAATCAAAGATTACTGTTTAATTAATGAGTAAAAGAATTAAAACAATTCGAATTTACTCCACTAAACAAATATCCGCATAGTTTAACGGTTTGCGGGGTATTTGTTTGTTTGTATGTTGTTGTTGTTTTTTTTTTTTTGGGGGGGGGGGGGAGAAGGTGGGATCTATAGGCGGGTCCGTGTCTCATCGTTGCTAACTTTTATTGGAGGGTTACAGATCATTCTGGTTTCTAAAATTCTTCAGTGCTTTCGTCGGCACAGTCATGATATGCAGTTTGTGTGAATCTTTATTAACAAATGCACAATCCCTCTTATGGAGCTATAGGAGCGCTTTCCATGGCCGCCACCCCCCCCCCCCCCCCCCTTACGCCTGTAAAAGAGCAATGAGCATACAGTGTGAGTCACAAAACTAAATAAAACAAAAGAAATGGTTTGAAAAAGATTTGACTCTAAATATCTACGCTTATTTTAAAGATTCTCATAATTATCATCAATGATGATTTAGACTTCGCGCTCTTTGATCACTAGAATCACAAAATCACAAATTGCTAAACATTTCCTCCTCATTCAAATAATTTGTGCTTCTGCTCAACTTTTGAATGAAACGGTATGGACATTGTTATCGAAATGTTCGTTGAATGGTCTCTATTTCGACACGTAATGAAATTAACTCCTGAGCACCTTTCATTCTAAAACTATCGCGAAAGGAATTTTGACATGTTTAAAAACAAGCCAAGAGTAAGTGCTTAGTCATTCATGATCACATTGGGCATGAGCAAAGCAACCCATCAAACTTTAGAAGGCATTATCAACTACTAAGTCATCAACGGGATCGGGATCAAACTGCAATAGAGGAATTTCTTCATACATTTTTTTTTTTTTTTTTTTGAGGGGGGGGGGGGAATCAATTATTGGCCCTCAAGCTAAAATAACAGCAACCGATGTAGTAAAACTCCCCGAACTTCTTATCGGCAAGCTAAGGTATTCGATGTTTGAATGTATTTATCTTCTATTCTTTCTTTTTCTTCTTCTTTTTTACACACCCTGTACAGGAAGGTGGCCTTTGACTCAGTGTCTTGTAAGACACTCCAGAAGATGTCAACCAGGTGTGTGGAACACCTGAAGATTATGACGTAGTTTGAAGAGGAACCAGCTGGCTCACCTCCTGGAAGACATTTTACTAGAGTGCAGTCAGTTGAGAATTTGACGAAGGATACGAAGAGGCGAGCCATTTTCTGGGTCGCAGGGAGGAGGGGGGGGGGGTAGAAGGAGTATGATTATGATCATCATAGAAAGTGTACACAGTATGAAATCGAATTGAAACCCAAATCAGTGATTAGAATTTTACACATTTATACTCAAGACAGTGGATTATTCAAGGAGAGATGATCATAGCCAGTTTCACGATGACGAAAATCATTGGCAGGATGGGTGGGTTCGGGTTTCTGTATTTTTGAAGTTAAAAAAAATTGTTGGGGCCTAAAATTCACGTATACAGGGTGTATCAAAAAAGTATACCAAACTTTGGCAGCTTCCTATTAGAAAACTATAAACTACACGAGCCTGATATTTATTTGCGATTTAAAGAGTAAATAGATAGATGGATGGATAGATAGATAGATAGATAGATAGATAGATAGATAGATAGATAAATGGTTTATTAATGAAAATCAAATACCATAGCGGCAAGGCCGAATTGCGCGACAATCAATAAACATTGCAAAATTTTGACATTTAATAAACATTTGAATAAATAAATTAACAACAACAAATTTCAAAAAGGGATAAAACAAATTAATTTATCAATAATTCGGTTAGTAAATCCAAACAGTGGCTTGATTTGAATATCATTTTGAACAACAGGGTATAATAATGTACAATTTAAAGACAATTTATCGATATTTATTGATCTGATAAAAAAGGTCATCATTTTAAATTGATGACTGAACGAATTAATTAGATGATTTATTAGATGAGTGATCATGTCATTCATTGCTGAAACAGCTAATTGAGCAGCCGGCTTTTCTGCAAGTATTGTCAAAATCCTCTTTTATACCAGTTTGGCCTGACGCAACGAATATGGGACAGAATCCCGACGCATATCTTGTTCCAGTTCATTCAAATAGAATAAGTTTCATCTCAACTCATTCTCACGAAATGAGCTATAAGAGTTTTAATTCTTATATAATACAAGAAGACAGAAATCTCTTTCAAGTTAATCAAAATTATCCTTTGGATTTGAACTAGCCTATAAACATTTGATCACTTTTAAACAATGAAAGACTTAAAACTTAAAGTTTCAAACCTTTAAAACTTATAAACCAGTATAACACATGCTTGCGGTATATTGACCCACATTCGCTGCATTGGCCAAAACTTGGTTCAAGGAGATTTTGGAAGCCATTTTGATCACACTTTTTAAAATCATCGGTGCTCACTCAGTCGGGGGGCATGAATGTAATGAATAAGACCTCATTAGACAGAAAATAAGTTACTCTTTGCCATGAAGTAAATTTCAATTCAACATTGGTCACGAATTATTGATTAGAAGCAATCGAAGTTGGGTATAATTTTTGATTCGCACTGCATTAGTGATACCAACCAATGCCTTTCTTTTTCCTGTATGTTAATGTCATTGTCTGAATGCAATGTATTGCTTATTGGTAAATAAATCTAATCAAAATCAAATCAAATCAATCAAATAATCTATCATGATTATAAGATTTTTCAAATGATGAAATCCTCTAAAAGTCTCTGTAAACTATACCCCCTAGAAGGGTCAGTGATGTTTTTTTTTTGGTGTTTTTTTTTTTTTTTTTGCCTTAAGTGCTAAATAGGGGGGAATTAGAAAAAAAAAGAATAAAATAGAAAAACTAGGGAAAAAAGTCTTTTTGTTTATTTGTTTTTGTTTTTGTTTTTATTTTTTGTTTGTTTCGGGGGGGGGGGGGGTAATCATGCTGCAGGTGAATCATTGGACTGATTCCTACTTTAAAAAGGGACCTTACATATTTTAAAAGTAGGACATCATTTCAATCTATTCTGTGGCCCAATGTTACAAAACTGCAACATGGTCAGCCTTAATGATATTTTTCATGATATTTGCATTTATACTTTCGGCCTGCATTTCAATAAAAAAAAAACACTGGAAATTTCAAATCAGCATTATAACGCAGCAAACACATTCAATACAACTTTTATGTATTTACTTACTGAAAGCAATGTCACTAGATCTAACCCTGGCCCGACGATCAAATAACCAACAAAAACAGGTTAGTGTTGCCACAAGAAGTGAAAATAAATCGTTTACACTATTTGCTACCTTTGAAATCACTTTCACTGCTTGTAGATGTCATCGAAATAATAATACCAACTACCGAAATACAATATTTCTTACTCGCCATTCAGCAAAGAAAAACAAGATGCTTATTTTATTTAGAAAAATATGCATTTATCCATTCTTACAAGTGAGAGCCGAGAGATTCGTTGAATATATCCACCTTCAAAAGAAACTAATCAACGCAGCCAGCGGGTTCTTTGATCGAAAATGGCCGACAAAAGCCGAACTTAATCCCCGGTCTTCCATCATTTACGAAATTGGTTCTTAAATCTGCGTCATATCAAATCGGTGATGAAATTTCAGAACGGCCTTATGTTTTCCTTTGCAATTCGCCGCGCTTTCTTTTTCCTCACCATGCAAGTGCAATTTGAATTTTCGTCTCGTTTGACTGGTATAATTCTAATTTTTGTCTCGTGTGACTTGTACGTTGGCTTTGGCCATACGCGGTTGGCGCCACAGTTAAAGATGAGGGAAAGAACCTGATATTTGGTCTGGAATTCAGTTCCGACACCTTTAAATATATATAATATCAAGCTAATGACTGATTTTTTTTTCTGGAAATTCTTCGAAGTCGCAAGTAACTCTGATACAAATGATTGCAATATACATGGACTAATAAAATCATATCAAAGTTGAAGTATTTTTCTTCAAGAGATCAAAATGCTACCACTGCTCTTGTGAGGAAAATGGGATCTCATACATTACTTTGTATTATAGAGGAACAGATTTTTTTTTCGTACTGTACTCCATAATGAGAGAAAAATTAAAGAAGCTAGGAAAATCAAATAGAAGAAATAAAACGAAAAGTTTTGGAGTAAACCATTGCAGTGCTTAAGGACCGAATTGATATTTATGCATGTTATATGAGATTGCCATTCCGTCTTTCAACTATCTTCATGAGTTTGAATGGTGGTGATTAAACTTTAAAATGGTATTCTAAATCTAAAAGCAAAATGTGTGTTTTCCCCTGTTTTCTTCCCTGCAGGAAGAGTGTTTCATTCGTGTTTCTTTAGCAATTTAATGATCATCACATTTTATAAAGATTACATTATGGGAATGTAATAAATTTGTACTAACCTGACTAAGAAAGCAAAGGGAATTGTTTGAAGGAGTAAGCATTAAATGCTTGCATCAAGTATCAGTATCATCTACTGTGCATCAAATTTGGAATTTAATATATTCACGAACGGTAACTGTCTTACCGCTAAAATATGACGAAGCAACTGAACCGTTCCGTTCGTTGCCCCCTCTTCTGGTAGAAAGTAAACTATTTGCTTAGGCGGCAAGATCAAAGAGAAATCAGAATATCAGCTCATAAATTATATCACTGAACATTTTTTCTTCTTTTGTCTTGTTCGTAAAAACTGTGTCCCTACCATGTTTCTTATTCCTGGCTTGTATCTATCGTACAGGGTGGAAGAAATAGTACATGATCATGGGTGTATATGGGCACATTTTTGGCGGTTGGCATGGTTGGGGCTGATATCAACTCTTAATTCAGCTCAGCACCTAAGTAACCGCTCAAAATCTTTGAAATTGTTCTGCAATGATTTTTTTTTCTTCAGAAATGGCATATTCGGGCACCACCCTGCCAGATAATTATGAAGCGGTATTTGCCTGAATAACGGAACTCTGAATATTTTCAGGGGAAGCAGCCCCTCCCCCCCCCCCCCCCCCCGGCCCGCTGCCTGTACACGATTGTGGATACTTGGTCTGTCTGAAGACGTAAGGCGTTTTGATTTTAGTCTGTTTTACTTCAATTTAACCCACTGAATACTGAATTTTCCGATTCCCATAGGCTTAATACAGCTCAGCACCTGGTTCCATTAGCCAACTGGTTAAACGGTTTAATGGTTGAATGGTTGGTTATTTTATCTGACTGCTAAGAAAGCATGTGTATGCTTGTTAGTAAGCAACCTCGCTTATAAGTCAGTGAAATATCGTAAGAGTTGGTGGTCAAAGATCTCTCCACTCCCGTTCCTTCTGCACTCTAAAAGTAAACTAGTTAAAATGACTAGATTAAGGGTCAGCTGGGTGCAACTAATTATGTCTAGTCATAATAGTCAGAAATGACTGTGCTCTAGTCAAAATACGACTAGAAAAGTAGTCAAAAATGACTAGAAAATAGTAAAGAAATTACTAGAATAATAGCTGCACCCAGCTGACACTTTCGTCTAGTCATTTTAACTTGTTTGTTTGAAGACTGTGCCTGCCTCTCCCTCTAAACCCTAAAATTGGCAGAATCCCAATGAGGCCAGAAAATAAAAGTATAAGATTAGCAAACTTGGATTTATGAAGGCAAAATCATATCAGCCGAAGTGATGGTATAGTCCAGGGGCCCCGTTGCATAAAACTTTCCACGGATGGTAACTTTGCCATCAGTGGTACCTACCATGGAAAGTTTGAATTTGATTGACTGTTGAGCAATGTTACCATGGTAGTTACCATCGATAGCAGAGTTACCATTAGGTTTTATGAAACGGGCCCAGAAAGAAGTAGATGTTGAGGGTTCAAAACTCTCCAGCAAGAAGATTTCTTCTGACGATCTTCTGACTGTCTTGTTTCCTTATAAAAGCTTGTGCAGATGCGAACAAAATGAAACAACTCATCATGCATAGTTGCAGCAAATTTCTGTAGAAAGGAAAATGACATCTTCATGATCTTCAAAGGATCATTTGAATTATAACGTAATTAAAAAGAGTCGGGGTGCAGTTTGCCTGATCAGGTAAAAGAGGAAGAAACAGTAACATTTCATGGGCCGCGAGTCGTCGTTTGGAGTGTTGGATTCAATGGATTGACACCCGAACAGGCGGGGTCCAGGGGGCGGAGCCCCCTACAGCCCTTGGATTTTCATGGTTGCGAGCATAAGAGGAATTTAAATATTGATTTTTAACAATTCATAGGTGGGGTTTTAAAATTATTTCAGCCGAAAAGGGGGGGGGGCGCTGCAGCCCCAAGCTCCCCTTTCCCCTCTTCCGCGGCCCCTGGTAAGCCCTTATTGTCCTATAAGTCCTAAATTGTAAGATTGCTCTTAGAAAAGCTAGTAATTCGGGGTCCGCCTACTTGACCGAAGGCCCGCGAGGCCGACTTTTCTCCGTATTGTATTTTCCTTCACCACAAATAATGCGCTATCGGTATATAAAATAATTATGTCTCCTTTAGAATGTTTAGTCCTCGTTCCCGGAGGTCCCGCTGCTCTTTATTGTCTTCTTAAACTTCCTTCTGGCACAGGAATTGGTTAGAGCGGTGTGATATTATAGATTACAATTTGCTATTTTCGGCCTCGCGGGCCTTCGGTCTCGCGGGCCTTCGGTGAAGTGGGTTGTCACCAGTAATTCAATCTACTCATTCACAAACAAAGGCCTCGAAAAGTGTTGTTTCCTTGTCATGACCCATCGTGAGGATAGTAAGAGGAGATGTTTTGCCCTCCTAATGCAGACTACGGTCTGGATATGCCACTGATATTCGTTTCACATGTGTTAGTAGGCTGGGCGGTTGATCATTACACTGCACGAATGCGATTGAGAATTGATTTAGCGAAATGAATGAGTACCGAAACCCAAGCACGTCACTTCAGGAATTCATGGGTGTAAATATTATTTCTGGCGCGTAATTGACCGTGGAGTTGATTACAAGAAATGGCATGCAGAGAAAAACTTCTCACAATAGTTCTATAATGCAACTTCACCCTATCATGCCCATTCTGTTTATACCACCATTTTATATTTTTCACTTTTAATCAATTCAAGTTTGTCCTGTTTTCGCCCCCTCTCTTTCCCTCTGTCTTTCTGTCTCTTTCTTTCGTTAATTCTGTCTCATTAACTCTTTCTCCTCCCTCTTCACTCTTTCGCTTCCTCCTCCCCCCCCCCCCACCCCACCACTCTCACTGCCGCTAGCAGAGACCAGTAAAATACCATATTTTTGCCTCTTCTCTCTATCCTTTTCTGTCTAATTATGAAGCCCCCCCCCCCCCCCCCCCACCTCCGCACACCCCTTCCCGTGTCCAACCAGTGTATAAGTATGATGGGTGTTATGAGGGAGGGGTCACCATGCACATTGGGGGAAAACGAAATATAAAACGGAGTTTTCCATTTCCTATGATATTGTAACCGCTATATTAAAAGGCATGTTAGTGAGTTCGCTCTCCTTTTTGCTTTTGTTGTTTTCGTGTTGTTTTCTGTTTGTTTATATCTACTGATCTAGTATTTCTTTATTTCTTTCTTGATTCTATTCATTTATTTATTCATTTATTTATTTTTCATTTTATTTTAATTTATTTGATTTCATTATCATTTTATTTATTTTATTTATTCTTTTTTTGGGGGGTGGGGGTGTTTGTTTGTTTGTTTGGGGTTTTGGTCGGGCGAGGGGAGGGGAGGTATAAACGAGCTTCGTGTCAGCATTACACGTTTCTTCCCTCGATTCATTATATACCAAATTTTACAAAATTATCCTTCTCTTGAATATTTTCTTTATATAAATATATGTTTCATTTGAAAATGACAAGGCAAAGTCCCAACAACTCACATAATAAACTTGTTCTCATTCTCCCGCCCCCTCCATTCTCTTTTTACCACATGTGTAGTGGCGACCGACAAACATGAATAAATCCCATTTCTCTGTAAGTGAATTCTGACAAATTTGGTAAGCCTTCGATGTCTGAATCACTTATCCTCGTCGGAAGCTGGAGGATGAAAATAAGGATGATTATTGCCAAGAAATTGCCTCTAGCTGAAGATTATTATAAAATCCTCATTTTCCCATTTAAATGTAATTGAAACCAGAACGATACACAATACATCAATTTGTCTCCCTGTCATAGTCCGAAATGATATTTTGGTGGGGAAATTGTTCTCAAATTCGAATCTTTTCCCCGTGATTGCTGTATCTTTATTTTCTTCCAGGAGTTTGGCCTTTGGTGGGAATGGATGCCGATGGCAGCTGCCTGAATCAGGCTTCCCAGCGGGACGGTGGTGAACTATCACGCCGAAAGCTCCGGGGAGATCGTCCGTCGACATGGCTCCATATTTGAGGCTGGGATAACAACCATGACAGCCCTTTTTACGAGGAAAGATGCGCGATGTCGCGTTGAGTCTTCTACCATTCTCTTATGTCGCCCCCAATCTCCATAGCTTTGTAGTTCCTCCTTCTACTTCCCTCTCCATGCAGCCCGCTCCATACATTGTTAACAACCCTCAGTCTGCAGGGGATTAAACATTTATTAAAGTGGGAACCTGCATGCAATTGCGACGAAGATGAAAGGGTATAAGTAGGGGCTACAGGAGCGGGGGGGGGGGGGGCGCATCTTCTTTTCAAGTGATAAAGATACCATGGCGCCGCCCCTGGGTACAAGGAAATTTTGATGGACCATTTTAGATGACCGATGTCGAAGTGAATTCACAAATAAGTTGTATCGGGGTGGGGGAGGGGGGGGGGGTAGCAAAAAAGATAGAATAGAGACAAACATTCACGAACCTTCACGGTTTGTTGACATGGCTAAAAAGTTTCAAATTTCTCAAAGGAAATTTGACATGAAATGTAGATATCATCACCCCCCCCCTCTCTCTCTCTCTCTCTCTCTCTCTCTCACGCACACGCACACACACACACACACACACACACACTCCCTTCCCAGTAGACATGGTAGAGCCCCGACGGAATGATTTATTGGAGCAATCATTACTTTATTATCGACACATTTAACATGCATTCTTTACTCGAATTCAAATCGATTATTCATAATAATTTGTTAGCTTACAAGCTTAACCTGCCCCGCCACCTCCCCGCCCCATCACGGTAATCATTAAAAAAAAAAAAAAAGAAAGAAAGAAAGAAAGAAAGAAAGAAAGGGGGAAAGGCCTCTCTCTTCACTGGGGGTCTGAGAGGAACGCCAGGAATGCAAGTGGTCACAAAGACCGCGCGCTTCTCGCTGCATTGAGTGCTAATGAGGCGAGACGCGGATTGGCTTTGCGTGACGTCACAAGAAAGATGGCCGACAGGTCGAGATCCGACTTCTCCTTTGTGAAGGCACATAAAAAGCCAGCCAAGTGATGCAAAGTAATCGAATTTTGAAGACTGTCGGGTTTTCCACTTTGTTCAGACTAATGGTATTATGCCGTGTTTGAGAAGAAAAGGGAAAAAGAAACAAATAAAAGTCATTCCCCTCTTTATTCAAGAGGTCGATCGTTTTCTCATTTCTTAGAAGCTGCATACAAGCTGCTGCAGGGGTAACGCTTAAACCAGATGTCATAAATGTTAATCAATCAAATAATATCAAGACAATTAAGGGAATCAACGAAATGAGGCTATTCTTAATGTTCTGACAAATTAGAAGGAGAACTTTTTCCCTTCTACAAATTTTCCCAGTGTTCCTTCAAAATTAGATTTCCTTGTAATTCAAAAATACTAGATATTCACTTTACATAATTTTTCGGGGGGGGGGGACACCTGCTTTAAAAAAAATTCTGCATAGTAGGTAAGGTATGATTGGTAGGCATGGGAGGAAAACCTGGAGTGACGGGAAGGGGACGCACTCCCCCCCCCCCCCCCTCCTATTTTTTTTTTGAACAGAAATAGGACACTGTAACGGAGAGCACATGCCATAACAAAATGGGGGTGTGCAGTCTCTCTATTCTAATTTACTCAACAGTTCGTTTCACAGAAAAAAAAAAAACAATCAAATTTTCAGCCTAGAGCCTTCAGGTCAAAACTACAAGGGGCACATTTTCCAGTGACTGTCTTCAAGGTTTGCCCATCAGGCTTTACAACAGGTGCAAGGGACACGATCTCGCGGAATGGCTTTACCCCACCCCCAGCCCCCCACCCCCAAAAATGAAATACATAAATAGATGATTTTTTAAAAAAAAAGATAGAAATAAATCAAAATAAATAAATTAAAATAAATAAATCAAAATAAATGATGAATAAGAAAATAAGAAAATAAAATTGAATTGATTAATTAATTAATTCAAAAAATAATAAATAAATATATAAATAAAAATGATAATAGTAATAAAAATGATAAAGAAATAAAAGCTAGGTAAATGAATTATTTACCAACGGTGCTTATACCATTGCAGCCCGGGATAGGTCTATTCTTTCAAATCTGAAACTGTAATTCTTACAAAACTTCACGTGGTCTCGTCTGGAATGCAATCGTTTTGCTCAGTCAACGGAACACTTACTCGTCTTTCTTCGAGAAGGGCGGAAAGTGGAATTAGGTCTAAATGGTTATCGACCACTCCGTGTCTGCAAGTTTATCCCTGTTTTGTTTTGTTTTGTTTTGTGTCGTATTTCGTTAAGCATTCCTCTGGGAGAGAGAATCCTATTCTGTCGTTTGATATAAAAGTCTACTTATTCTCTAAGATTGTCAAGCAATCATTAATTTTATTGTCGGTGTTGTGAGGGATCTCTTTATGGTTAAAGCGGGATGAAAGACAGGAATAAAGCGGAAGTAAGTGCAGAGAAGGGCGGGCACGTCGCTTGGAGGCTTTCACTGGGGATGAATTTCAAACAATATAGCTCTGATTAGACATGTGGGCCGGGCATGTGGGTCCTATAATTTTCTGTATTTATTAATTCAACCGCGAAATATCCCGTAAATTCATAGGACATAGATAACAAATAGTGATTTGCTGACCGAATTTTGAAAGCTCCCCAAGCCAACCCACTCTTGTCATGTAGACCGGCACATGACTTAGGAATATTTAAATTCTTTCACGTTTCACTTTTGCTCAATCAACTTTAAATTTACATTCAGTGTGACATAAAAGGTGAAATGATAAATTTTGAAATTTGAAGAATAATCAAAGTTCCAACTTCTGATTATATCAACCAAACTTTTTGACGGATTTCATTTTCGCTTAAATCCATTTTCAGAAATGTCCCCTAAAATATACTGTAGTTACAAAGCAGTCTTAATCAATTATTCAACTGACAATGCAACTCCTGATTCCTCCGACTCTATTGTGTAACGGAGTACATTTTAGTTGAAATCCCATATTCTAGGAGAGTCCGTTATACCACAAAATGACAGCACAAAGCTTTCCGATTTTCTTCCACCTGTTCCCAAGATCCAAGAAAAGTTCTTTGCCCTTTGAAAATCAAAATTTTGCTCATGACACACAGATCTGCCGATCAAAAGGCTATATTCGAGTGTTATCGGGGGCTTCGGCCCGTTCTGTGCGTGCATTTTCTTGGAAGTTAAGGGCGGCCAAAAATATATTGATCGTATAAAAGCTTGCATACTATACAGAGGAGTATTCTTGTAACCATGGGCCCTATTTGCCGTGCTGTAACTGTTTGAAAGAAGTTCCACCAAATGGTTGAGTTAATGATGCCCTGCCGAATCTACTCGGCAGACACAGACCATATTTTTACACTTCAAAAAAGCCTTGACTATATAGAGCCTAAATTTGCCAATCTCTGGCTAGAGCTATATCAGATAAGTGAAGGAGCAGCTACAGTATAGGAACTCTGTCATCAGGACCATATCCATAGACCTCAGTTACTCTCATAGTGCAGACTGCAATGCCTATTTGACTGGATTTGTGCTGAGTTTGTGCCTCCAAACTACCGGTATGCCGAATCCACTGGCGTAAATCCCGGGGGGTGGGGGATGGGGGATATGCCCCCTTTTTCAGAGGGGGATGGCGTGTACACTTTTTAAGGAAGAAATTATATTTCAATTAATCAGTTAGTAAAATTTTTGATAATCTGTCATAAACGAACATCATATTTTAGAATTTCTATTTGAACATGCGATTAAAAACCAGAAAAATGGTTATTTTGGCTCGCTCGCTTCGCTCGCTCGCAAAATAAAAACCTACCTGTAAAAATACCTACCTGTAAGGGGGTATGTGCGGGTGAGTGAGGGTGTGTGTTTATACTTAAATGTGAGTTCGACAGAAAAAAAAATCGGCAAAAATGTCGACCACCCCCCCCCCCCCTCCATTCCTCAAAGTGGATTTACGCCGGTGACCGAATCAGTTGAATATAATTTTAGTACCGTATTATGATGAATCAAATGAGTGCCCTCCATAATATTAGTTGATTAAGACTAGTCAGAGGATAGTTTGAAGTTTGAAGTTTCTTTTATTTCCCCATAATGTAAGTAACACAATTAAATAAACATACATATTCTTATTCTTGGAATAATAATATTTGAAATAAATTTGCATATGAAAAATAATACATTTTACTCTTTGTAAGTATTAAGTTAAATTAAGAAAAATAAATCAGTGGAGGAGTCTATTTAAAGAAGCAAAGCTTGTATTGTATAGACCCCTATCTGGCTTACAAAAATAATACAACAATAGTGTAATACGAACGTATATGTGCTTATATGTTATTCCACCCTCCCCCCCCCCCCCCCCGCCCCGCGGCCCCGACCACAGAAAAGAAGGAGTAATATGATGTTGGTACATGTAAAATACAAAAACAAAAGAATGAAGAAAAAAAAAGAAAAAAGAATGAATTCAGAGAGAGAGAGAAAGGGAGAGAAGTGGAGGGATGTAGATGAAGGATGAAAGTGGTGAAGATGAGGGATGGAGGACGGGGAATTTTACATTACGATTACTTTTGCAAAGCTTTAGATCTTATTATAGTGTTATTTTCATTAACAAGTTTATGTTGAATTATGCATTCCATTCGTGCTGACAATTAACAGTTATATCTATCTAAAAAGAACTTTTTAAGTTTACGTTTGAATGAAAAATGATAGGGGGTCTTTGGCACATTCCCAGGGCAGCCCATGCCTAATTTTTAGTGAACTAGTGAATATTCATATTTCCTGTCTCCAGAAATGTTTTAATAACATATCTAATTTCAACACGTGCCCATCTTTTACTTCTATCATTTTGAGTCACTCATTCTGGTAATTGTTAATGATGGCTGGTAGACCAAAACGATAATAAGCAGCACACTGCTGCAATTTTATCAAAGTTTCTTTGCAAAGAGGTGGAATGCACACAGCATTCAATTGAAGTTAGTTTACAGTATGTATGCGACAGAGAGAGACAGAGAGAGAGAGAGAGAGATAGACAGAGAGACAGACAGACAGAGACACTGAGACAGACAGGCAGTGACAGAGACAGACAGACGGACAGACAGAAAGACAGACAGAGAAAGAGAGAGAGGGAGAGAGAAAGCAGGTGAGTATTAAATGGAGGAAAGTCATGCATTATCTGAATAATTAGCGTCAAATAAGTTTACGAGCGAAACTATTAACCTTCACGTTTTGAAAATGCATCCTCAAAATGCTAAATAAAAGTGGAATCCGCAGAATGGCAGAGTTTCCACCAACTTAGATAAAAAAAAAAAAAATTAAAAAGTGAGCATGCAGCCCCCCCCCCCTCTAGATACCCCAAAAGTTGTCCTTCTGCAGTGTTGCTTGCTTTCATCATGTTAATAAATTACCACGTCGAAGACCTGCTCAACGGTCCTCCTCCTAAAAAGACTGCAGTCGGATGAAGCCTCGCCATCTGAATGATTTCATATTATTTCATAATTTTCGATAGCCCATAGTCTCTTCTATATCACGTGACACACGAAAATCTACCATAGTTCATGACTCAGTGCGGAGCAAGAGTATACTTTTGTGAAAGGGTTCAAAATTCAGTCTTGACGAGTGTTGGTATATGTTCTTGTTTGTATCAGCAAGTCGTACACCCTAAAACATTAAAGATTCGTGACAATTTCTGACGATTTGCCTTTTGCCATGTTTGTTGTACATATATGTCCTGACATATTTGCTTGGGTAAGAAATTATTGATATTATTTAAATAGTAGTTCTCGCGGTAAGGTTTGTCATTGCAGATTATATACTTTGGATATCAGAAAAAAAAGAATACCACCGCGCTAGCCCTTCGGAAAGACCAAACAACTATTCAATCAGTCAGTAAACAGGTAAATCAATTAATCAGCCAGTAGGTCAATCAATCAATCAGTCAGTCAGTCAGAAAACTCAATATATGATAAACTCTTTCAATAAAAGAAAACAAGTGAGTTGACACAACTGAATAACTGCAATCTACAATGCAAATATGCCAGTTCCATGATCTTTCCTGTTTAGTCATCATTATCAATCCTTTTCATTCGAACTATAAGTATGTTCTAGTTTCTACACAATATTATTCAGTTGTGCCAACTCACTTTTTTTTTTGGGGGGGGGGGGGGTGATTAATAATTGTATATTTGGTTTTTTTCTCTCTCTCTCTTCTGTTTGGTTGATTTATTGTGTGACCTTGTGAATGACCATGCATGGTGATCAATATTTTCAGAAACTGATATCCAAAGTAGGCAAAACTTACCGAAAACAATTTTGAAATCACGGAATTGCTCACTCAAGCGTGACATATATATATCGATGAGATTTATCTGAAAATAATGCGCAACAAAGGATATTACTCATAAATTGTCGTGAAGCATTCACAAAATGAAAATATATAAGCTTTAACAGTTTACCCCACTCTCAACTTTGATGATACAATGTAGAACAAATACCCGTTCTTGTTAGGTCTGAATTTTGCACCTTTTCACAAGAGTCAATTTTGCTCACTCAAGCGTGAGAGATTTTCCGGGGAGATCTTAAGAGTTTTTGATGCCATCTTTTAAGATTGAAAAATTTAAAAATTAGCTATATGATGATCCAATGCAGGTATAAAAATTTCCTGAAAATGCTTTAAAATATTCAGATGGCGAGACTTTTTCTGACTGTAAACTTTTTTTCTGGGACACACTGTATAATTATATACGTTCAAAATGACCAGAATATGAGAACTCGAATGGACATAATTTCACCGAGTGAAATTTCTCAAAATGACGTTGGAGTTGTACCAGCGGGAGAGGCAGCGGCGAGTGGAATTCCAGCGAAAACTCACCTGCTGTTTCCTCCGAATCTCTCGGGGGTATACTTTGTGTGATGCCGCCGCCGAGCTAGCCATGCTAGCGGGTGACATCAAGGCGATTTTCCTCCATCATAATTTTTTTGTTGAATTAGAAGGTTTTTAACCCAAATACTTCCCCACCCCCTTCATTTTTTCCGCTTGAGATTGTTTGTTTTATTCTCAGCGAGGGCGACCCCCTATGAGGGCAATTACTTAGGACATTATCCAAATCGTGGAACGATTTCGGTGAAATTAAATGTGGCATAAAATGACAGGGCATAATGGTGAACTTAGAAATATTGAAATGAAATAATGCCCCGTAACACATCGGTAATGGGAGCAAACAATCATTATTTGGTTGACTAATTGACTGAATGACTGATGAATGGATGGATTGAAATGACTGTAGAATGAATTATGAGTGGATACATGTGCGGCCCACTCAGCGGCCCACTAAATGTACAAGATATGTCAACCGGTCCCCGTGGTCCCCAGGACCACAAATCGACCAGCCCTTTAGCGAAAATAACGAGATGCCTGTGGGGAAAGCTCCAAGATCTCCCCATCGTGAGAGTCAACCCCTGGCCGGTTGGACGGATAGATCGATCAATACGAGACGGACTGATTTTTTTGATGAAACATGTTGATTGACTGATTGATTTGATTGCTTGAATGAGGGATGGTGGAATTGGTTGCCAGATGAATTATAAGTGGATAGATGCATGGATGGATGGATGGATGGATGAGTGACAGATTATTTGAAATTGAGGGATAATGGAAAGATTGATTGATCGATTGATTTATAATTGAATTATTTTTCATTGAATGACTGATTAATTAATACAACATGATGAATGAATGATTTAATTTGCACAGGTATTTTACATGACTGTGCTTATTGTGTCGTACAGCGGCCGAGCATTTGTATTGTATTTGTATTAAATTTATTTAATCACGGGTAAAAACACCCTGCCATCCGCTAGAACATGTAGAAGCTGCCTTTCAGCAAGGCCGTGAACAGAAATCAAACATAACGATGCATGAAATACAAAATAAATATTTACAAAGAAAAACAGAAAGTATTACTGGAATTACAATGAATCAAAATAATTAAAAACAAAACAAACGCAAAAGAACATGAAGAAAATTAGATATCAAATTATCATTCAAAAAAATAAAATAAATAAAATCATAGGGTGGGGTGAGTTTAAGTAAGGGACAGAAATCGTACAAATGATGCCAGGCTTTTTCTGATCGGATGTTTGCCGGGAGGTTATTGAAAAGCAAGTACTGATTGATTAACTGTCTAACAGTAAGTCTTTTGTCATGGGTGTGGAATTGGATACTTTTGTAAATATGTTCTTTATAATTAATAATTACGGTTAAATGAAAAAGGAATATAGTCGTTTCAATCCGTCTGAGGCAATTGTAAGAATGACACAAAGGTCAAAAGTAAGCCTGATAAGTATATGCGCTGTGATAATGGAATAAGTGATCTCTTTTAATTTAGGA
>CM057170.1:9394699-9532931 GCA_029962745.1 Echinometra lucunter | reverse complement strand
AGATTGAGTATCCTTTAAAGTCTGAGTCTAGACTGTCAACAAACCTAAGCTAAGCTTAGTTTCAAGACAAAAACTAAACATCACTGGCAAAAGATTTTGACTTACAAAGAAAATAACATTTGTCACTTCCAATTGTGATGTTTGTAATTTGTTAGAACAAGTAAGAAGGTGCTTTACCAACATTTTTCCCTCTCTACAACCTGAGCCATGTACCTAACCATTGCCAAGGCCATAATAATAACAGGGCGTTGACCCCTTTTCTACTGAATTCTTATATTGTCATCACAGACATATAATAAATTTACTAGACAAAAAGCAGCACACGCAGATATCATACGCGAAATGGCATTAGCCCCGCCTCTTTCGGATCATTTGAAGGGGCCGATAAGCACTCGTTATCGCCATGATATCGATAACACTGCTGCATTATTCATAACTTTTGCGCGTATCGGTTTTATTATGACCCTTTTATTTAATGCGCATTTGTTGCGCATTTATTGTGCATTAACTGCACATGCAGTAGCTGATGCATGTAATGTTTCATAACGCATACAAACAAATGCTACTAGTTGGAAGCATCTTACAAAATGAATTATTAATTTTTTATCATGAATACTGATGGGTGCTTAGGTTGGCCTTCTAATGGATCTGGACAAAATGGCGGAGCTTTAGGGGCCCTGATTCCCATACACTTAGTACAGGGACCACCCGCTTCCAGTAGCCAATGGCCAATGTTGAGTACGTACAATTCTGATGAGCGAGGGTAGATGAGAAGACAATTTTGTACGACCGTTTCATATCATTTTTCTATTACTTATTTTGGGTGATAAGATGAACTTGGCACTATCTCACAGACCTTCGTGACACATTTCATCTCACTATGCTTTCAGTTTTATTTGACCTCAGAGCTAGAGTGAGACAGCAATTTGCTCCTTACTCCGTACAGCCATCCTCTCTAGTACCCATCACATATAACTGACATTTTTTCTATGATTTCTCCATTTCTTTCAAAATGTTGATGGGTACTACTACTTGCAATGATCTCACAAACTCTTCTGGACATGGTTGATCTCATCATGTTTTCTCTTCTGATTCCTGGTGATCTTTCGGTCCGAGTCGTCCAACGAGTCTCCCGTCTCAGACCTTCTGCCTCTCCTGAGGGATCTGTTGTACATTCACCTTCTCCTTACCAACCCCATTCATCCATGCGACGATTTACTATACAGGCCACAGGCAAATGAAAAAACAAAAACAAAATATTGTTCATGTTAAATTGGCATAAATATGGTTTACATAAAAATCTCTCAGGTCAACTCCCCATCCTAACAAATTCCTCATTTTCAACTCTAGGCATCAACTCTGGACAAATACTGTGGTAACTCAAAGGGCATTCAAAAATTCCTAAAGCCTTTCTGTCTTACTACCGTACAAGTTTGTCATTCTAAAATAATGTTTGCTTGCCTCACTAGAAGTATGTATAATCGTCCCCACATGCAAGTAGTTTCAGACAGGAATCATCAAAGCATCATTGGCAATTTCCTAGAGTGATTTCTCAAGAGCATTAAATTCCTTTTTACTTTTCTGAAACCTTCTGAAATATAGTCAGCAGGGCGGTACTCCGCATGTAGCTAACTTTGGTAGGGCAGGTAGTGCATGCTAAAGTGTGCCCCTAAAACTTCCACAGATGGGGCCAAAACAGATTGCTGGTCAAGTGCATTCCACACTCGACTGGTTCTTGGTTTAAAAAAAAAAAGAAAAAAAAAGGAGGATTTTTATACATCCTTCCTGGCATGAGGAATTTCTATGGAGCATCAATGTTTGGGGGTTTTTTTGTCTTGACCATGTCGACACCTTTATATAGTCTCTTGCTTTCGTTTCTTTACATCAGAGATTTCCCCTTTCTCAAGTTTCCTTGACTATTAAAAAGTAATTTATCCAAAGTAGTTCCAACTACTTCATTTTCTTGATTTATTCATACATATACATCATCATCATCATAATCACATAGATCATCAGTTACATGGCAGAAATATTTAAGCAATATATACATATATGAAGAGCTCTAAGAGCCTGACGGAGACGTCAAAAAAAACACATTGATTTACATATTAGTAGCATTGAAACACATTAATGATGCCAATTCACTTTATTAATTTTAGGCCTGAGTCGAAACAGGCCCCCACCCGGGCCCCGTCCGTCAAACTGAAACCCGGTTTTGTATTCTCGGGTTTTCGGGTTTTCATCACATCAACAAGACCCTGTATATTGCTGATATTACATTTGTTTCATTATTAGAAATATTGATATACTTATTACATTAATGCCATGTATCGTACATTGTAATTTTGAGGAAATTTCTCAACTTTGCACCCCCAACCCCAGTCTGGCTCTTTGCAATTTCAATAAAATTACATCATTAACTCCCCACACCTCAAATAATGCAACATACACTCTTAGAACGATGAAGGATTATCGGCTACATATTGTAGCTGGCTGGCTGCACACATCATTATGGATCGCATACGTATCCAGTGTAATGGCAAGAAGGCGTAATTCATTTCCCATAAAGGGATCAGAATATGTAGAAGAATGAAGTTAAAACATAAAATATAGAATTATGAAATAAAATGCACTATGTACATAATTTTTATTTAACTGAAAAATAAATCATTTCAACATCTAATCGTATTTTGATCGATAAGAAATGCACCGTCATTGAAATCAAGATCTGCCTCACCCCCATGGTAAAAATGGACTGACCCTCAGCGAGTATGCAAGTAGCGGTTATAAATAAAATCCAGAGTAGGCAAAAAGAGGAAATAGTGCATGGAAAATGAATTTTAAATGTGCTTGTGATCAGATTTATAACCTCCTTGGACTTAAATGTGGTAAACGATTTGTGCAGATTTAAATGGTTTGCGACTCGATCTACTGCAGTTTCCCCATAACCCATGCTTCCCCAGGGGGCCCAGCGTGAGTCAGAGAATTTGCCGATGGTGGATATGAAGGTGGGTATTCAATTACTTGTTTAAACAAAAGGTCAAATGAGGTCAATAAACTTTTATCACCACTGACTTAAAAATTTTCGGGTACCCGGTCCCTGCCCGTTTTTCCCACTCAAACCCAGTTGAGGAAAACCTGTCATGACTCAGGCCTAATTAATTTTATTTTCATTTTTTGAATTATTTTTCTTACAGACTACAGAATAATTCTTTGATACTTACATCCTTTGTAGTGCACATAGTACTCCTTCTTCCCACCATCTTGCTCATTCTTCCTTGTCTGTACAATCTCAGCATTGTCTGTTCAAGGAAAAAAAAAAAGTGGAGCAAAAACACAATGTATGAATAGAGGAATAACTTACAGTTTGACAAGTGCTAATTATTACTAAACACTAGTGAAGTACCCATCATCTAAAAATCTAAATATCTACTCTAACAATGCCTTTTAAGTAGTTTTAGAGGTATTGGCTGCTATCATGGGTACAAAAATCAAGTAAAATGTAGGGCAATTTAGTGTTATTTCTAGGGCTGTAAATTTAGCACCATGTTCGGGTTCGGTTCGGTTCGGTAGAGTTCGGCACTTTTATTTCCGAATTTTGGTTCGGTTCGGGGTTCGGCAATACAGTATAAAAAAATAAAAGGGTGAGCATCGATAACAAATGACCACCAGAACCCTCTCTATCTTTAATGCATCTGGAAGTCACTGATTCTTCTAAATATATGTTGTATGACAAAAATAGTTACTGCATTTATTGCATGATTCTTTGTTATTTATCTTATTTTCTGAATGAAAGGGAAAGATAATTTTCATATACTGATTAATAGAAAACAAGAGAATTTTTTTTAAAATCGAAATAAAGGAAAGGAACGAAAATATTAAAAGAAAATATCAATAAAGCAGTGTTTTTCTATTAATTTTTTTTTAATGTTTATTTAGTATTATGATCGATCATGATTGTTAATTGATCACAACCTTTTTATGATCGCTTATAATCGTGAGTATCTTTGAGCATATTTTGAAGCTTTTAACATGATTTTGGGGGAAAACAACTAGAATTCATGGTGCCAAATAATATGAAATTTTCAATCAAAGAAAAAATGAGACACAAGCTGTATTAAGTGGTTTTCTATCTTTTATATAAGAAAAACTTTTAGAAGATGAATTAAAAGAAATCCCACCAATAAATGTATGTATTAATTTTTTGAATAAAGCAAAGGTGCATCTCCTATTTAACATAATTAATTCAGGACAAGGTCTTCACCGAGGGCTGAATGAATGATCCTGTATTATTAACTGCCAAACTTCTGAACTTGGACTTTGAGTTCGGTTCGGTTCGGTCCTGTTCGGAAGTGCCATGTTTGGCGAATTTTCCGTTCAGTTCGGTGGTTCGGTAACGGCCCTAGTTATTTCTCAAATTGGACTGGATGCAAAGGCAATCACTCAATTCCAAACTTTGATCACAGAGTATATGCAACTTCGAGCAAAACAACAATAGAAACATAATTTTGCTCAAATCCCCCCCCCCCCCCTCAAATGTCAAGATTTCCGTTCAATCATGTAAACCAAAGCACAATGCAATAATCAATATCATGCAATTGAGTAATTCATCCCATTTCATTCCCTCTCTTATGATCACATGTATACCAATTATTGCTAATTTACAATATTCATCATGTAAAATCTTGTCAAAATAATATTTGAGAGATTCCTGAAATACTGCAAGCAAGTTTTTGTTAAGAAATATTTGAAATCATGTCCGAATAATTAACCTGTTTGGAGGTGGGTACGTATGATGGGGTGAACAAACTTCACACACATTTCAATGTTTTCTAACATATCTGAAGACTACTCACTAGACCTATAAACTATCCATAATATCTCAAATTCAATCAATTCTGACTAATAGATACCAAAGCAAAGGGAAAGCAAAATTTCAGACTACAAATGGGAGCAAGAAGAAAACTCACTGACAAAGAATGCCACAGAAATTGCGATCAGAAAATTTGATATTGAATCGCAATGCGCTAGTACTGGAAAAGGTTTACAAAAACAAACAAGTCCATACTTTGTGATTTAAATGATTTATAATGCAAAACACAGATCCATCAATTCAAAGGCACGATAAGTATTTGCATCACCAGCAAGGCAAAATGCCATGGATCTACTAGAATCATTTGGCATTACATTTTACTTACAAGTTTGATGACATCTCTCAAATGAAAATTTCTAGACCCTTGACGGTAGATCTACGTTAATTTTTTTTTCAGAACAGACCCTAAAGGGGTGTTCAGATATTATGCGACATTGTGGTGCCACAAAAATATTTTCAGTGTTCAGATATGGCACGACATTGTGGCGCCACTTATGTTAATGAATTATGCACCTAACGCGTCAAATCTCAAATAAAAGAGAACTTTGTCATAACTTACGCAATCTCACGACATATTTTGCACTAACTTTTTAGGAATTTAATTCATGAATTGGTGCACATTTTTTGCATCCAGCCTATGCAACATTTTTTATCGATTCATACCGCACTGACTTGTACTGCAAAATGTAGTGCCACAATGTCGCATGTCGTCTCATATCTGAACACAAAATCTGCAGATTACATAGCCAGACCGAACGCCATGCAGCGTCGGACAAGGACACACCAAAATTTTGGCAAACCCATTCGGTATCCTGGAAGGTAATCAGCATTTGTATACATAGACTTTATGTGCGAGAGGTCGAATTTCCAATTGACCTCAGCGGAGAGAATGAAATTTCAGAGTACAGATGAAGCAATAAATTGTTTTTGGTAAGTTTAAAGTTGTCAAAATAAATATGAGAAGTGAAAAAACATCAATCAAACATTCAATTTAAGATAATGTCACTTTGCAGAGAATTCAGCTACATCACAAAAAAGTATGTAGTCATACTTTTTGTTGTGAATTCGCAAGATTTGGCTATGCCTGCTTGTACAGTGCTGTCGCGAAGCGACAGCGCTAAGTAGATCTAGAGTAAAGCGCCCGTCATTCGACCTGTGCCGTGATTCAACCTATTATCACTATATCACAAGCCAGCACATATTATTGTCACAACACACACTAATCACTTCATTACACACAGAGACATTGTCACTCACCACAAGAAAGTCCCTTAGTCACTTCCAAAAATCCGTCTAAAAAGCCAAATTCCGGCGTCAAAAATGCAAAATCGGCGCCATATTTCCAAAGCACGCGAAGGCTTAAGTCCACTGCTAAGAAACGGTCGCAGAAAAAGCGCTAAAAATAAAGAAATCGGCGGTTTTGTGAAGAGTTTTTTCGTTTATCGCAAGCTCCGAGTGTGATGGTATCGGCGAAAAACAAATGAAAAACCAAACCCCCCGTATCTGCCGATGCAGTGACTTCATGTACAGAGTTGAATGTAAGTCCCCGCTGGCCTTCATTCGACCGCAAAGGGAGCACCGACGGTCGCCGCAACTTCCGCGATGGGCAACCGTGTGTGGTGCGGCGCATTTCAGCGGCCCTCATACGCGCCGCATACGCGTTGACATTGAACGCGCAGTGCGCCCGGTCGAATGATTGCCGGGGGATATCGAATTAAGGGCATGAAACATAGCGATATATTTTCATATTTTCTAAAAATTGTGATGCATTTGAAAAAATAAACATTGTGATAAAAATAGTTTAATATATTTGACATGAATTTATGTAGATATGATTTTGTGAAAAGTAAGTTTAGCAGAATAAAAATTGCAGAAAAGCTTAAGCGGTCGAATCTCGGGCAGTTTACTCTAGATCTATAGCTACCGATTACGGAGTTTTGATTTGTGAATGTTTTCACAATTTCTTCCCCAATTTCAAACTAGACCTAAAGGTCATTTTAGTTCCTCTATCCAGTGATGGGTAAGACTTCCTTTTGCGACAGCCACCCAACACACTGCCCAACATGCAAGGTGTGCTTTAATTATTCCGTTAGCAAGTTTGGGTGGCTGTCGCAAAAGGAAGTCTTTCCCAGTGATGCTATTTGATTTTAAAAATCTTTTCTAGTTTTTACTCTGTGCCCGAAGTATGGACATCCGTGCAGTTTGAACACACCAACATACATACACGAATCACTCCAACAATTCCACGCCAGAGTTCCGGCCCGGCGTGGCCGTGGTTTGCATTGTCCGTATTATTACTGCTTTGTTTACTAACTATTCTGTTCATTCATGGTGCGCGTCATGCATACTTACGCCACGTGTTGTCGTTCCGCTTTATCAAGTAAGTATCACCAATTTTCAACGAATTTTCATCATTTTCGTTGTCCGAATCGTTACTGCTACCATTCTGTGCCGACGTCGCCTTGGAATCTGTGTCATTTGATGAAGAATTCATGCTCTTTTCTGTTGTTTTTAAGGAGTTGTTCGCCGATTGCTTGTCCGCATTCTCTGCCATTTTGCATTGTGGAAGTGACAGGCGCAGTTATATTGTACATCGGTACAGAAGTCCACTAGTACACCGGATGATATAAAAAATTTGGATGAAAATAAGAGAGGTTGAAATGAAATCCGGGGGGGGGGGGTCACTTCCATTGAAGAGTGGACAGCATCCGCGAGAAAAAAAACGCGGAAAAGGGGTATTTTTTCAGGGGTAGGCGCGGAACGCGAATAGAGTGTCAAAAACGCCAAAAATTGAAAAAGGCCCCCTAAATCACGATAATCTAAAACGCAAAAAGGGTATGCAATTTGCACCGACTGCGGGACCGACTGTAACAAGGCCCGTGCCATGGAAAATCCTATAACGCCTGTGTAAAACATTATGAGACAGTGAATTATCTCGAGATAAAAACGGCTCCAAACTTTCAGTGGACCCACTATCACTCTCAAGGTATGAAAATAGGAATATCCTCGTTTAGGGTATAGGATGTGCAAATCTGGGACATCTGCACAAAATCCGTGTTTAGGGTGTCCTAGCGGCCTGCCCTTGAATCCTCGTTTAGGGTGCTTTTTGAAGGACGATTCTCGCGGATGCTGTCCACTCTTCAATGGAAGTGACCCCCCCCCCCCCCCCCCGGGGAATGAAATGCCCCCCTAAAGAGGGACAACTGGCCCGGCGTATAAACATCGATGAAAAAAAGGAAGGAAGATTTGGAAAATATGCACATAATTTTTGCACGATATAGTGTTAATATTTCTCTGTAATCACGAATTAAATATGTTGAACTTAACAGCTGAAGTGAGAACTTGATAAATCAATGGGCCATTCTCAGTCATGCACGACTTCGATGTCAAACGTCCCTGTTGTCATTGCACTTTCAAAGTGCACTTTGACATGCCCAAAATGTCACGTATATCCATAGGGATATATCTCTATGCTTATATCACAAAACACTGAAAAATGGTGGATTTTAAAAATGCCGCGGAAGAGTCTCGCATTTTGGAATTTTGAATGACAAGTTTACCACAACATACAGAAGGTAGTAATTTCAAATGATAATTTTTTTCAGAGGTCAAAATCAGATCAGTCTCATTTGTGACCTCGCACGCACGAAAAGTATTCTTACTTGTTGGTATTCAAATACTTTCTCGTATTTCTACCTTTCATAGCTGTATGATGAAATTGCTCTGAACAAGTCGAGAGCGAGTTTTTTATAAGTTCTTTTCTTTAAAGAGATAAAAATCGGGTCGGTCACTTGTGTGACCACTCAAAAGGGTGTTTTATTAAATGTCTCTTTTTAAAAAATTACTAGGGAAATTTTGTTTTTCTTGTCAAAGATAGGGAGACTGTTAGTGTTTGGTGTAAATCCGGGGGGGGGGGGGGTGGGGGATATATCCCCCACTTTTCCGAGAGGGGGATACAAATATCCCCCAGGCCCTCCACACTTTTGAAGGAAGAAATGATATTTCAATCAATCAGTTAGTAAAAATTTTGATAATCTGTCATAAACGACCATCATATTTTAGAATTTATATTTGAAATGTGATTAAAAACCAGAAAAGTGGTTATTTTGGCTCGCTCGCAAAATAGAAATTAAATGTGTGTAAGGGGGTCTTTGCAGTTGGGTGAGGGTGTGTTTTCATGCTTAAGCGTGAGTTCGACAGAAAAAAAATTGACAAAAGTCCATCACCCCCCCCCCCCCCCCCTCCTCAAAGTGGATTTACGCGGGTGTCGGGAGACCCCAATTCATGTAAGAAACCAGTGATCTGAATATATATATATATATATATAAACTATCACTCTGTTTTCTGGCGATTCAATGAAACAAAATTACGTAGATAATTATAATCACGTGTGACAGTTTATTCTGTGTTATAAACATGATAAAGAATGGCCCATAAATTATTATTGATTTGTAATTTGGATTTGAAATCCAATTTGATCGAAGAGCTTTAATGAACGGTACTCTTTTTTAGTGTGTAATGTGTTGGGGGGCAAATATTGATGCAATGTATACAATTTGGCCAAGTTTACGTCCCTCTCACGTCAATTTTGTTTTTATATTGTATCATACTGATGAACAGCCCTACAGCTAGACCAGTGGCGTAGACCTGGGGGGGGGGGGATGATTTGCCGTTCACGAGAAATCGAGGATCAATTTCGTATACAGATACACACACACTCACACCCACCCACACACATACACCCGAATGCACTTTGAGGAGTAGGGGGGTGGGGATGATCGACTTTTTTGCTGATTTTTTTTTTCTGTCGAACTCACACTGAAGTATAAAGACACGCCCTCACCCACCTGCACAGACCCCCTTACACTCATTTTAATTTTAATCTTGCGAGCAAGCGAGCCAAAAAATCCCCACTTTTCTGGTTTTCAATCGCATTTTCAAATAGAAATTCTATAATATGGTGAGCGAGCGAAGCGAGCGAGCCCAAAATAACCACTCTTCTGGTTTTCCATCGCATTTTGAAACAAAAATTCTAAAATATGATGAGCGAGCGAAGCGAGCGAGCCAAAAATAAGCCCTTTTAGAAATTCTAACATAATGATGGTTGTTTATGATATAGATTATTAAAAATTTTATTAACAATTAATTCAAATATCATTTCTTCCTTAAAAAGTGGGGAGGGGGGATATTTGTACACGCCATCCCCCTCTCAGAAAAGTGGGGGGTATATCCCCCATCCCCCCGGGATTTACGCCAGTGATGCACAGACATAAATAGAATATAGAATATGGACTGACACACATTATTGCATATTTGCATCACGCTATTTATCTTTTTTTTAATTTTGTTGTTACACCACTTCAGAAAAACTGTGACAGCGCCGAAATTACCCTAAAGTAATACAAATAACTACATAAATCAGAATAATGATCGATATAGTTATGATAGTAATCGTCATTTCAGTCACATTAACGATGATGATGATGATGATGATGATGATAACTATTATTATCATAGGCATAATAATAATAATGATACATTACTAATTATTATTATTATTATTATTATTATTATTATTATTATTATTATTATTATTATTATTATTATTATTATTGTTGTTGTTGTTGTTGTTGTTGTTGTTGTTGTTTTTGTTGTTGTGGTCGTTATAATGATAATTATTATCATTATTGCTGTTCCTATCATTTCTAAACATGTTAATTCAGTTTAATTGTAAGCAAACATCCTTCCCTAAAACCTGGGGGATGATTGTACATGTGAGGTGGGGGGATGCATACCCCTCATCCCCCCCCCCCCCCGCTGTCTACGCCCCTGAGCTAGACACAAACTCGAGTGAGAGAATTACGGCGTGCGCGGTTCAGGGGGGGGGGGCTTACTAGAAGTTAAGGAGTTCATGTCCTCCCATAAAATTTATGCCAGAACAACAATTTTGGAATTTGATAGAAAACAAAACAAACACCCCCTCAAAACAAATATTTATTTCTTAAAGTGGCCACGAGTTTGTTTGGGTGTTTTTTTGTTGTTGTTGTTGTTTTTTCTCTCTCTCAAAATCTATACTCCACATGACATCTCTTTGCCCTATGCTCATTCTTTTACTTATATCCGGGGCTATATCCTCTCTACATGTCTCATTTTCATCACTTTCCATTCTTTTCTCTTCCTCTCTCTCTCTCTCTCTCTCTCTCTCTCTCTCTCTCTCCCTCTCTGCATGTCGATCTCTTCTCTTTTCTTTATGTACCCCTCTTCTCTCTCTCTCTTTCTCTCTCTCTCATACATACACATCACAGATCCCCTGCCAGAAGTCTTTTCATTTCACTGATCTCTACGATTTGGGGATATGATTTCCTCTACTAGACATACCACACTTTACTAGTCTTAAGCCCGGCGCACACTGTACGATCCGACTGCGACCCGATTTTCGAACAAATGGCATTTTGAATTAAATATGAAAGTTTAAGCAAGTAAAATCCTCTGTTTCGGAGTTCGGCATAATGATATTAAAACTAAAATCGAAATTTTGGTTGACTGCAAGCCTTGTGTTCGGACTTTGGAGTAAAGGCCAAATCGGCTTCAAATCTTAGCCGATCGCGAGATTGGTATGACTTAACTACGATTTGGAATTGAATTCGCTTTTTCTTCCTACAGGGAGGCTCGCAATAGCCCGGAATTTCGATTTTAGTGTTCATACGACTATTTGGAACTTTGATCTCTGAATCTGAATCTGAAGGGATACGGCTCAACACTCCTGTGGAGTAAAACAAGTCGGATGGGTGAGCGCAAAAATAATTAAATATTATGAATTGAATATCACGAAGATTTTACATGTTTGAATGTCCATATCAAATGTTACAACAAATTTTTCCAAAATCGGATCACAGTAGGATCGTGCAGTGTGCGCCGGGCTTTCAAGGTTTATGTGGTGACTCTGGAGTCTGGAGAAAAAGAAGGGGGAGTGAAAGAGGAAGGAGTAGAAGAGGAAGGAGTAGAATAATGCTAATCATAAAATGAAGAAGAAAAAGAAAAATAATAAGAAGACAAAGAAGACGACAATGAGGAAGAGGAAAGAGAAGAGGAAGAAGAAATGTAGTAGTAATCTTTCGAGGGCTATAATTTTTTGCTTTCCTACTCAAGTCTTTGTCTTTTCACCTGTGCACTTCATCCACTAAGTGAAGAAGTTTTCATCTACTCAAACTGATACACAACTGCACTAGCACATGTTTCGCTCAGACTTATTTGTAAGGTTTGTTCACACATGAAGCGAGTGCCATGAAAGGGGTTACAGGAGGTCATGTGTTCGCTCACTTGATTGGTGGGATTTTCAAAAAAAAAAATTAAGAAAAAAGACAAACAGGGAGGGCAAGGAGAGAATCAACCTTCCATCCCTCTATCTAAAGTAACCTAGATAATTGCATTACATCCACTATGTTACACAAGTGCCCCCCCCCCCCCTCCCTCATTTTCAAAAAAGCCCAAAGCCACTGCATAAACTTGTGATTCTCATTACAAAAAAAAAAAGGGGGGGGGGGGCAACAGGATGAGTAGCATCATGTGCACTGCCTCCCTTGTGTGGTCACACTGATACATGTATAAAGGACCAAGCAAGTGCCTTTTGTTGCTTTCACATCAAGATTTGGTCTGGACAAAAAGTTAGTGCGGGCCAAAATTTGGTATGGACCAAGAGGTGTTTCAGGTCCAGACCTAACTTTGGTGCGAAAGCACAAAGAATTTGGTCCGGACCAAATGCAATGACCTGCGCATCTTCACATACATGATCATGAGCGAGCGATGGTTTCGCGCAAAGCCACTTCCGAATTTTGTGCGCTTCATGGGGGGGGGGGGGGGGGGGGGTGGGGGCGTCAGTGGTTTCCGTGGCAACTGCGACGGATATGTCCAGCCTAAATCTTGACGGCAGTGTGAAAGCACTTGGGATGGACATAATTTGGTCCGGACCTGGTGCGGACCAAATTTTGACAGCAGTGGGAAAGGGGTATATGATTGGGTTACGCTGGAAAGATGAGTCCTTCTTATGATTAGAAACATATTTTTTTTTTTTTAATCACTTCACATGGGAACAATCCTCCAACAGAGGGAGACATATTAAAAACAAACAAAATCTGTTTTCCTGATTGAATTTCATTTATTGTCTACTCTCTAAACTCGGGAGATGAAGAAAACAGCGATTTCACCAATGTCAATAAAATACGAGTGTTTACTAATACAAAAAAATACAAACAAGCTTTGCTTAAAACATATTGAAGCAGAAAACAGCTCTTGGAATTGTTTTCTATGATCATGATTAATTTCATAATGAACTGGTTTAACCATAATAAGAATAAAACTGCTTATGATACCCAATGACATGCTATGCTGTCAAGCTAAATTATACAAATAAAATATCCCAGGTATATCGAGAACAAACTGTGACCAGAAAATGTTTATAACTCACAATGCTGATTGTTGCTATGTAAACAGATGTTCTGTCAACCAAAAGATGCCAGGGAAGTCATGGTCACCTTCATAGAAGGTGAATATCCCTTCTTTCTTACCCCTGAACTGGAATACTCGCTCAAATTAACAAAGAGACATGCAAGTCTATGCTGCTGCAGCATGAGGTACTGTTTCATCCCTGCTCTACAAACTCTGCATTGGCACCTGACTGAATGGGAAACCCTATCACAATCTCACCTGTCTGCTACCACTATCTCATTGCACATAACTACTGCAAGCCTATAAACAGATGAGAGTAAAGGATTCTTGGACACCATCTTAAATACGATGATACGAGACCCATGTTCCTAGGTTTGAGAAGTTTACAGTGCAAAGTACGAGTGTGCAAAATGTGAAGCAGACTAAAGCAATTAGTGTGTTAATGTTCAACACTTATTTTGACTACTACACAAATATATATATATAGGATATGTATACAGTATAAAAGCACAAATTTAACTGTTGCTTTGCTTGTGTTTCACTTTTCCTACAGAGGCAGGGACTCGAGACCATCTGCTTTCGATTCCTTTAAATTAAAACTATATCCAGATCATAACATCTAGTTTGCGACCTAAGAGAGTGTTGAAATAGATTGCATATAAAAGATACAGTTAAGAAAAGATCCATGTTATTAAGGTAACATTCGGCCTATAATTTTCACATTTCACACATAACCAAGTTCTTTATTTCATCTCTTTTTTATTGGAATTTCATGTCTTCCATGTCCAGTTAATTGACCACATCTCCAGTTATATCATTTAAATTAACCATATAATATGATATACAGACCCGACAACATTTCCGAAAGTTAATGAAAACACCTACGTAATAAAAAAAGAGAAAAAATAAAATATAGCTATCACGTACAAAACATATTTAACACATGCTACGGCATGAGACAAAATCTCACAAAATGGCCCAGTGATATGTCAGAGTGGACCAGAATTTTGAATTTAGTGAATTTACAGCTGGCCACAGTCTGCAATGGTGACTTTCTTTGAGGTCTTGCCACTATCGCTACCATAGCCTTCAATCTTCTTGATCACATCCATGCCATCAGTGACAGTGCCAAAGACTACATGCTTGCCATCGAGCCTGAGAGAAAAGGAAAATTATAATACCAAATATATACATACATTATGTATACACACACAGTACTGGGACATATGCTTAAAAGAACATCTATGTCTATCAATGTCTAGTTTCATAATACATATATCACAGCTTCCTCCTCAATCCCCCGCCACCCCCCCCCCCCCCCCCCCCCCCCCCCCTGGTCCTGGCCGTCAAACATGCAATCCCAACATAAAATGGTATACATGTCGTCCAAGACCTAATCTACAAAAATTGCAATTTTCATGAAAAATTTCATTTTATATTATTTACAGCAAGACGCTTGATCAGACGGCTCAGCTCCTACATGGCAAACAGACAACTCTTTCACAAATCAGCTCAAATTTGCCGTATAGTTTCAAGACTTCTGCATTGTGAATGTCGATTTTGGATTCCTTAGGTCCTTGAAAATCAAATGCCAAATTTATCAAATCTCTTTAAAATGATGACTAGATGGATTTGCATTCACTCTTTGAGTCTCCTTGAAGAGGTTCAAAAGCAGGTTTCAACAAATAGGTCTGGTTTGTATAGACTAGCTTTAACACTATACTAAACGTTGGCCTAGGTCTAAATTTAGGCTTATATGAGAGTTCATCTCTGTTAATCAAAATTTGCGTAACTTCACAGGACTCGTTCACAAATCATCAAATTATCTCAAAGCTAGCAAACATGAACTAGATATTACTTAATTCCTAAAGCCCACCGCACACTATACGAATACGACCCGTCTGCAATCCGATTTTTGAAAAACACAGCTGCCAACCCCAAATGGGAAAAAATCCTATTCTTTATTTCTTTTTATCCTATTTTCAAGCCCAAAATCCTATTTGTTTCAAATTTTGAAACATCCAACAGTATAAAGAATCATTCTTACAAGTTTCAAAAATCCTATTTCAATGGGAAAAAATCCTATTCAGTGTCATATTCCCCTTAAAAATCCTACTAAATAGGATAAAATCCTAATTGGCAGCTCTGGAAAAATTGCTTACAGTATTTGATATGAACATTCAAACATGTAAAATCTTCATGATAAAAGTTCCAAATAGTCATATGAACACTAAAATCAAAATTCCGGGCTATTGCAAGCTTCCCTGTTCAATTTCAAATCGTAGTGACGTCATAACAATCTTGCGATCCGCTACGATTTGAAGCCGATTTTCTTTTTGCTATCAAAACTATACACGAGCTTTAATGAGGCCACAAGTCCAAAACAAGAGGGAACAACATTCAATATTTACCAGGTGGTCTTTGCTGTACAGATAAAGAACTGGGATCCATTAGTGTTGGGTCCAGCATTAGCCATGGACAGGATTCCTGTTAGGAAAAATAAATAATCAGATGAATAAATACACATTTTACAATCACAGTCCGTCTCAAATAAACATTTGAATAATGACTGCAATCAATGATTAACAGACACATGACTGACACATGACTGACACATGATTACAGTTAATCATGTCCGTGATCAAAAGACATAGATTTTCACACGTTTTTGCATACCTTCCAAGGGAAATAAATCTCTTCCTCCATTAACTACTAAGAAAATGGCTTTCAAAGTACATAGCAAGCGAGAGGTATGCCCGCAAGGGAAATAACACAGTAGACACATCGCTCTCGATCAAGTGAACGTGTGCATTTGACCTGGGAATATTCCAATTTTCAACTATTTGAATAGCTTTATACTGCCAATCAGAACTCGAACAACACTTATTCCACTATTAAAAATTTCAACAAACAATGATACTACGGAAACCGCAGTCCACGACCCTCTACCAACAGTAAAGTAGCTGATGCTTTGGTCAAGATACAATAGCCTATAGGGAGACTTCACAACCAAGTACATGACCACTAGTCGAGCGTGTCGTGTACGCATGCTCAAATCCAAGAGAAGAAAAATCTTTGCATGCTCAAATGATCAAATCCGAATAACTCCCAATCCTGCTGAAAAAAAGAACGGTTCTTGGCAAAAACTGTGTCTGTTCTCAATGTAGGACGCAGCTGAGTAGCCCAACAATCAATGATTAGGTTGCAAATTCTTGGTCTTTGGATTTGGGCATGCGCACACGTTATGCTCAACTAGCAGTCGCGCACTTGGTAGTGAAAGCTCCTCAGTATATTCTAATAATTCTAATAAAGTACCAAATCAGGGGCCCGTTTCATAAAACTTGTTATCAGTGACAACTGCTACATCTCTATGACAAATTTGCTCTCAGCAAATCAGATGCAAGGATTTCAGTAGCTTATAACTGTTATTGCAACTTGTTATCAATAACAAGTTTTATGAAACGAGGCCCAGGTCTATGCTTGCACCCTTCTATGCATGACAGAATGTACAAACCTGGTCCAGTGTGCTTGAGAGAGAAGTTCTCATCAGCAAACTTCTCTCCGTAAATGCTCTTTCCACCGGTGCCGTTGCCCCTGGTGAAGTCTCCACCCTGACACATGAAGTTGGGGATAATGCGGTGGAATGAGGATCCCTTGTATCCAAAGCCCTTCTCTCCGGTGCACAAGGCGCGGAAGTTTTCTGACAGAATGGAGAAAAGAGAGGGATCGACCACTTAACTTCATTTCAAAAACCCTTCTCAAGACATTTTGAAAAGCATTTTTGAAGAGTTTGATGGTGCAAACTGCAGAACCTACCATTCCTTTTTCCTTTTCCCAAGCGCATAGAGGCACTACATGAGTGATATGCGCTATGCAAGCACTGTAGAAGTATCATCATTATTCACTATCATCCAATTTACAAGCAATAGTAATCAGGTTAATGATAAAGGGGAAGCACGGTCACTCAGTGAAAAAGTAAAAGAAACCGTTTCAAAGCATTTTGAAAATGTAGATTATTGCATAAATAATTAGGATATATCTTGAGGACTTGATATCATCCAAACGATATGCAAGCAACTTGATCTAGTTGAAAAGCAAATGCCCTGCATTCATCTCATCAAGGGGCATTCTCACTATAATATTAGAAAAATTAGAATAATTAGAAAGCTCAATTATTTTCATCTCTCCCTGAATTCAGTCTTCTATGTAATAGCTTTGCTTGCACTGTATTCATTTGAAGATTCACTCATAAATCACTCAATATTCAAACCCATCACAAGGAAAATATGAAATATATCAAATATATGCAGTTTCTGCATGTCATTTGGATATGAACCTGTTTAGTACTGAGCCTTGAAAAAGTCAACAAGAGTATGTTGAACTACTGAAATATAAATTTCTATCGATAATTAGTCAATGTTTTCATGCAGTGATGAACAGGCAGAGCTTTTACACCAGTTTGCAAAACCAAAGACAAATTAAAAAAAGAAATGTTTTAAGAAATGATCAAGTTACTTACCAGCAGTCTTGGGAACTACATCAGCCCTCAGCTGTAAGAAAATAAGGAAATAAACAATTTCTCAATGATGTTGCTGACTAAATAGAAATGAAGTAAAATCTTAGCACATTTTGTATGATACATGGACATGGCTTTGTGAGTCTTGAGCTATCCTACAAACCACCACCACCACAACCAAAAAATCAAGTACAGGTACAGTATGTATAATGCTATCCCTGGTTATTAACCCATTAAGCTTATTGGACAATACAGAGAAGTACACATTAGCCCTGATTCACTTGAGGGGTTTTTAATATAAATTTACTGTATAAGCCAATATTTTCGCATACAGATATTTTCGCGAATCACAGGCTCACATTTTCGCGAGTCGTTGATTTCGCGAGCGCAAGAGTAGTAGTAACATTGTCGATTCAAAGACAAGATCTCTCAATTTGTGTTCATTGCCAAATACATACCTGCCAACCCTAACAGTCAAGAAATAGGAACAAATCATTCAGAAATTTTCAAACATTCCTAAATTTCCTATTCAATACTAAAGACAAATTTATATAGAAATAGGAACACATGGGTTAAAATGGCAATTTCTTTCCTCCAAAACAGGAATATTCCTATCTAATAGGAACAGTTGGCAGGCACGCAAATACAAGTAATACAGATTTCCAAATATAAGCTCTGAAGGGGGGGGGGGTGAGGGGTGGTGGTGGTTCTTAGCCCTCCAGCGATATCTATATACATGTACATTGATATTCCTGACAGTCTAGTGTCATATCTGCCCTACTTTGACAAAATGAAGCTAGTGAGAATAGTGACATTTCCTGTAAAAGAGCCAATGCCTAACATCTCTTAGCAAGATGAGTGTTCATGCATAAAATTTGGCCTGGAAGAAGAGCACATGAGGTAAATTATGAAAATATCAATAACTCAAATTTTGTTGATATGTCACTTGTTTCCTTTTGTCAAAGTAGGGCAGATATATCCATACAGATAGGATCAGATCATTTGCTCAAGAATCCTTGAAAGTCTGTGACTCAGACTCTCAGGCTCGAGTGTAAAGTCCAATGAAATGACAGTCTTCTTCAGCTATTATCACCTTCACCGTATAAAACCAAAGTGCCTGCATACCCAGGTGATAGAACCAAATTGCTTACACATTAGAGAATTCACTGTACAGCCACTGTCTTTAAAACCTGTATCGGTAGAATGGCATGCCATTGACAAAACAGTAATAGTAATTACTTCCTCAACTGTACATACAGTATTTGGACTGCTAATTACCCTTCCTAAACTATCTATTCATTTTGACCCGTCATTTTTAAAAAATTTAAGAAGCACAGCAAATAATTCACAGAGAGGCCTTCTGAGAGCTTCCAAGTTTCTATATCTATGCCAGAACTGCCAATTTTACTACACTGTATGTACAGAATGTCCCTGGCATTGGAAAGCCAGAAACCCAAGTGTGTGTGTAAAGTGCTTATAATTTGACATAATTTCTTTCTTTATGTACAGTTGTCCTCAGTGATGTATTTACCACACTTGGTGAAACAGAATGCCAGGAAGTTTAACAGATTATTAATAAAGTGACGGATATCATACAATGTATATGTACATTGACAAGAAACTGTTACTGAGCTTTGAAATATTTTGACAAAGGGAAAAATGCACAATTTGTCAGGCTGGAGAGCGCAATTTTGAAAAAAAGACAGTGATTCATCAGGAACTAGTTTTCAATGAAAGTGAACATCATTGGAATGCTCTTGTCTAATTACCCCTCGCATGAAATGAGCATAACAAAGCTTCCTGCCTCTGTTCTTTAATATGCGTAAATGTTGCCTTGGTGCCAAGAGAGAGTTCATAATAACAAACACCTCGCTTCCTCAAACGATAAAGACAACAGCTCTGAAACAAAAGGGAGGGGGGGGGGGGGGGGGGGGTCTTTGCAATTAAATCAAGCTTGTACTTGACATGTTCAACGACACTTCATGACTGAACCTGGTAGAAACAATACCAGAGCTTTTAGAGGCAGGTGTTTTCAGGAGGGATGGTGTCCAAAGAGAAAAATGAAACCATGTGGATTCTCGCCATAGCACCTCTTCACATCCATCAGTCAAACACACACAATGAAAAGAGTAGGCAAATGCTTTGCAAATGGCATATAGCACAGAGGGAATGTAGTGTGTTCAGCATTTTGTCAAAAGACATAGGAGAAAATCTTGGAAAGTAGACTTATTAAGTATAGTCAGTGATTGTATTACTGAACGCACGCATTTACGCGTCCAAAATTAATTTCCTTCGTTTAGAATTATGCAACATTCTCCCACAGGAGATTTCGAAAGGAAGATGACAAAAACAAGGCGAAAACACTTCTGTAATATCATTGTTTCCTCCAAAAGGCAAAAAATGGTCAAACTAGCTGATTGTCAATTTGGTACATTGTCCAACTTTTTCCCATAGGAAATGCATGTTCGGTAATACAATTCCATTTTCAGGTCACCAAAACGCCGCATAAGCGGAGAGGGGTGTGATCGGAACGTGATATCAGATTAAAGCCCTTTTGTCTTCGAAACTTTTTACATATATTCATTTTCTGTAGGTATTTGAGTATTAATGGTAGAAGTTTGATAAATATTTAGAGAATACTGTTTTTGATATGGCTGAATCTATGAAAAGTGTTTGGTAATAGGATGCACTTCCATACTGTAAAAGAAAACAAGGCACAATCCACAATAGTGCCTCTGCCTTCCACGCCTTCCTTCTCCATTGAGTTTATCCCTGACAAACGGACATCAAAGTTTTGAAGTCAACGTCAAATTCAAATGTTCCCATTGATCCCTTTATTTCAAACTTCCAAGACTGGAAAGTGGATTCATATCATTCTGTGAATGTTTGATGAAAACAAGGGTCATTTTTTTCAAGTTATGGAGGGGTGTGAACTTCTTCAGTATTATGGTGGTGTGTCCAAACTTTGCAGATGTCCATATTTCCTGCGCAAGATATATTTCAAGAACTAGAAAAGAATTCTAAAATCAAACAGTATAATTGGACAGAGGAACCTAAAATTATCTTAGAACAAAATTTTCTTTGAAATTGAGAGAGAAATTGTGAAAATATTCACAAAAGATTGGTAGATTTTGCTATTAGCATCCATTCTGAAAAAAATATATATTAACCTACTGACAAGGGTCTAGAAATCTGGTTCCATGACATATGCTCCACCGACATTTGTTCCGCCGACAACTGCTCCGAAAATTCTGACAAGTGCTCCACGACAGTTGCTCCGCTGACATTTGCTCCACCGACATTTGCTCCGCCGACATATGCTCTGTCGACATTTGCTCCACCGACATATGCTCCGAAATGACATTTGCTCCGCCGACATATCGTCCGAAAATACGACAATTGCTCCGCCGACATTTGCTCCGCCAAATTAATTATAATCATCAATAAATTAATAACTCCACTCTGCTGCGACAATTAATCATGATTATATTGACAATTATTTTTTTCTAAAATCATTTGGATATTTTTGTCACAAAAGAGCTCTTCTCCTTCTCCTCCTTCTTTCCCATCATCTTCTTCTTCTCCTTCTTCCTCTTCTTCTTCCTCTTCTTCTTCCCCTTCTTCCTTTTTCTCTTTGTTCTTGTCCTTTTCTTTTCCATCCATCTTCTGCCTACAAAGTTCATATCTTTCATGTTCCTATAATTATTGTGTTGACTATTGTATATTATGATGTCTCTTTTAATCACGGTCAATGGTGTCCTCTTGTCACTTGCACTATTATACAAATATTTTGTAAAATCATTGGTAATTCAGCCTGCTGCATGGCTGCGATGATATGTGAGTAAAGACCATTATTATATTATCATTCTCATATTTTCAAACATTGTAATTTCTTAACTGAATGCAGATCATAACCACAAAGTGAATCTATCTGCTTTTAATGTATTCTTTTGATAATCGCAGAGGTTCATGGAATTTTGCAATAACCAGATTCTCAGCTTGTTATGTCACATTCATTTACAGCGTTTATGGCGACGCATCCCATCTACATTAGTTGTATTCCTGGTGTATAAATTTCATTGCAAGTTGTTTAATTTGTATTTTGCAAATTTAGTTATTACAGTAAAGGATTAATTTCATTTACTTCCCCTGGGTTAATATTTACCCCAAATCTTCACAAACTTTAAAAAAAAAAATTTTTATAACTATTCTTACGGCATCTTCCGTATATTTAAAATTCAATCTTCATAATTAAATTTTCACATGTAATTGCTCCTTGCATGTATATTATTTCAGTTTCCTTTTTTTTAACTCTTAATATAATATGAATATTGTCTTATCTTGTAAATATGATATGAGTCTTCGAACTTTTGCCATGTACCAATTATTTCCTTTAATAGTAAAAACAAAATTGAACTGAATTGAATTGAATTTGAATTGAATAACAATGTAGATTGGTCGAAGGCAAGAATCAACAAAAAAGGAATATTATGTGGTAAAAACATTAAAATCTTTTGAAAAAATCTCCCTACCGTGAGAGGGGGGATTCACCCTCTCCAACAGCTTCCGCCCGCTCCATCGCCTCGCGCCCCCCGCCCTGTTGATAATTCTTGGCTACGTCATGAAGAGTATGCTCTCCAATTATTTAATGGTACCGATGGAGCAATTGTCACAGTTCAAGTGCTGTGTCTTCGAAATTGATTCCGCAGAGAAATTGCCAAAGAAATTGTCGGCGAGGCAGCTGTGAAATTATTGTCGAAATAATTAGTTTGAGCATAATTCGGCGGAGCAAATGTCGGCGGAGCATAATTATGTCGGCGAAGCAAATGTCGGAGGAGCAAATGTCGTTTCGGAGCATATGTCGGCAGAGCAATTGTCTGTAGAGCAAATGTCGGCGGAGCAAATGTCGTTGTTTCGGAGCATATGTCGGCGGAGCAAAAGTCGTGTCACCTTAGGTAGATCTAACTGTTAGAGTTACTTTGAAAGTAGATCTAGGGTCTAGATCTAATGTTAGACGCGTTAATTAACCCTTCGTGACAGGAATTATTTAAAGTCTAATTTGATCAGGAATGCTCCTTCATTGGACACTTTTAGGTCTTCTCTTAAGACTTTCCTTTTCAGTTCCTAAATTCCTATTGTATTCGCAGTCTCCTTCGCTTCATTTGTTTGTTGTGCTTGTGCATGTGATTTTTTTTGTTGCTTATATGCTTCATTGTGTTATATAGTTTTTCTGTGTATACTAGGTTTGTTTTCTTCGTTGAAATCCTTTTTTTTTTTTTTGTATTACCCTTTTCTGTGGTGTAGGTGGTGTGGTAGTCGTCCTTAGTTGTGCTTTTTTGTTTCCTTTTCACTTGTAAAGCGCTTAGAAACATTAGTATTAAGCGCTATATAAATGTAATTTATTATTTATTTATTTATCAGCTTTTATTCTTCAAATTGGCAACACCATTATTTTGATTTTATTGCTAGATAGATCTATCTATATTTTCCTATAAAACGTCATGTAGACTCTATCTGAAATGAATATAAATTGACAGAAATTATAAGTAAAAAAGTTGCCAATTTGCACGGGGAAAACGGTGATTTTAAACTTTCTATCACATTGCCAATTTAAGGATTTTAATGCTTATTTTCCTTTAAAAATTTTTCAGCATCAAACAACGAATATTAATGCAACCAAAATGGGCACAGTTTGTATAGAATTTTTTGCTCTTTCTGCTCATGTATTTTTTATGATTTTTAGGGCTTTGCATCAAAAGATATTAGGCCAAACCACAAAATGTGGACCTCTGTCACAAATGGGTTAACAAAAGTCGCACCATACATGCCATATTCTGAACACTAACTGACTAAGTTAAACTGTTGCGGGGATTTGTCCCCTCATATCTGAACAAGCCTTTAGGCTTTAGCTTTCCAGGCCTCCCGGGTCAAGTTCAGACACAGCTTAACCCATAGAGGTACAGTGTCACCTTTAGGAGACGCTTTTGCAGTATCTGTTGGTCCAGAATGTTGGGCATTACATATCATACATGAGCAAAAAGGGAAAAATGCACTGACAAATTTGAGCCCATTCCCATTGCTGTATGGCGTGGCATTCTCGAATTAGAGCAGTTTAAGCGTAACTAATCATTAAACTCTTTAAATTGGCAATGCAGTGATTAATATATAGTCTGATAGTCACTATTTCTGTGTTCAAATTGGCAATTTCTTATTCAATTTTACAATTAGACTCTATATTTCATTTTGGTTTATGTTATTATCCATAGAGGTCTATTTATTTTTTTCAAGCTATGTAAATGTGGAAAAAAATAATTTGTATTGCCAATTTGAGGACTGAAGATGATTAATTTACACCTCAAGAAAGCTCTGTACTGCTATGGGTTAACTATTAGTATGACTGTGACTGTGTTAGTGTTACTCAGCTCAGTGAAGTAGCTGAAGCAGAGCCAGAGGCAGAGCAGTCAGTAACCTGGCTGTAATTTTGGCAAGAATGGTTTAAAAAATGAAAATGAAATAAAAATCTTACCTCCATCACAACTCGTCCAACAGACTGGCCGTCAGCGGCAATATCAAAGAAAACTTTAGTCTTGGCCATACTGAGAGTAGCAAGCTGACGACGGAAAACGGTGAAAAAAGCAATTTTGACCCACGTGTTAGTTACAGGGATGTAGGGAAGTGCGATGCCAGGCGCGGAGAGATCGAGCTCGAGCGCGAGAGCTTGGATAATAATGTATGGATCTCGTACGTAGTGTGTGTATGTGTGTGTGTGTAAGTGTGTGTGTTATGTGGATATAATGTGTAAAAATAGCCGTTCAATTACTTAGCCTAAATCAAGTCGTACTGGAAATACTTGTTTGATTACGTGACAAAGTGAAACTGATAGGCTGTAAAATAATACAATAAAAATAGATAAATTAACAAATTACTTTTAAAAAAAAACCTTTCCCAGGATAATGATCTTATAAAAAGCAATTACAGTTTCAATTTTACTCTGAAACTTTATATGAAAGAGTGACAGCTTTCAACTCGGTATTTTAATATCGGGAATTGGTTATACAATATTAGATTTTTGTGACAATTTCGGTCCCAAGTTTGTACAAAATTTTGTGAAGGGAAATTCTTTATACGTCTCTCTCAGCACGACATCTACTTTTCACAATTTCGTGTTTTTTGTTTAGATTTTTTTTTTCGTAGCAGGGCCATATGCAGAAGTTTTTCCTACAGGCCCGGGGGGGGGGGGGGGGGGCTTTTCCATTTTAGAAATTAAAATTGAAGGTTCTCCGGGTGCACACTTTTGGTGGAATTTGGAAAATTTTCAGTAAAAAGTGTAACTTTTCATGAAAATTTCGGGGGAGGGGCAACTGCCCCCTCCTCCCCCCCCCCCTGCACTACAGTCATGGATCAAAGCTATACCACATTTAGTTATAAAGGTGTCACAGTAGTGAAAAAGTGAGGGGGAAGAAGTAACTGTTTACTCACGATGCAGAATGGAGCAAATTAAGGCTTTCATGCAGGTATAGTGACTAAATTTTTTCGGGACTTAATTGAAGAGGGCGGGGCTCAGAATTTATCAGATGGGACACTGAACAAACTTAAAGTGGTCACACGTGGGAACAGTAAAGTTTACTGTTCCCACGTGTGACCATCTAATTTTGCCGACTTGATATACCAATCATTTTCAACCGGGATTTCACTCACTGAAAAAATTCCCTTTCTTTATAGCTTTAACAGGAAAAAATATCCCAACCACGTGTCCCGATGTTATACAGAGACATTTATTTTTTTATTTAGCGTTTTTCAAAGTTCCGAGTGAGTGCGGGTCACATCTCGACCTTCCCCAAATTTCAATCTCCAAAAGAAATTTCTTATGGATCTTGCTTTCAAAATCTTCATAGCAATCTCACTGTAAAGTGAAAATGCAAGAGAAGTAAGTTTAAATACCAACAAATAGGAGACCTCTTTTCCCAAGTGCAAGTTATATGGGCCAGTTGACAGTGGCGGCACCAAGGGGGGGGGGGGGGCATGGGGGGGCATTTGCCCCCCCCCCCCACTCAGAAGCTTTGCCCCCCAGTTGCCCCCCCAGAAATTTTGAGGACTGAAAAGAAAAATTATACAGTAATTTGTAAATAAGTAGATGTTGTCATAAGCATCATATTCAAGCTGTGAAGTGCTCTAAAATACCATTTTCCACTCTTCAAAACTTCAGTTGAAAACAAAAAAAGTGGTTATTTTTGGCTCGCTCGCTTCGCTCGCTCGTCATATTTTAAAATTTCTTTCCTAAAATGCGATTAAAAACAAGAGAAGTACCCACTTTTGGCTCGCTCGCTTTGCTCGCTCATCATATTTCAAAAAAATTATTCGAAAATGCGATTAAAAACCAAAAAAGCGGTTATTTTGTGTTCGTTCGCTTCGCTCGCTCGCAAAATCGATATTAAAATGTGTGTAAGAGGACCAAAAAATAGTCCAAAAATTCAATTAACCCCCCCCCCCCCACTCCTCAAAGTGGATTTACGCCGGCGACTAAAGCTCACGCTTCACGCTCGATTTTTCCATACAAGCAAAAAAAAAAATTGACTGCCCCTGGCCCCCCCAACATTTTCTTTTGCCATCCATTTGCCCCCCCCCCCCACTTTAACAATCCTGGTGCCGCCACTGCCAGTTGAACACGGGGTGTACATTAATTAATTCAACGGGTAAGTATGATGATTTCAAATCATGAGCGACTTCTTTCAGGTCATGGGCGTCAATTAAAAAAAGAAATGCTTTCTTCTCTAACTCTTCCCAAAACAGCTTCTTATACCACTCTTCAATTGCTAAAAACGTGCTTCTTCACATTGTAAATCCCAAAAATTTCAACTTTAAATTCATTTGCCTGTTATTCCCAAGTATCTCATAATCTCTTACATTGCACGTTGCAAATCATTATCCATTTTTGTTTATTACTTGCTCTTACATCATCATGTTTTTTGTTTATCTAACATGCAAGTTATTCAAATTGCTTGAAAATGATACAGACATTATTATCACTAAAAAAATTGTTCTAAACTCCATCCAATATTTTTTTTAACGTTGGCCTGGATTTAGGCTATACTTTTGCTTACCAAGATATCCTTCCGCATGGTGATTCGCTCCGCAAAACCGTCCGACATTCCCGCGCATGTGCAGTCGATAACATGCGGCAATGGTCTGTGTCACGCAGCCGTTTTGTGAATGCAATCATCATGCGCGTCAGACTGGGCCAAGGGGGGGGGGGGGGGGGGGGTCTTCTTTCTCCCCATCCCTCGAAAAAAAATCTAGGTTTTCCCTGAAATAATAGTAAGGAAAAGGGGGAAAGGAGGCGGAGGAATATAGAGGGGGATAGGAAAGAAAGAAAGAAAGAAATGAAAAAGAGTTAGATATTGAACCTTAATCTTAAAAATACAAATTACCAATGGTATCACTTTCGAGAGGGTTCATGACAGGCCCACACCAATATTTCATTTCATATTTCATTTCATTATTATTTCCAAGTTCCAACTGAGTTTGATGTGGTAAAGAAAAAAAACCCCAAAATTATATGTCACCGCATGAGACACCCAGGACTAAGCACTTCATGTGAAAAGAATTTACATCAATTGACATAATTATTATGGAGGGTCCGAGACAGTAACCCAACCCCCCCCCCCCCCCGGCCACCATGCAATGGCGGTGCGATATCTCGGTATATGGGCACCGCGTTCCTCTTGCGGTATAGAAAACAATTCAAAATTTTAGTTTTACTGCATGCCTCAAAATTACGCCAGTATAATGCCACTCATTTCGAGATGTCTGCTTTTCTCTTTTCTTTTCTTTTTGTTTTGTTTTCTTTCGGCCTGGTTTCAACTTTCTTCCAAGTTCAAGTTCAGGTTTTATTTCCAACATAACACGAGACATAAGGTATCTTGTTTCCTTTTTTAACAAAAATATCGTAAAATTAACATACATTATTTTTTCTCTTTAAAAAAAAAATCAAAACAAAATAGATGTCTGCTTGACAACATGTATTTAAAAAAAGGGAAATTAATATTGGAAAAGAGAAAGCCACAAGAAAGCAATGCTTGTATAATTACGTGGATTCCTTAAGAAAGGAAAAGGAAAATAAGGAAAAGAAAACAGAAAAAGATATTGAAATGATACAGAGCTAGGTAAAACGGCAGTATATATTACCAGTACAGTTGCAAGTTCAGCGAGGACTCCGCCAGATGAAGGATGCGTTGCGCATTAGAGACAAGAAAAGACAAGACAAGCAGACTGGATAAACCAGACATCCCTCTCCAGAAGATCTGTGATTTGGAATAACCCAACATGTATCAAAGTGTTGTGTATGCGTCACTCCGGCTCCGTGAAAAACACAAACCTGGGCTTTGGCGGGGGGGGGGGGGGGGTTGTAATTAAGGCAGGGGTGCGATATAGGGGTATTTAAATCACCGTGACTATATACCCTGTATACTAGTAGTCTGGGATGCTTGATCCACTTTTCTCGCATGCATGGTGATGCTGGCTATATCTTACCTCATTTTGTTGTTGTTGTTGTTGTTATTGCCGGAAGGGCCCCATCTACCCCCCCCCCCGAACAAGCACTTTATTTTGTTTGTTTGTTTGTTTTATTTCTGCGTTCAAATAATAACAAATACAAATCAATACATGATTACATAAACATTATACATAGATAAACTATCGTGTTCAAAATTATGTTGATAAGGAATACAAACAAGAATACACAATAATAGTTTTATGAAACTAAATCATAAAACGCAGGAGACCATCATGAGCGATAAGCCGATAAGGCTTGAATGGATGGCGGCCAATTTCTCCCCCTTTTATACATATTCCTTTATACAATGTATTTCAAAAGTGCAAGGTTTAGATTTTTTTTCATTAAGAAAATAAAGAAACTTAATTTGCTCACGGTTATCATTATTCTTTCCCGTCATCTCTCATCATTACTGAAACAGGATTATGTTCACTGCTGGTAGCAGGATGACGTGAGAGGTCAGAGACCGGGCATGGAGGGGGGGGGGGTGGTATTCGAATGGCGTACGCCATGGGTGTCGATTTGTGTTCGCGTTGGGGGATGACTGATGCCCGGGACTGATGCCGAATATCCTCGGCCGCGGAACAAAGCGACTGAGCAGGGAAAGGGTGTGGAGGTTCAAACGTGGAGGATAGACTAAATAAGCGGGGGGGGGGGGGGTAGGACCTGTTTTTGCTACCCATATTTCTGCATTATTAGTCTAATCTTACTTAGAGTATGATCTTCCCTTTTTTATTTGGCGAGCGAGCGAGTCTTTCATATGGGGATGTGGACATGTGCCCTCTCTCCCCCTCCCCAATCACCGTACACACATAAGAAAATGGGGTAAAGAAAGAGGAAAGGGAACGAAGGAGGGGATACGATTGATAAGACGATCTTTTACTGAAGTCGTATGTCTCATATGTTTTCCTTTGTACGTTTTTTATCTTATTAATTGCTTCAATAAAATCTTTTTTTTTTTTTGTAATTTATACTCCTCTGCCCCCCTAAGTTTTTGCTCATTATACGCCACTGCATGAAAGCGTACCAAAAAAAAAAGGAAAAAAAAAAAAGAAAAGAAAGACGACGAACCTCAGATTGCTCGAAAGTTTTATTTATTTGTAACCAAGTCGGTTTCGTTATGTAGACTAGCAAAGCTAATACGCCCTGAGATGTATATTCCTACGCGAGACACATATAGTACCAATGGATGGATGAATGAGATTCCATTCACATGATCCAAAGGGTTAGGGTTCTACGGAATGTTTTAGGACTAGATTGTCCACCCTCGTCCTTTTTCTCCATGGTACTATTGTAGAAAGAAAAAAATAAAGAAAGAAAACAAATTGTCACTTCAAGGTACATGCAGTTTCCGAGTTTTCACTATAAAATTATAAACTATTAATGCTACTAGCTAGGCCCATACATGTACACTAAGCACACATTTTGTTCTTCGCAACTTTAGCATGTAATATAAAGAGGCGATACAACAACAACAAATTAACAAACGTGTATAACACTGCCCAAAAGAAGGCAGCGTAACCCACTGGCATAATCAGGGGCCGGAGAGCCGGGGGGGGGGGGGGGGGCTAGGAGGGCTGCAGGCTGTGTACCCCCCCCCCCCTTTTTGAGTAGAAGACACATTGCCTATGTACAATAACGCGGCAATGATTATACTGTCTTGTTCACATGCTCAGCCCCCCCCCCCCCTTTCAAAAACGCTCCGCGGCTCCTGATGATCACTTTTCACTTCTTCAAGCCCCTCATTTACGAAAATTAATCACAGCAGCTGCCTGACCCTAATTATTGTGCACATGATACTAACATGATAGGCCTATCTGTTAACTCGAAAAAGTTTTGTGTTGAAACTATCTTTCAAACAAACGACATATGCAATGATATAACGAACATCTATAGCCCTATCTTTCTCCTTTCCAGTACCTCACACTAGGACCTATACTGCATCAAAAGTAATGGAACTCGTATACCATATTCAACTTTTCACCCTTCCTATCAAATCTGAAAAAAAAAGGATTCAAAATTAATGCAACTATAAAAAATTCAACAATTTAGGGGGAAAATGTTGAAAATATAACCAAAAAAATCAAAAACACCCAAAACAGATCAATACGGGCGGCTTTTCAAAAGTGCCCCTTTTGACTGCCCATTTTCGATTCTAATGGTGCAATTGCCCTTCTGCTGAGTACCCCCTTTTACCTCTGATAAGTTCTCCTTTTCCACAAAAATGCACATTTAAAATCTAATATATGCCCCTTTTCTTTTCTAGTATGTCCCATTTCTCCAGATCACATTTTCTTCAGCATTTTCATGATTTTGCAATTTTGATGTTCATGGAATTCTGCAGCACAAGCATAGGTGAAAAATTATATGCATTTTTTTCCTTATGTATACATTAGCTTTGTGTTTTTATTTATTCATTTATTTGTTGGAAATGGAAATGAAATGAAACGAAATGAAATAAAGTAGGTCCCAAATACCCAAGTTTTAAGCATTCTAGATATTTAAAAAAAAATGTTTGGAAAGGAGTCTTGCTACCAATCAAGAATCCATAGTTGGCTTGGTGGCTTCTTTCGCTCGCTCGCAAAATATATGACCTGGTTGTTGTGTTTTGTGTTTTTGTTTTCCAAGAGGTCAAATTGTGCACCTTTTAGGAAAGACGTCGTATCACGGTGACGATGATTATGACTCGTTGATTATGATTAATGGTAAAATTGGGAACGCATAATTTTATTATATTGGGCCGGTAACGTTGGAATTCCCTAGTTTCAGTACCTGTTCGCCCCTGCCCATCCAACGTTGATGATCAAGACAAATAATATACTCTGCGCATGCTCGACACACGCAGCTATATTGACTGACCCGCGTTACCATTGGTGACATACGTCACTGAAGAAACTGAAAATATCGCCCAGTTTTGTCAATACACCTGAACTTTATACTAGTTCATTGTATCCTATGAAAAGTTCAAAAGTGAAGCAAAGGGATACCATTTAGAGTTACTTGGTCTGTTTGCTTTTGTTTGGAGTGTGTCATGATAATGAATAGAAAAACATCAGTTTTCTTGATTGAATTGCTTTGCTATTTTTTTTTTCTTCATAAACTTTATTGAAGGGTCGGGCAGTCATAGTGTCCATTCAGGCAGGAAGAATGGTTGCTAACTTCAGAGCATAGAGCACTCTGTGTGCAATCTGTACAGGCTGTGCGCTGGACGAGAATGATATGGAGACGTTTTGTTTGTATACCTGCCCCCGGGTTACTCCGGTCGTGCGATGATTCCCCGCACCGTATCGTATCTCGCGATAGACCGGTCTTCAATTTCTAGTACGTACGTACGTGCGCGCCGCGGCGCGATAACCGGACTGGACATAGGAAACACGGCTTGACAGGAACAGCGTCTCACTAATGAAAAATGGAATTAATTTGTCTTTGCTGGATTTGAAAGAAATTAATATGCGAGAAACCGTAATTTAATAAACCTACTTTTATGTCGTTACTTTAAAAAATTCCACGATGACATAATTCGTGCCAATTTGGAGACCTCGGTTCAGTTATCAACTGGATTGTCGACTTTTCAAGACAGCAGTACAAGTTAAGGAATGGCGGAGCCAAATTGATTGAAATTTCACAAGGAAAGGTGGTGGTTGCGGAGTTATTTCCAGATGGAGAGCAACCTGAAAGAAGACACCATGGAATACATTGATTATCCTGAATATGCAGATATTATGGAATTATTCATCGAGACTTTGACAGGAACCGTTTTCGAGCTGCGAGTGTCGCCTTTCGAAACTGTGATTTCAGTCAAGGCCAAAATACAGAGATTGGAAGGTGTGCTGAATTGAAGAAGTGTATGACTATGAGAATGAGATGATTTGAGTTATGGGAAAGCTCAAAGCAAATAGTGTAACTAGATCTAATGATGTTAGAACTTAACCCTAAAACGGCCGGGGGGGGGGGGGGGTTGAATCAATCCCCCCTGTGTCTGTGATTTTTTTCGCGGTAATTTTTAAGCCGTAGGATGGGGGGTTAAAGGGTTGGGTGTCCGGACGGGTAACAAAAATGAAGCCTTCTTTTTTGTCTTTGGACTAAACATAAACTATGCATTGATTTGTGCTAATCATCATCAATATTTGTTCTCTATAATATTTTCTAACATTTTGTGCTCAAACATTCCAGAGATTTGCTTGTGAACTTTTTCAATTGGCTGGTTAAAATCAACTGTCCGGATACAGAACCTGTCCGGACACCCAATAACTGGGTATAAAAAGATTTCGCCACGGCCTTTCGTGACTTTTGAGCCCCGAGTCTTAGTTGTATCTTTTGATACCAAATTTACCAAATTTGGACCTAAGGTTCTCGCGCAGCGCGGTATTTAACAATTGCGCGTGTGCCAAAAAGTGAATTTTCCTAGATCTAGGCCTATATTATAACGCATGAAATGGCATAGTATGAGTTGTGTATGAATCATGTAGACTAGATGTAGACTATGCTAGATTATTTACCAAAAAAATCTACACATTATGATGTTTTCTATGTTTGAATTTAAATATTTATGATGTCCAAGGTCATGGTCAAGGTCCCAATTTTTTCAAACATAAAAAAAAGGAATATATAAGAAAATTTTAGAAACAATAGAAAACATAAATATATGATTTCATGCATGAAATAGCATGATTAATTAATATAAAATAAATAAAAAGGAAAACTTCAATTTTTTTTTAATAGTTTGGTAGATTACGCCTCAGGTAACGTGTGTGCCAATTTTTACGGTGTTTGCGCGATCGACAGCCGAGACCTTGGGGTTGAATCACACCCCACCAGCACTGCAGCAGCGCTTTAGAGACTCAGTCTGAACAAGAGGACAACAGAAACAACAACAATGAGGTCCTTTTTCTCAGCCAAATTTCTTCCTCTCTGAAATCAGAAGCCCATTTGTTTTGTGTATTGATCTGGGTCATAACAAAATATGTTATGAAAAACAATTTTTTGAAGTAGACGATCAAAATGGGCAATTTTTCATAAGAAATCTTAGTTATCACATAGATCTATTCATTTTGAGCCGAGGTAATCTATTTCCCTGCAAATGAAACAGAAAATTGGTCTCCTAAATGGGAGACTATCTCCCAAATAGGCTACCAAAAATGTTGACATACAGTGTAAGTCTTTGATAATGAAGATGGTTTCCCTAATAGGAAACAGTCTCCAATATCGGCCATGCGCCTGTACTGTGTGAACTTTAAACTGTTAAATCAAATGGCTGTTTTAAATTGACTGTCCAGATACACAACCTGCCAAGACACACGTCTGGGTTATTTTGGGTTGCATTCAAGCGACCATTTTTCACCCTAGAAAGACGGTTTTCAAAGACGTTTAGTTTAAACCACGGTTGCGTTCAATCGATTTTCTCGCAGGTCATACATGTAAAAATAGATGTCTTTCAAAATGCAAACATGAAACGCTGAAAAAGGTGCATTTTGAATCATGATTCTGCAGAACCACGGTCGCTAAAAATCGATTGAACGCAACGGAGATCTCAATCATTATTCTATGGCGTCATTATCATAGTCTGTTTCCGGTTCGGGGGCAAAACAATTTCAGAAAGCGCATGCCGAAGTTGAGCTATACTTCCTGGGTCAAACTGCGCAGTACGATGTGCAGTACGATACGCAGTACGATGCGCAGTGGGTGGGCTTGAAATGAGCGAGAATCAGCGTTGATGAAAAATCGCTTGAACGCTCTCCCGCAGTAGTCGTGTTTTGTAACATCGTTTTGATTTGTGATTCATGTTTGTGATTCTAGCTTCAAAAAAATCGCTTAAACGCACCCTTGGCCAATATTGGCTTCAAGATATCCAGGAAGATATAGGATAAACTTACATATATGTCAAGTGTATTAGAGCCTGAGCTGTTAACTGTCAAAGTTTGTGTTTAATGCATATTTTTCATTAAATTCAATGGCAAACATGACAGCTTTGTTTCATTTAGAGACAAATGTGTGGACACTTGCACTTGTTTGTCGACTCTAGATCATGTTAATCTTTTGAAATTAATAATTTGATAATTTGATATTTAAAAAGGCAGTGTATACAGCCCCATGCCTGTGTCTACCTCACGGCCAGATGCATGTATCCAAACTTAAAGGATACATAACCATGTGGCAAACGTGTTACAGTTGCAGGCATCAAGATGATTAATTTAATTTGTATTGTTTTTATCATGACTCTTTACAGGTATCCCTATCTCCCAGCAACATCTCATCTGGCGGTCTGTAGAGCTTGAGGATGATTATTGTTTGCAGGATTACGGGTAAGAGTTCAATCTTTTGGCAGACTTAAAAAAATGGGTTTTTAGTACAGGTATATACATTTACAAACATTTCTTACTTGTTTCGGCCCTAAATATCCGGCTTCCATTGCTTCAATGTTACTTAGCCAAAACATAATATGTGACAAAGCAAAAGCCTTCAATAAATATACATGTATGCAGTAGTTCTGCACATGCAGTGCTAGGAAAACTAATTGTGAAGGTGTAAAGTGGAAGTCTGTCATGTATGCATCTACATTTGCCACTCTCCACCCAGGTGTTAAGTGGGTACCCGGTAGGATGCGAAAGTCATTGTGGTTTGTTTAGCATTGTGAGCGCCTGCAAAAGGCGCCTGGCTGGAATGCTCCCTAGGGAGTGGAGAAGGTGCATACATTGTATGCGGGCAAGCCTGAATCCGATGACCGGGGTAATACTATTTCTGTAAAGCGCTTAGAGACGCTCTTGGAGATTATTAGGCGCTATACAAATCCAGAATATTATTATTACTATTATTATTATGTGAAGCCACTAATTGTATAACTGCATTTAGCTTTGTTTCACCCTTAGACTTGACTCTAAAATCAGTATGAACACAGTGTACAGTACATATTCTTCCCCTGTCCCTGAAACGTTTGTATGAATAGAAATAAAAAGAGAGACAGAGGGGAAAAAAAATGCTACCACAATGAAGCTGTTTACCAAGAGGGTTTGGACTGTCAAAAGACATTTGGTGGTTTTTTTCATGGAAGACACCGTGTGAATCTAAACTGTTTATGAAAATCCTTTCCATTTCATGGATGCCCCTTTTTTGGAAACCCCCATTTTTTTTTAAAATTTTGACTTCCAGTTTTCAAATCCTGGCTGAATCACTCATGTTCATTCTTTTTATCCAATGTACATGTATGTACAGTCTGTGTGTACAAGTTCAGGAGTGTTGTTCTAAAAGATGCTTTGACCTACATGTACAAGTGCATTAAATTTTTTTTTTTTTTTCATTTCTTCATTTCTTACCAGAATTCCACCATCGGCATCACTGAAGTTGGTCCTGGCAATGAGGGGAGGTCCTATTAACACTCGAAGAAGTGAGTACGGGCGGATTCTTGCTGTGAAATTATATGAATTAATATTCATCTTACATGTACGTGTAAAGGTCACTTGTTGATGGGACTCAACAGAAATACCACAGTGGGAATACAGAATCATAAATGGTGCTTTGAAATATGAATTTTAGACTACTGAGAGATGAGATGAACTACCATACAGAAAGGCTGGCCAATGATAAAGATGCATAATGTATGCCAATAATACTTCATGCTCAAATAAAAGAGTTTTACCAAAGGTTGCACAGACAAATTTGCGACATAATATTTTTGTGCTAACTTTGTAAGTATTTGATTGGTCTTCACCTTTTTGCCGCCAGGAGGCAAGTATTGCTTTTTGTCACCTTGTGTAGTATAGCTAGCATTCATTTACAGCAAAAAATAACATGGGGGGTTTAGAGTGTGGGTTTGATGCTTGATATGTGAACAAGCCTTAAAGGGAAAGTCCACCCCAGAAGTTTCACTGTTTCAATAAAAGGAGTTAAATTTGAACAGCATTTTAAAAAAGAAATGAGAAAAATCAGTCGAAGAATAAGAAAATTACACTCATTTACATTTTCTAGTAAGTTACTCTCGGCTCTGCAAATTGGCAACACTGATGACATCATATGCGAGCAGCTCTCCATTCATTTTGTACATGAAATTTCACATTTTCTCAATTTTCTTGGAAGTTACACATTTTCTAACCCCCATAGTCAATGTAATTTATGTTCAGAAGAATTGCTTTTTACATAACATACTTTGACTATGGGGGTTAGAAAATTTGTAACTTCCAAGAAAATTGAGAAAATGTGAAATTTCATGTACTAAGTGAATGGAGAGCTGCTCGCATATGATGTCATCAGTGTTGCCAATTTGCAGAGCCGAAAGTAACTTACTAGAAAATGTAAATGAGTGTAATTTTCTTATTCTTTGACCGATTTTGCTCATTCCTTTTTTTAAATGCTGTTCAAATTTATCTCCTTTTATTGAAACAGTGAAACTTCTGGGGTGGACTTTCCCTTTAATAAAGTACATCAGACTATGATGGATCAACTCAAAAGTTTCATCTAGGAGCTTATTTGCTATCTGACCTTTGCAATAGTTTTGTACACTCCTACTGAAGGATATAAATGCTTTTACTTACACTGTAATACATGCGCAGTATATCACGAATAATGTTTTTTAAAAACTTCTTCGACAGTTCCTATGGAAGATCCTGCTATTAGGGAGATGGCAGAATACATGGAGGCAAACAAGGAGGAGATTTGGGAGAAGTTGCCAGGAAACCGCCAGGTGACCCTCCTCGTCTTCCGAGAAGGAGACCAACTCAACTTCTTCAGGGTTGTTGACCGGGGAGATGGGACACTAACCCCACTCTCAGAGTCTTTAAGGTAAGGACTGGTGATAAGAAAACAAAGGGGTAGGAAGGAAAGATTTACTTGTAAAAGAGACAGATACAAGTGGATGGACACATTCCTCCAACAGAGGGTTTGGGTCCAATTTCTTTTTTTTTTTGGGGGGGGGGAAGGGAAAGGGCTAACAACATCCCACTCCCCTTTACAAACAAACAAATCTCTGCAGCAAAATCTCTGAAAAATGGAGGGAAAAATTGTGTGACTCGATCTCCTCCCAAATGTTTGAATTACACACATGTAAACAATATAGAGAATATTCATTTTGGATTACATGTACCAGATGAGTGAGAATAACATCTGCAAGTAAATGTATAATTTCCATGTAATACAATGTATAAACTATTCGTAGCCTATAAACCCAATTTTGATTAATAGAGTCGGATGTACATGTAGAAACCCTAATTTCTGAAAGAGCTTTGATTTGGGAACATGCGTAACATGTACACTGTATACTCCACAGGCCACATACATGTCGTACATGTACATGTACATTGTATGCTGTCTTTATGAAGCTTCCATCAGTGACTGTGTTTACCATTGTAGAGAATGTTTGCTTGGGGTCACCATGTTTACTGGACAAATGACTAGGAAATCTCGGGTAATAGCCTGTAACAAACAAGGTCATACAGTCACAATTTACCTCAGTCTGAATGAAACAAAACAAAAAAAACAAAACAGAACTTAAGGATGTTTCAAGGAATAGAAACCTTGCTAATGAGAGTGAACTGAGCACATGTACAGGTACTGGCAGACTTTGAGCATGGATACATACTGTACTATACATGTATTGCTGTACAGTTATGAGTAGACAATTATGCCTTTAAAAACACTACACATTCATTACATATTAAGGGTGATTCTGTACTGAAAAAAAAATTAGAAGTGCCTTTTTACACAATCAAGAAGGATACCATGGTAAGATTTCTAGATTTATGTTGGTAAAATTTGATTTAGAGACAATTTTTTTCATTTTTCAAATACCATCCTTTATATTAAGCTATGGGTGGGAGGACTTCAGTCATACTGCCCTGGCTAAAACCATATTTTCATGTATCATGGAACAAATTCAAGCATGTTAATTCAGTCAGATATCATAACCTTCATACACAAGATGCAAATTGGACTTATTGATATTGACTTCTGTTCTGCCTGTCATTGATTTTCTGCTGCTATCGGGCATTCTATTTTTTTGTACCCGCACTATATATTTACATACATGTATTTATTCATTCATTTTCCTTTTTTTTTTTTTTTTTTTTTTTTTTTTTTGTTGCTTTCATGTAGATGTACTCTAGTCCATTTATTTGTTATTTTAAAAATATATTCATACTTTTTTCATTGTTAAAATAATTATTGTTCAATTAACAATCATGTTGAAACTTTATCTTGTGCTTTACAAGCTCTGTTGTTAGAAACATATATACCGGTAGCCTACATGTGTATACAGTAAATACATGTTGGCCTGCTACAATTTTTCTCTTCTTTGCCATTTGTGTAGAGCATCAGAGTTACATGTAGATCAGACATTTGAAATTGATAGCATGACCTTTTGATAGCAGACACACGATTTGTTTACCTTTACATGTACTGGTTGTAATGGTGTTAACAATTAAGATTTAATGCATGATGTACAGTGTACCAGCATTTATAACTGCTGAAGACAAAGCATGTGATCACCATTATAGAAGCGTTAACGCTTTAGAAGCAGACAATTCAGTACATGACCGTGTATAATTATGTCGGTCATCCAGGATAAAAGTAGACGTATAATGTACATTGTACACTACGTATATGTCATAACCGAAATTTCGACACCCTGTGCTCTATTTCATCTTCCAGTGATGATGATGATGATAAAGCATGTAGTAGTATAATGAATATCATCATTAACATTAACAGCATCAATGTCATCGTGATAAGGGATAATCTTTAATGACTGACTGCTGTCACTGCTCATGACTGCAATTTACCCACAGGACTAACTTCATCAATCCATTTGGAATGAACTCATTTTCATTCAGTAACTTTAACTTATATGTACATGAATTCTTACACAAAGTTGCATTGGTACATGCAATTGACCATGCTGATTGTGTCCTGTCCCTATATTGAATCATGAAAGCTATGTTCATGTGAGTACTGTCATCGACAGGTCTTTTGTCTCCAAGCTTGTCGATAATGGTGTATTTTGACGGGAAGGCGACATGTCGACAGAGATTCTACAATGGCGACAAGAATCAACCCCCATAACGTTAGAGTTAGAATCTATGTTGGCTTTACAAGCACTTTGCAAACGGTGTTTTAAATATCGGTGGTTCGATGAAATATGACACACCGCAGCAACTGCACTCGCTACAGCTTCAAGAACTGGTACGTTGTACACACACAAATTGATTGATCGAGTCGAATGTACACTCAAATTTCTCAAAATAATTCCGACTATGACCGTCGACAGTGTGTCGTCGGCTAGAATTTAACACGACATGTCGACAGATTTTTTTTCTCAATGACAGCACTAATTCATGTACAGTACTGTACATGTATGTCTATGAATCCAACTGTTCAATACATGTGCAAACAAATACCAGTATTATTGAGAATATTAAAAGAAAAATAATAATTTGCACAGTCATGGTATATACATACCCATATATATGCACACCACATGAAGGTCTACATGAAAGCTTACGTTACATACAGTGTTACATGCAGTGTTCATGCAAGTCTACAGTGTACTTACAAGTTACTACTTACATGTATGCATGTACGTATATGTAAACAGGTACATGTCTACATACCTGTACATACACATTTGGACTGGTGTTGAACCTACATGTACATGTACATGCACTTTTTTTTCTTCACATTTTATAGCTTCAACAATATCAGAATCATGTACAATTATGTCGGATTTGTAAGGAACATGCATGTACATATTTGTGAAAATCATTGAGACAATGCTCACTTGCACTCAAAAGTTACATATCTATTTTTGTATTTTTACTTATATGGGGTCTCCATTTCTTTCTAGTTTTGACAGCACTTCTTCACCCTTATTAAAAACACTGGCATAAATTTTCAAGAAAATTTATCTCATTTTTAAATGTCATAAATGATTAACTTCCTTCTTCACATTTTGTTTTAGAAAAAATTAATGATTTTGCATAAAAGGTTTATTGGAAAGGTGGTGAGATTTATTTGCATGTACAGTACCTACATGTACATTGATGTAAACATTATTCAATATAGTAAGTCTGGTTTGATAGACTATTAGTAATTGGGGACCACTTGAAACGTTGACTGAGCCTTCCCTTTGACCACTTACTCCTCATAATAGACTGGTTAATAGAGAGACAGGCTATTGTTATCACAAGACATTGCACAATAGGCACCCTAATCTTCCTGTCAATAGTCTGTGGGATAACACTGGTTACCAAGGGGGTTTCCAGGGTACACAATGGACCCTTCCTTAGGCTGTTTTCACTCACACACCTCATAGGGACCTTTCAACCCTTGGCCAATGTGGGTCTAGGCTCAAGTTGGTTAACCCTTTGCAGCCTATATACTTGTGTGATGGTGGCTTTGTGTGTTGTTCATTTGAAGAATGGCTTGTTTTTATGGTCAATTTTAAAACCACAGGGATAAATGGCATTGCCCATTATTTTTTGAGTCAAGAATCTTTTTTATTTTCCCTTTTCTTTTGAAAATTTTATAAACATTTTAATTCTTTATGCATACAAAACTACCCATACATGTACCTTAAAGTTGATGAAAAGAAATTTTGTGTACAGAATACACAAAGTGTACAAGCAAACACTTTTATGTATTGTGCATGCATGCAATATGTACTTGTACATGATCTGCGTGTGCATGAATGTGCAGTCACTGTAAAACACACATGTACGTGTACATGTAGTTGATGTTTTTCCAAGCTCAGTGAAAGCTGCCACCCATCCTTGCGTCAGTTTCTAAGAAATTCTATAGTTGTGCATGAGATGCGGCAGCATCCAAATAGTTAACAGAGAGGGACGCTTGAAAATCAATTACAAGTGGAGGTGTTGGGAGTGTGTATTATGTAAGCCTAGCCTTCAAGGGCAGGTGCTAAGATCAATACTGTATATATTTTTTCTGTGTGTTTTTCTTACCAGTCACCTAGCACTCCTAAAATATCCCTGAGCTTTTTTGTGGGGGAGGGGGCTGTGGTGGGAGTCCTGTCAGTCACTCTTGTAAATTTATCTGTAATTCACTCTGCGTGAATTTGCATTTAATTGAGCATACATGTAGATGACATAAAGGTATTTAGCTGGTATACCAAATACTATGTATCATACATGTAGGTCAGTATCTTACATGTACGTTTTTCTTTTTTTTTTCATTCATTTTTTTTCTCAGGGCTAAGAATGTGGGTTTGAAGGTCGCCTCATATGCAAGCAAAATAAAGTACATATTAACAAATAAATAATCGATGAATGCAAATTTTAAAAACTACTATTTGAAAGTTTCTTTATGATCTGAATATACATGTACATACACTGTAATGTATACATGTATGCAAGAACACGTACATGTACGATGAATGAACATCACATAGTCAACATTATAGAACTATAGAACTCTTTTCAGATTTGTCTGTACATGATATTGCAGTGGTTTTTCTAAATCTTTGTTATTATTATTATTTTTTTATCACAGCTCATCTTGAATTTTCTAGAGTTCTTAAATGGAGCATTTCAGAGCTTGCCGCTCTTGTACATTAAAAAAAAATTTTGGCCACTTGCTTACACTGACCAAGATCACAACCGAGGGAAAGGAAACTAAATATTACTCACAAGTCATTCACCCTTTGAATGAAAAGGGATAACCTATGGGATAAGCTGCCAGCTGGCATGTCACCCGCTTCTCAGTATGGTGTTAGTGAGACATTGCTATGGCAAATATCATGGCATCCATTCAGACATTCGAGCATGTTGTTTATGAGTTATGACATACAGGCCCAATTCACATATGACAAGATAAACTGCCCTAAAGCCACCATTAGAAAATAGAAATATCATTATGTATGAATGAACCACAGGTAGGGGTGAGTAAAAGCAGACTGTGCATTGCAGAAAGCTTTGCATGTATGTGGAAAAGATACGTATGTGAATTTATGAAAATTAGTGCAAATATGTGGGCTTAGTTCAGTGGGTAACCTGCTAAACCACTATGCTTATGTACTTATTGTGCACATGTTTGTTTCAAATTGAGTAATTTTTAAAAAAGAATAATTGCATGTTATTAGACCTGACATGACAGTCTTGTATAAAAGATTTTGTGTGTAATTGACTTACTTTACATATACCTAAATATGATTGGAGTTCCTGTTTCTCACTTTTTCTTATTCCCTTTCTGTTCTCTCACACAGCGGTGCTTCTGTGTATAATGTAGGTGAGGAAGAAGAGGAAGAGAAGAAAACGCCACCGACAGAGGATCAGAGTGAGGAGAACGACCTCACCATGGGAAAGATGAAACTTCTACGAGCAAAGATGGAAAATTTATCTGTCGGCAAAAAGGTGAATTACAGGATAGATTTGTTAAGTACCGAGTACAGAGTATGATACATGTGCTTTCCATGCTAGCTGAAACCCTGGATTCTACGTAAGTTGAACATCTTTTTAAAGCGTTCTCTCAGTATGTGCATGTGAGATGTTCATGAAATTTCTATATAAAAGTGATAGACATGTTCACCGACGTGCTTGTAATAGGGAAAAATCACACAAACATGAATATGGTAATAGTGAATTTAATTCCTGAATATCAATGAGTGACATTTGAAGATAATTTAAATTGTTCAATTGGAAGCACAACAGAACCACAGTGTACATAAAGAGAGCATACCCTTTCTTATGGTATTGCCTTGCATTAGTATGATTTCTCTATTTTGCTATTAAAATCCTTTTGTTTTATGATAGAAAACAAGCAAGACACCCAGACCACCAAGCGCTAGCAGACCCAAGAGTTCGGGTAAGCGGAGAAACTTCTCAGCCAAGAAGAGCAGCCAGTCTCTCAACAAGACCAGCCCTCTTCCACCAGTAGGAACAGCCATACTACCCCCTGTAGGAGGCACAGTTGTCTCCACTGGCGACAGGGAAGAGAAACTATCCAGTGCCAGGACACCTCGCATTGGATCCTCTGCCACGGGGTTGGGCATGAGGACAAGGACCAAGCCTGAAATTGTGCCCCAAGCGAGGGCAGCAGACATAACACAAATTGGTGCTACATCAAATCCGGTGGCCATGTCTGCCAGCGTGGGCAGCCGGAGCAAGAGCCGAACATTGAGACTCAGTAGTAGCAAGGAAAGCAGGCATAGCCCTGTCCCGCCGTCATCGTCCCAACGTGCCCTTGAGAACATCGGGGGTGGCAAGCTGCATCACTCTTTTCGGAGTAGTCGGACTAATGCATTCCCTCATCCCCCTTCCACGCAGAGCTCGTTCATTCAGGAATTCCGGCCGACCACCTCCTCTAATCTTGCCGAAGCCCAGGTTACATCCGACGCCAACCGGGTCCCAGAACGCATGAATCTAAAGACTGCCGATGCCCGCATGGTGACACAACTCGTGAATCAGGCCAACCGCGAAGGCAAAATAAACAATATTGTGAGGTCAGGACACAGAGAGAGCTCACATACTGGGAAACGCAGTGGACATTCTAGGGTAACCTCGGGTAGCATGGCATTATCCCATGCGCTCAATTCCAGCAGTGGACTCACAAATTCCATTAGTGAAGACAGGACAAGAACACCAGATGCCAGGAAAGCTCTTATAGTAAGTCATTGTTCACTGAGGAAGTATGATAAGAATTAAGGAAATGTAACGAAGTTTGCCCTTTCTAAAAGGAAACTATTCACCTTGAATCTCCCCCAGCTACCTTTTTCTTATTCACCATGGGAATAAGTTAAAGGTAATTTGCAATTAATTTTCTGACCTTATAAACTTTTGAATTCTAGCGAAAATGAAGGTACCACAAGTGGGTCTACTCTGTGACAATGATGCCGGTGCTTCAGAGCTCCTGTTTAAATTTTCATTGTAGTGGTCACTTGGGAAACCCTGATCATTTCTCAAGTCGCCTATTTTACCATTTGGTCATCATTTCTATTTCATTGCACTGTGAAATGCACAGTCTTATAGAATGCTGATACCAGATCAACAAAAGCAAACCCCTTTTTCAGGGGGAGGGGGGGGGGGGGGATACCAGATAGGATTTTATGTAACCAATTGCACTTGGGCAAATGTTAGTATTGAGCTGTGTTTTGGCAATGAAAATAATTTGTACACAAGTTCTTTTAATTTCACATTTTTGTACACATCCTTATATCGATAGGGATGTTGCATCAACATAAGTTCTTACTTACTCTTCTTCAATTCCTTTGTACTGTATTATAACCCTTTTTTTTTTCTTTCCTATTTCATAATTTTAACTCTCTATTACATATCTAAGAAGTAGCCTTCAAACTCATCAAACTCCATGGCATGTCATGAAAATTGCATGCGAGGTAATCAGCCAAAGATTTCTTAAGTTTCAAAAGTGGCTAAAAGTCATGCTGGTGATATGACTAAGGTTGTCACAAGGAGCCCACTTGTACACACAAGTTGTTTACTGATAAGAATGGAGTTGCAAAGAGGATGTATGAAAAGGATATGAAACTAGAGATTGGCATTGTTGAATTGTTCTCTGAGAAAATAAATGTTTTCCACTGCATGTGGTTTAGGTGAAGGATGTAGGAACTGGGTAGAATTCCAGACTCCCATTGGTTAATAGAGGAATGAAACCTCATTAGTTCAGTTATTTTATTTAGTACATGTGTGCCATGAAGAGGAACTATAACTTAATTAAATGCATGTACACATGTATGTAAATGTCTACAAGGAAGTTTCTAGGGCTGTGTCCCAAGAGATTCAAGAGGAATATACTTTGGTACTAGGCATCAGGCATGTCTGTTCTCTTTATTAATCTTAAACTTATAAGAGCTTGAGAACATGCTGTGAGCTTTGGAAAAAAAAAAATGTTAATGTTTTAATCAGCATTCGCTGATTATCATCCATCCAAACAGGGTGGAAAGAATCATGGTGATAGCCCAAGAACTTTGTCTGTGAAGAAGGAAGTATTTTATTTCTTTGTAAGAATAATTGCTACACTGTACTTCATAAAAAGCAGACCACAGAATGACAACATACAGTGTATGAATAAGTTAAATATGTTTAATTGTGTCATTAGCATAAGAGTTTTTTTCAAACATCAACCCCCTGCCCTGCACACAGTTTATGAATAGTACTCTGTGATATCCCTAGACCGGAGATTGAGTAGAATATGACTCTTTTGATGAACATTCAGAAAATTATGATTTCTGAGACTATATCGAGATCATGGTAACAATCATGGCATAACAGTTATTAAGATTTTGAGATAAATATGAACAATCTATGTCAACTTTGCTTTCTTAAAGTGATAGTGAACTAGTCAATGGTACATGTAAATGTATGTCCTTCTGTATATGTTACCACATGCATATGGAATTATATTACCTAACCTTATACACAACAAAACAGAATTACATGTACACAAGAAGATAAACATGAGAGTAGTAAAAAAACTACCATTTAGGTCTGTTTTGAAATATGGTATTGTTTTGGTTTTCTTTGAAAAGGGAGAGACTGTTGCATGAACGAATAGAATTAGGTACATGTATTTATATAATACTGGAGAATAATCTGTGCATAATTCATGGTATACATTTTATTCTTTATCTGTGTTTATTTATACAGTCTGCTCACAGTATACGAGGGAGGTTATCTGGCAGTAAGGAAGGCAGATTATGTAAGTATTTTCTTCCAGTAAATATATGAGTTGTACGATTGATCTGTGTTTCACACTCCCATCCCAAATGTAGTGAGTAGGTACTTGCTTACCTGGTAGGCTTACCTGATAACAGTTGCCAGAACCATAGGTGTGCTAATCATCTTCAAGACGCTTTGTATCCGTAGGGAGATGTTATACCATTAGCATGACAACTCTTTGAAATGGTATTCCACTAAATATTTCCTCCTCATAATCTTGGGTGATGGAAAGCAAGTCATAAGTCATATACGTGTATGTATGTATTTATCATACAGCTTAAAGGGAAAGTCCACCCCAGAAATTTCACTGTTTCAATAAAAGGAGATGAATTTGAATAACATTTTAAAAAAGAAATGAGCAATATCGGTCAAAGAATATTACACTCATTTACATTTTCTAGTAAATTACTCTCGGCTCTGCAAATTGGCAACACTGATGACATCATATGCGAGCAACTCTCCATTCACTTTGTACATGAAATTTCACATTTTCTCAGTTTTCTTAAAAGTTACACATTTTCTCACCCCATAGTCTAAGTATGTTATGTAGAAAGCAATTCTTCTGAACATACATCGACTATGGGTGTTAGAAAATGTGTAACTTCATGTACAAAGTGAATGGAGATCTGCTTGCATATGATGTCATCAGTGTTGCCAATTTGCAGAGCTGCGAGTAATTTACTAGAAAATGTAAATGAGTGTAATTTTCTTATTCTTTGACCGATTTTGCTCATTTCTTTTTTTAAATGCTGTTCAAATTTAACTCCTTTTATTGAAACAGTGAAATTTCTGGGGTAGACTTTGCCTTTAAGTTCATACATGTATTTTCCTTCTCTCTCTCTCTCTCTTTCATTGACTTGTATACTTTATTCATTTATTTATTTATATATTTATTAGTTTACTTATTTCTTTATTAGTTCATTCATTTATTTGTTTACTTATTTATTTGTTCATTTATTTATTTATTTATTTTATTTAATTATTTATTTGTTTGTTTATGTAGTTATTCATTATATTATATCATATTCATACAAGGTGGCACATTCACCAATTGTTGTGGTCTTCGTGAGGCCCTGTTTGGTAACAATGCTGTTCAGACTGGTTGTAAATGGTTCTTTGCAATATCTCCCTACACCTCTGAATAGTCAAGTAGATCGATAGTACCGTATAAATGCTGTGAATTATTGTATTATCGTTGTCACCACCTTTTTGCTGACTTGTAGAATATATCTCCAACACATCTCCATCCACCAGTTTCTAAGCCAGCTATCAGCAACTCTTTAATACTTACAATTCATGCGCCCTTTTTTCTTGTTTTCTTTGTCCACTCTGCAGTAACGTCTCCTGCTCATCGCCTGCCACCCGTTGCCAAGCCCGCTATCAGCTCCACCAAGAAGAAGACGAGTAAGAGATGCTTCCTGTGCAACAAGAAAACAGGTCTTGCCACCAGTTACACATGCAGGTAAGGAACTCCCTTCAAATGTCTTTGTCAGGGCTTTTATGAGATGCTCATTAGCACATCATTGATAGTTCACGCTCAAATAAAAGAGAGTTTTGCCAGAAGTCATGCAGACAAACTTGTGATGTCATATTTTGTGCTAATGTTATAAGCATTGGATTCACACCTTTTTGCCACCAGGAGTCAAGAAGGATGTTTTTTGCCTTGGCATGTATTATTTTTTTCTTTTTTTAAACCGCATCATATATCATTTATTTACGCTCACAAAAGGGGGGGGGGGTTACCGTGTCTTATTTTAAAAAACCTTTAGTAGTCAAGTAAAATGACCAAGCACTGTACCACCCACTTAATCCTGTTATAAGTAATCTTGCGTTGTAGTCGTGACAGAAAATGGAATTTCTTGGATTTACACCAGTCTTGCCTCAAATATACTGTATAGCAAATAAAAGATTATCAACCAAATGATTTTCAAAAAATCCTACACCAAGCATAACTGTTATTTCATGAAGCTAAGACTTCAACATTTTGTTACCCTCGAATAAATATGTTTTAAGCAGATTTACTCCCACACCCATTCTGACCCGATTGCTGTTTGACCCTACAAACAGTGAATTATGTTGTTTTGTCCTTCTCTTCCTGTTTATACAAATCTGTCCTGACCTTACCAGTATTTGATGCCTGTCATACAAATACCTTAACAAATCTATTTTGTTTTTAATCTTTTAAAGTGATTACACGATGGTTAAGATTTTTTTTTTATATATGATAGAGAATAGAATTCTAAGAACAATAACATTAAAAATTTGATGATTTTCAATCGAAATCAGTGCATTTTGGCAAATTATTTGTGATTAATCAAGGGTTGAACTAAAAATTTAAGTATGAGGTATGACGTAGATGTGGTTACCCAGCTTTGCGCATTGCAGTTGTGGCGCGCGCTAGACTGTACAATATGTATTATACCTTGTGCGCATTTTGCTAGAATTGCGCGACAAGATACCCACAATGACGTCATTGTGGGTACCCAATTGAAACTGGGACACAGCTGAGGGGCCAAAAATAGGCTGAACTCTTACCATATTTGGGATTTTTCTTGGCAACATGACTTTTTAAAAACTTTTAGGCAAATGATTTTCTGCAAATAAAATCATGCTCTTTTAAATGAAGGAACATTGTTTCAGCATTGGGTACCCCCTTTAACAATGTATTTACTCTCTTCCTTTTCTTCCCTCCCCCGTATCCTGTTTATAGATGCGGCCACAATTTCTGTGCCAGCCACCGCTATGCCGAAGCCCACAACTGCGGCTATGATTACAAGACCGAGGGCCGGAAGCTCCTAGAGCAAAGCAACCCACTTGTCAGTGCACCAAAGCTACCCAAGATTTAACATTTAGCCACTTAAGTTTGAAATGTATTATGTGTTATTAGTAATTACCTCGTAAAAATAAAGCCATTCATATGGTTGATTTCTAAAGAGAGATTGTGGAAGGCACAAGCTTTTGAAATAATTTCTAAATGAAAGAAACCACTGTCGGTTGTACACACAACATGTACAAGATTTTTGTTAGCAAAAATGTCATTAACAATTTCACGCATTGTAAATCAGTTAGGATAATATAAAAATAGCATTGCCTGTACACATATCTATGGCATTCAGTGCAGCATAGGGAAAAAAAATCAATCTTGATTGGATGTGTTCATTCTTGCACATCCAGAACAAACAGAAACTATACTATGTTTACAATATGGAAATGCACTTGTCCTGCTTTGTACAGTATCACATGAGCATATTCATAACTAAGTGAAGCAATCACTTCCACCTATTGAGACCTCCTACTACGAGTCCTATCCTAAGGACATTGTATATTCAAAAGTATAGGGATATACCATACTCGATAGAGTAGTTTAAAAGTACTACTAATCTACTGTTTACCTCTTATATGAATAATCTGAAATGAAAAGAAGACACACTGTCAGGAGACCTCTATTTAGTCTGCATGATCTAAATATTAAATTCATATAACTTTATGATCTGCTGCCCTATATGGACAACTTCAGGTTTTTGATGGGATATGGATATGTACTGTTCTACATTTTGAATATGATGTAGAGATTCATGATATGAATTGAGCATAATCTTACTTTGAATTCGTGAAATAACTTTGATAAACAGAAAAACATTTTCTATTTTTTTTTTAGCTTTCTGAGGTTTTGAATGCTTCAAACTTTAGCTTATGGTATACCAATATTTGACATTGTTTGAGTTTATAAAGTTCATGGTATGGAAAACATGAAATGTTTATGCCTCTGCTACAGGATGTGCCAGCTAAAAGGTTGACAAATAAAAGAAGCACATGCATAAGAGGAGATCTCTTAAAACAATAAAAGACTAGAAGGCTAGAGATCTTTCTGGGGGATATTTCTATAAAACCCTTTGCATTACAACGGTGGAAAGGAAACATTTATCATATTAAATAGAGGATAACCTTTGTCAAATAGAGGATAACTTTGTCTGGGAATGATTTTTTACTGTAACAAGAAATTCAAAAGTATTGCAACTGTGCTGAAGTTTACCATTGCAGTTAGTGGTGTTATATTGTTAGCCAATGTGTTTCTAACTGAGGGGCACCAACTTTTCTGTGGGTGTTTGTACAGAAAATGGAGGATGAAAATGTGTCAGAATGTGGTGTTTGGAAATAATCACTTCCAAGTCTTGCTGCTTTAGATCTGTCCATACTTGTCTACCAAACTGTATTCTGAATGTTAATGTTGTACAAGCCTGAACCTCTCTTACAATCCGTATTTCATTTCTGACTCTAGAAATTGATGCTACACGATAACAATAATCTGTAACCATAGTGATTATGTATCGTCTGTTATGATTAGACTTTGGAATAACGTTCGTTTGTCGAATGCCTCCTAACACTGTTTTAAATTGATTCTTAATTTTCTGGTGGCTTTTAAGATATAGCACGAAAGTTATACTTTATGAATGGACAATTAATTATGTTCAAGGACTGAGAAAAACTCATTTAATGAGGCATTTGTAATTGTCAGAACACACCTTTTTGACAGAAATTCAGTAATGATAAAAGACATATTTGAGCAATCTTTGCGTAACTAATGGAGTTTATGCTAATTTGTAGGTACTTTCAAGGAAAACTTCTTGTGGTTCCATATACAGTATGCACGTGTGAAGAAGTTAATTTTTTGGTTTCCACGACAATGATATTTATATCTGAGTATAACGTATTGGTAAAGTCATCATTGTATGTTTCAGTATAGTACTAGCTTTCCATTTGTGATAATATTCCTCTCTCTCTCTCTCTCTCTCTCTCTCTCTCTCTCTCTCCTCTCTCTCCTCTCTCTCTCTCTCCTCTCTCTCTCTCTCTCTCTCTTTCTCTCTCTCTCTCTCTCTCTCTCTCTCTCTCTCTCTCTCTCTCTCCTCTCTTCTCTCTCTCTTCTCTCTTTCTCTCTCTCTCTCTCTCTCTCTTTCTCTTTCTCTCTCTCTCTATCCTACCATGTGAGCTTTTTGAGCATCAGAATGTAGAATGTGCCTTGTTTTGTGTTGGCATTTTTTTGATTGATTGATTGATTTTTTTTGGGGGGGGGGGAGGAAGGGGGGTGCTTGTTTGTTTTTGTTTTGCATAAAACAATGTAATGGTCATATCTTTAGCAGTCTAGATTAAGACTAGGTCTGAAGCCAAGTATTTTTTTTTTATCCTTCCAGTCTATCGCAGACAGCTGGCTTTTATCATTGGTGTTGAGGTTTACCCTCTGAAGTTTGTAAGCTTTAGAGAATAAGAGCCATGGAGATATTGAAAATATGCAGGCCTTCCATTTTCGAGGTGTAAAGAGAATAATTTGGGAGCTACCAAGAATGTTAATCTAATAACTTTAGCCATTACATAGAGAGTATTATATATATATATTTGAAAGAGAAGGGTTTGTTGTTTTGCCAAAAGTCTCTTTGTTGTTCAAAAAGAAAATGCAGCTAGCATTTATAAGGATGGGAAAATGTTTTTGAGAGTTGGATCAACATTAACTGTGTCAAAGTCTTTGCGATGATATATGTTCACCTTCATATGTATTGAAAACTTTCTTTTATGAGCAATTGTTGGATGTAGAAATGTCATAGTGCATAACCAAGTGATTTCAGGTACCGGTACATATTGAAATCACAGCTCATGCTTGTTGTAAACAAGTGCAATGGGGCTATGCACACTGCACGCATATCTCTTAATTAGATGTTCACAAATTTGTGACAGTGGAAATGTAAAAGGGTAATGATAAATCACATTCTTATTCTGCTTGGAATGTCTTTGCTATTATTTTTTTTTCCTTTATGAGGATGAAAAAAAAAGGAATGTAAAAAGAAAATGATTAAGTGCAATACTATAAAAAAATTGAGATAAGTAGATGAAATAATGTACTGAGAAATCTATCAGTACAATTTTTGTGTGAGATGTGATTTACAATCATGTAATATACAGAATTATTATTTCTATTTTTTTCCCCCTTTGGTCTATGATTTTTATTTTCTTGAATCTGTGAAGGCTTTTGTATCAGATTTGAAGTTTTTTCCTTGTCTGCCTGGGGTTACTTTAGGTCAGCTGAAAACATGAAAATAGTTTGTGACCATTTTTGCCTTATGCATTTCTCCTGGTTTTCAACTATGCAGACTATTAAAAGAAGTGGCGTGTCTTAAATCAAGAAAATGAATAGTCATTCATTTTGCTGTCTTTATCTTATAAACTTTTGTACGTGTAGTGATCATCGAAACCGGCTTCTTTTGGCTGAATTGTGAGGAAAGAGAGACAGACTAAATGAGAGTGAAATAGAGAGATGAGGAAAGGGGAGGACAAACTGAAAGAGAATGAGAGAGATTACTTTTAAAAGAGATATGGTGGAGAGGAAGATGTACAAAGAGAGACAAGTGTAGACAAAAAGGGAGGAAGAGAGAGAGAGAGAGGGGGGGGGGGGGGGGGGAGGAATGGTTGTATATATCGAGAGTTGCAAAAAGACAGATACAAACACAGAACAGGAAGATTACTAAAGAACTAATAACTAAAGAGACGGAAGAGAGATCCGGTGGTGGGTAAAGGGAGGGGAACACTTTTTTTTGTATTAAGAGAAAAGGGGAGGACAGACTGAAAGAGAATGAGAGAGATTATTTTTAAAAGAGATATGGTAGAGAGGAACCACTGTCGGTTGTACACCCACACACACGCACACACACGCGCACACACACACACACACGCGCGCGCGCGCGCGCACACACGTAAAGAGGTGGAAGGGAAAGAGAGTTTGTTTATTTTATTTATTTTATTTATTCACGGTTAAAGTCGATTTAACTTGACTCAGGGGGAGGAATGGTTGTATATCGAGAGTTGCAAAAAGACAGAAACAAGCACAGAACAGGAAGATTACTAAAGAACTAATAACTAAAGAGACGGAAGAGAGATCCGGTGGTGGGCAAAAGGAGGGGAACACACACACACACACACCCACACGTACACACCCCCCCCCCCCCACAACACACACACACACACACGTAAAGAGGTGGAAGGGAAAGAGAGAGAGGGATATGAAAAGAAGCAGGAGGAGAGATGGGACCCAAATAAAGAATTATGGCGAGAGAAGTGACAGGGTGGCAAAATTGTTCACCTACTATACACTTTACGATTTGAGAAGTCTATTGCTCAATCACCCTCTTTATTCAGTGTAAGGAGAGAAAAAAGGGTATAGCGATTAAATGATGAATGAATGAACATACTGGTAATCAGCCAAACCAAGGAACACGATGCCGAGTAAGGATGACAGGTTTAGGAAAGATCAATCGAGTAATTTGGTAGTTGAATATGTAACTGTTGTAGATCTGACCTCTTTCTCGCTATATCTTGACTTTCTCCATACTTTTGAAATAAAGAGCCGACAATGCAATGGAGTGATGATTCACAGCGAAGTATTACATAAAGAAAAAAATACAACACAACAGCGCCATCTACTAAACACACCCCTACCTTTTAAAATGAAATAAATGTGGTGGTCTACTGGTCTATTTGTTGTTGTATTTTTTTAATCGAACGTTGCACTGGATCGGAATATGGTTGACTTCCTCTTTTCTTAAAACTCTTTTCTTGAATATAAGAGTGTATTCAGTTAATGGAATCGTAGTACTATGAGTATATAAGTAGGACAGTTAGTTTCTCGAATGATTTTGCAATATTGTAACAACTGCAAAGTTCAGCTCTTTAAACTTCCAAAAGTCATTAAACTTTTTTATTTCTCCTTAACACATACCATCAAACTTGGTATTCTTTTTTTATTTGAACAACAAAAAGTAACTTGGTCATGCATTTTGTAAAAGCCCCATATACACGTTATATACTCACTGGCGTAAGAATAGTTCCTTCCTCCAATATAAAAGAAAAGAAAGAAAAAACAAGACAGGAAACAAATTAAAAGTTCCATTAATTTAGACAATGCAACCCCCTATCTGCACATCAAGACGTTTTGTTACTTTTTTAGTATCATACCTTGTTAAGTGTAATGTTATGGCGAAACTACATTTTATCATAACAAATCAAATCAAATCTAATCTAATCTGATTTACTGACATAAAATCCACAATTCTGGATCATCATCAAAGCAACATAAACACATTTTACAAATGAAGTGTTGACATGGAAAACAAGCAATTTTGCTCTCTTGCTTCCCTCACTTGCAGGATAGAAGTTGTATAATAAAAATTCGGACGAGAAAAAGTCAGGTGTCCCCCCCCCCCGAAATCTGCCTGCCTACCTCACCCCTAAAATTGTTGTGTCTCATTACGCCAGCGCTCACAATCCCAAAGCGATATGGAATATTACCGATGAAAAGTTGTCTTATAGAGGGCATATTCAAGAACAGGGCATAGGCCCTCCTACCAGTATCTTATTTTGGATTTAAAAAAAAAACAATTGCAAAGCAAGACACACGTGCTGGCAGGGGCATTTTGAAATTTCAATTTCTTCGATCCAAAGAAAATTTTCTAAACTGGTTGGGGCCGCTGGGCGGGACAGCGCGGCCTTTAAAGGGATGGGGGGGGGGGGGGCTAACCTATACCTCATCCAGCTGGTGACTGCACAAAATTGCCCACTATTCGTGACGTTCAACGACAATGGTGCGGGGGGGGGGGGGAGGGGTCGCCTATCATTATTCCCCCCCCCCCCCTCCTAAAAAAAGAATGAATGCTTATTGCTAAGACTATATGCCTACATTGCCTGGTTCCATGCAGGGCTCGCAATGAGCTCGCAATGATTCGAGACAGGATGTGTCATATCATGAGCACATGCAGAAAACAGAACAAAGGTCAACCTAGCAATCAGGACGTTGCTGAGGTTTGCATTGATAGTCAAGTAGTAAGTTGTGTGCTTTCTTCTGGGAGCTACAGTACAGAACGGGAAAAATTTGTGAGAAAATGCATCGTTTTGCAATATCAATCTTTATTAGCCTTATCGTCTGCGCTCACGGCCAAGCTCCAACAGCACGTTACAGCACAAAGACTGGTTATGAAACAAGCTTCGAACCCGGGACTGATGAGAAGGACCAGCGGTCGAGAGACTGGCAGACGATAGCCCGCGATGTCGGCGAGAGCGCAACCTTAACGGGCTGCCAACCCGTAGGTGTGTACGTCGTTCACCGCCACGGCCTGCGCTACATGAGCGATGGCGATATCGAAGACTACAATGCCATCTTGGCGCGGATGAAATTTACCGGCGTCAGTGACAAGTTCGCCAACCTTCTTCAAATCACCGACAACCTCTACCCAATAGCCCTTGAAGGCTCACTCCACCCCGCTGGTTTCGCTGAAATGGAAGGGTTAGGGCGGAGGATCAAGCAGCGTCTTCCGGAGCTCTTTGCCGAGAATGACTTATCGGGGTTCGACTTCCAAGGGACTTATCGACAACGAACCATCGACAGTGCTCACGGTTTCGTTAACGGTCTTCAAGGTCCCGATGCTAATTGCTCCTTTTCTGCTAAAACAGCCACAAGGGTAAGTTCACGCAATCTCAACTATTAATTATTGCGTTCAACATCGGCAGCACGAAATAGCCCCCGCCCCCCAAAAAAACTACGAAAATGTGTTAATCTAGAGCATAGTTTTTAATCGTACAAATTGATAATGTTGCCATTTTCATTGAATTAAGCTTTCTACCTATAGATCCTCTAAAAAGTATTCCTCTTCTACTTTAAAGGATGTATTGACGTGCACATTCAACTCGACTACTAAAACCGAGACCGTGGCCATCGACCACCAATTAGAAGAAGACAACGACCTCCTACTGAAGTTCTACGAAAGCTGCACGAATTTCATCACGGAAGTCGACGAAAACGACACTGCGGTCATCGAGTACAATAAGTTTCGCGAGGGACCAGAGTTGACCTCGGCTTATGAAGCGGTGGCCACAAAACTTGCTCCCATCGGCTGGACGGGCCCGTGGAACATGACCAAAGGTGATCAAATTATTTTCGAATTCACTTATTCATTTATCATTCATCCTCATTACCATCGTGTGAAAAGAATTAGGGATATATTTCATGGAATGATGACAAAAGGGTGACCAAAATCATCCCAAGAGTCATTATCAATGTTCTTTGATGTATTCATTTATTCATTAAATATCGTCGTTAAAATTATCTTCATCATCTTCATCGCCATCATCATATACAACAACATCATCATCGTCGTCATCATCATCATGATCATCAACAACATCATCGTCATCATCGTTGTCATCGACAACATCATCATCGTCATCATCATCGTCATCATGATCATCATCAACAACAACAACATCGTCATCAATATGATTATCAACATTATTTGAATGCACGATGAGAGATTTGCATTTCTAGACAGTTTTGAGTGGGGTAGTAGTGCAGCTTACTAGCAAGATAGCCTAAAATAATTTATGTTTCTCCCTAGCAATAATCCATTTTTTTTTATCATTGTTTTCATTTTTCCGACAGGGTAAAACTATGTAGTCAGAATTTTACGTTTTACGACTGCAGACGTTAAACAAAATAAAACAAAACAGGCTAACTAACAAAACTCATCAGGCCAGTGTAAATTTCGAGATTCGCAGAGAAGGCTCCCACAAAGTTCCAATTTTTTAATCACTATTTTCATTTTTCCGACAGGGTAAACTTGGTAGTCAGAATTTTACGTTTTACAACTGCAGACGTTAAACAAAATAAAACAAAACAAGTTAACTAACAAAACTTGTCAGGCCAGTGTAAATTTCGAGATTCGCAGGAGGAGAAATAGAAGACCAAGCAGAAAAATTCCATCAAACGAATTAAGTAAATTGTAAATGTTTTTTAAATAGAACACCCTTTTTTCAGGTATCACCATATTCTCCTCCCCCTCTTGCTCTTTATTCTTGCGATCCGTCTTAGGAATCTCATCGTTCATTATTTCAAAGATGTGAAGATGCTTTACCTAACATTTCAGTAATTGTCATGTAATCTTCCGGACTGCATGCAGTCACCATGACCCCTCCCCGGCGGGCACTTATCGACCCATACCTCTCACATTTTGGTTTGTTCTCACCTGAGCTGACAATCCACACATGCGGTCGAACCATTGAGTTTCTGTTATATATATATATATATATAAGATTTTGACCAATACCTTTAATAATTTTGCTTCGTTTGTGTTTTTTTTTTCCTGACAAGTAAAATTCGAAGGCTGTAATTTGTAGCTGTGAACCCACGTGGTATGCGTCATCCAAGGCCTAGCCAGGGTCGATCCATCCAAAGATGGCAGTTATAATTGCCAAATGGAGGGGGGGAGCACCGCCCATTCTTCTAGGTTTATGATATGGGAAAGAATGTTGCCATTCTGATGATGGCGAGGGTGAGGGTTTGGATGTGGATCTTGGCATCTACTTTTCAAATTGCTTCCTTCCCCTCATATTTCTTATCTCTCGCCCCCGGCACCCCCTTCTTTTTTCACTCTTCTCCATTGTCTCCTTATGCAGAGCATTATTTTGATATTTACTAGTTTTAAGAATCATCTTCGGGATAGTTTGTAGTTGAATGCATAATATCACAATGAAATTCGCTCCAAAATAGTATTTGCGTCCACTCTTGTGTGAGTAAATTCCACTCTTTTGAGCATAGATTTCCGCTCCAATTGGAGGGATTGCTAATATTACGTACACCCCCTTGCCTCAGGGGCGGCGTTACAGGAGAGGGCGACCGCCCCCTGTGATTTTTCAAGTGACCAGAAAAGAAAAAAAAAAGGGGGGAGAAAAAGAAGAAAAAGAGGAGAAAGAAAGAACAGTATGGGAAAAGAGAGAGTTGGGTCATGTAACTAAATAATACCCCTATTTTTCTCATTTAAAACGTAAATTAACTCACCTATGGGTCATCTTGCCCTATCAAAATACCCTGGCGCCGTCACTGCCTTAGCCATTGCGCCATGCATATGTTAACAGTACCTCCTGAGTGACACGACTCGCTTTGGGGAGGTCATAGCCCCATGTACGACTTTGCTACGCCGCTATGTGTCATGAAACGTTATGCTATTGATTTTGGACCTCATCCAGGGGTTTAGACATGTTAGAAGGGGGTTCAGAAATGATGCGTTACGTCGTTTCCGAGGATACCTGCACGTGCCCCCGGGACTGCCGTTTTCCCTATTAAATCAGAAAAAGAGGGGGTAGAAACATGGAAACATGGGAATGCAATATACGGTTGAGAAATATGATGATAATGATGATGACAAGGCAAAATTTCGCGTACGTTTCTTTGCGCTTTAACCAGGGGCGTAGATAGGGGGGTGGGGAATGGGGAATGCATCCCCCACTTTTCGGAGTGGACGTATTTACGTGTGTATCATTGATCATCGAGGGAATCCTTCCCTCCACCGGTATGAGGACCTGTCTACGCTAATGACTTTAATCCATGTCTCGGTCATTATACTGAATTTCAGTCAATGTTCCACACATAACCTTCAATCCAATATATCGAGCTGCCCAAGGGACCCCGCCCCAAACCACACACACACACACACTCTCTCTCACCACGACTAGTATATAGGCCCCTTCATGGGTAGAAATCACGTTTTAAGAGATTCATGTTATATATTTTGAAGGAATCCAACAGAATAGTTATAGCTGATTTTCATTTTCGCTTCTATTTTCACAAGAAAAAATCTGTTTTTAACTATATTTTAATGTGACAAAGAAAATGCCTATAATATTCATTCAAACAAACATTTATTTTCTTCCACTTGATTTGCAGGAGTTAACAATAATTTGTTTCAAACTGTAGGCATTTTATATGTGGTAACATAATTATATCTTACAATAATAATCATATAAATCCAGGAAGAAGGCGAGGTCCCTAAAAGCAGGTGCTTGTGGCGGGCTCACCTGACCAATTCGATTCGCACAAATATTGTCGATTTTGCTAAACGGGAGCAAATTGAACAGATTAAAAAAGACAAAAAAGACAAAACACACAAAAAAAAAACTTTGTCTCCCCCCCCCCCCCCACCAATATTCCAAAGCCAGAGAGTTCACTTATACACAGTTGATGTTCCTCTGACTCTAAGCATATATATTCTTTGTATTATTTACCTGGATTTACTTAGGAAAGATAATATATCTCCCCACTGTAAACTTAGAAAGAAAAGACAACATTGACGAATAGCTCGTGTATCTCACGTGGCTGTCATATTTTATGGCTAACTTTGTTCCTGATTCTGTTGAATCCCACAATGACAAAGACTGTGTACATGTATAATTAGAGGAGTGGTTCTGTTATACTGTTATATGCCATTTGAAACTTAACGCAGAAACCTTCTAACTGTTGTTGTAGGCAAATTTGAATATTTCCTTCCAATCGATGTATATATCGGCAAATGAACAAAATATTTTATCATTGCTCTTACACGGAAAAAATGTCGTTCCCCCGTTAAATCGACAAATCCAAAGACCAGAATTAAGATGTCCCAACGAAGCTCCAAATAAGAACGCTCTAGCATAATAAGGTACACATTTGCAACTGTATGGGGTGAGGCAAATGTACTATGTAGCCACGTCTTGCCAAACGACCTTAGTACCGGGCTGGGATTCGAAGAGGAGGCGCTGTGGCTCAGTGGTAGAGCTGTGGTCTCGTAACCGGGAGTACCCGGGTTCGAAACCAAGCGGATGCGCTAATGCCCTTGGGTAATGTATTAATCCTCATTACCAAGTCCTTCGGAGTAGACTTAAAGCCGTCTGTCCCCTGCATGGTGGCTTACTAAGAAGCATACACATGCTTTCTTTAGCAGTCAGGTAAAATAACCAACCCTTAATAATCCTCATCCTTGTGATTGGAAATCAAGTGAATGAACAACAGTTGTACCATGTAACGTTTTGGAGATGCGATACTACTTCTTGTATACTATACTACTACTGCTTCTACTATACTACCACTACTACCACTACTACCACTACTACCACTACTACCACTACTACCACTACTACCACTACTACCACTACTACCACTACTTACCACTACTACCACTACTACCACTACCACTACTACCACTACTACCACTACTACCACTACTACCACTACTACCACTACTACCACTACTACCACTACTACCACTACTACTACTACTACTACTACTACCGCTACTACTATTACTATACTACCACTACTACTTAAGTAATAATGATAATTATAATAATGACGATGATGATAATGGTGATGATGATGATGATGATGATGATGATGATGATGATGTTGATGATGATGATGATGATGATGATAATGATAATGGGGGTTTCTTGAATAGCGCTGAATGGAGGTTCCTGGAAATAACAATCCGATAAAAACTTAAGAACCCTAATTATCCAAGATTAGTTATTGTGAGTGTTATTTTGATTCCCTTTGCTGAGCGCTAACGGCCCTCTAAGTGGGTCCAAGAACACAAAATGATTAATGATTCCAACAAAATATACCATCATCATGATGTAATTTTGTCATATTATGGCTCGTAGATGGACGTGGGGTATCATGTATATATGATAATTGCATTATTGCTGAATTCATAATTCATCTTATAATACCTTTTTTTTTTTAGAAAGCCCCCCCCCCCATCACTTAACCCCTTAAAATAATATCATATTGGGGGAGATATTGCTCCTCATGCCCTAGCAAATGATTACACGAGGAAAACAAACAAACTTTGCCACCCCATCTCACCAGGCATCCTGCATGCGCCCTCTGATGAAAAATTATCTATCCATTTAGTATGATGTAACCTTTTCCATTTTCACCCATGATCCTACTACCAGACGACTTGGAAGTGATGCATCACATGTGCGGCTACGAGAGCGGGTACTACGGCTCGTCACCCTGGTGCAAGCTCTTCTCGAACAACGAGTCTCTGGCCATCGAGTACTGGCTCGACCTCAAGCAGTATTGGACCGAGGGTTACGGCCACGACATCAATTACGAGATGGCGTGCCCACTCGTTGACGATATCGTGAAGTACATGACGTCCGTGAAGAGTGAGGGGTGAGCTTTCTGCTACATGTTTTTTTTTTCGATTTCAGTTTGTTGGGTTTTTTTTTTTTCGTTCACGATTCCAATAATGAAAAAGGCTTCATATTTCCGAAAAATCGAAAATTGTTCCTAATTCCGAATGATCATAATTGCGAAATTTTATTTATAGGTTCAGTGCATATTCGGAATAATGAACCCTATTTCCTTTTCGGAATCGTGAACCCTATTTCTTTTACGGAGTTCTTAACCCTCATTTAGGCATAGTTTTCACGGGCATGCGAACGTTTTGCGAAAGATGCGAAAGTCGAAAAATTGTATGCTTCGAAAATTTCTCCAAACTTGAGCGGTAGTTCGGAAGCGTCGTCAAATTTATTGTTCGATTAGCGAAAGTTTCAAACTTTTTTAAAATTATGCCGAACTAAAAACGAAAATTGGCAACGCTTCCGAACCCCCGCGCAAGCTCGGCGAACTCTTGGAGCATAAAATGCGAATGTTGGACTTTGCCATTTCTCGACATTCGCATCCTTCGGAAAACGATTGCGTCCCCGTGAAAACTAGGCCTATAGACCTTTATGCGATCAAATTGCGAAAAAATCATGCTACTGAGAACGGAAAAGTTCGCAAGAAATTTCGAACTTTTTTAAAACTCTAGCCGAACGAAAAACGGCGCCCGCGAACATTAACGACAAAAACGCAAAAACGTTTGCGTGTCCCGTGAAAACTATGCTTAATGGGTTTGGATGCTTGGACAAGTAGGCCTATAATTCCTTTGTACATTTTCTTTTCTTACCAGTACTCCCAAAGGAAGTTTCAAGTTTGGTCATTCATCAACTCTCCAGCCATTCCTGACGATCCTTGGTCTTTACCAGGACACTCCCAAACTCCTCGCCAACAACTACGACGTCAGTGTCAACCGTGCTTGGCGCAGCGGTCGTATCTCGCCGATGTCGGGCCACGTCAGCTTCAACGTCTTTCAGTGCCCCACCGACCAGTATCGCGTGCTCGTTCTGCACAACGAACTCCCAATCAAGCTTGGTGCCTGCGAGGATTTCTTCTGTGCCTACGACGATGTAGTTTCGCATCTCCAAACTTCTTCCAATGGCTGCCGATATGACGCCCTTTGTGGGACGGACGGCGTCTATCCAGGCGTCGGTGGCGCTGACACTCTTTCAAAGTTGTCGATTTTCACTCTCTTGTCCACTCTCCTCTTGTCTTCCATTGTGGCATCACAGTGATTTAAAGAAATTTTCATGTCATTACAACTTCTTTAAATTTTGAGGAGTATAAAGGGACCAACTTATCTGGTTGAGAAATATATACATGCATACGTCTGAAACTATCCGTGAAGCATTGCAATCCCATGTTATGTCCTTGGCGCACGAGACCTTTATCGTCTAAGCCAAAGACGTTTTAAATGGTCTAAGCTACTGGAAAGGTTCTTGACGCGCCATTTATTTTGACATCGCACAAATTATTGTAAGTAGGCAAATTGAACAATGCACGCATATAACGTTGATTTATTGGCGTATGGGTAATTATCTTCACATGCAGGCTCTATTAAAGGGGGTACCCAATGCTGAAACAATGTTAGTTCATTTAAAATAGCATGATTTTATTAGCAGAAAATCATCTGCATGACATTTTTTTTAAAAGTCGTGTTGCCAAGGAAACCACCAAATGTGGTAAGATTTCAGGATATTATTGACTCCTCAGCTGTGACCCGGTTTCAAATGGGTACCCACTTTGACGTCAAAATGACGTCAAAGTGGGTACCTTGTCGCGCAATTCTAGCAAAATGCGTGCAAGGTATAATACAAATTGTACAGTCTAGCGCGCAGCACATCTCATAGACATATAACACCGTTATAATCACTTTTTTGCTTTTGAATCGCATTTTCGAATAAAAATCCCAAAATATGACGAAAGAGCAATGCGAGCGAGCCAAAAATAACCACTTTTCTCGATTTCAATCGCATTTTTGGATGGAAATCCTAAGATTTTGACAAGCGAGCGGAGCGAGCGAGCGAGCCAAAAATAACCACTTTTTTGTTTTCAGTAGCATTTTCAAATAGAAATTCTAAAATATGATAATTGTTTATGACAGATATATATTCAGAATTTTTACTAACTGATTAATAATTAAAATATATTTTCTTCTTTAAAAAGTGTGTCTGCATGGCGGGAAATTTGTACACACCATCCCCCCTCTCTCCCCCAGGTGGGGGGGGGGGGGGATAGATCCCCCCCCCCGGAATTTACACCAAGAGGGGAGGGTGCAGGGAAGGGGGAGTTTCCCCCCCCCCCCCTCCCGCGCGAAGCACGGAAGCACGGTAACTAAGTCTAGAAATAGAATATGCGGAGATAAGCCCGCACCGCGAGTTGCTTGTTGCGAAGCCTTTAGCGGGCGGGGCCCAGGGTTCTGGCTTAGGGCCCATGATGGGGGTCTACAGGGAAGCCACTGCGGTTGTCCAGGGAGTGGAGCACCGGGAAACTCCGGGTTTGGTACTAAATTTTCCCTCATTTTTTTTTTTTTCCCTTTGCTTTCTTCTTTTTTCCCCCTTTCCCTCTTTTCCCTCTCTCTCTTCTTCTTTCTCCCCTTTCTCCTTTCTTTCCCGTTCTCCTTCTTCCTTTCCCTTTCTCCTTCTTTCTTTCCCTTTCTCCTTCTTTCTTTTCCTTTCTTCTTCTTTCTTTTTCTTTCTTTTTCTTCCTTTCCCTTTCTCCTTTCCTTTTTCTTCCCTTCCCTCCTTTTCATTTTTTCCCGGTGGTTTGGTGGATTTTCCCGCTGAAATCCTTCAGGGGGGGCAGAGTGCCCCCCCTGCCCCCCGGCTGTTACGCCACTGGTAGCGAGCGAGCTAACGAAAAATATGGTTTTTTTTATATCTAGGCTTTTATCTCCTGAAAGTGTATCTATCTTAGGTCAACTGCCCGCTCGATTTCTTGGTGTGACATCTTGTTTGGTTATATTACTTCCTATGAGTAGGAGAATGGTATAACATTAGACAGAAACACAAGATGCAAACCAATTTCCTTTCATAAGAATAGTAATTATCATCGGGATTGGTTAAGATACTTAAATGCGAGCGAGCGAGCGCTTCCCAGTGTCCCATTTTCTTTCTTTTTCCTTGTTTTCCGCTTTCATTTCACTTCCTTCCTTCCTTTTCCTTTCTTTTCTCTTTCTTTTTTCTTTTTCCTTTTTCCCTTTTTTTTTTGGTTCGGAAATTATTGGGGGGGGGGGGGGCAAAATGATATCTTTGCCCCCCCCGAAATTTTCTTTGGGGGCAACTTCCCCCCCCCCCCCCCCCCCGCCCCCCAGGATCGACGCCTCTGCTCGTTGTCACTCGCTTCCTTTTGCCAAAGCAGGCTAGGGCAGCAACAGCAATTACGAAGAGTTTAAAAGAATTATCCACAATTTTCGTCAGCACCTGACAGGAAAATTTACTCTAATAGCATAATCCAATAGTCTAGTGCTTCTAAAGGTAAGCAGCGTGTACAAATATTCAGATTTCAATGACATACCTACTTTACATCTCAATGGACTTAAAAAAGTAATGATTTTAACTGAAGAGTATGTCGTTATATTCTGTGCGTTTGATGTCGTAGAAATTATCGTTATTTTAACGATGATGTATGCAGTACTCGACTGCTCTGCAGATATTAGTCTTTCTGGTAACTGTGTTTGAATCTTGAGATGGAATTTTAAAACATGTTTGACATAAAACGCATACTTATCAAAAAAAAAAAAAAAAAAAAAAAAAACCCAACAACAACGTATCATCCAGGCCCATCTCACTTCGAACATTCGATGACCAGCGTCCTCTATAGACGAAACTGTGGGCTCTTCAACCATAAAAATCACCAAAATATTTCGAGTTATTGAATAAGATCTAGAAAATGGGAAATTGATAATACGCACGCGAATTATATGATAAGATGTTTATGAAATGAACAACATTCCTGCCACTATGATTTCATTATTTTTGCTGTTTGTTGTCAATCCAACCAGGAGAAGAGCAAGAACAGAAAAGAAGAGGATATGAACTCAGCATGATATTTTATAATAATAAATGTGTGTAGAGAGGAGAGAGAAGAAAAAAGAGGGAGAAGGGAGAGAGAGAGAGAGAGAGAGAGAGAGAGAGAGAGAGAGAGAGAGAGAATAAGAGAGAGAGCATTAGAGAGAGTGAGAGAGAGAGAGAGAGAGAGAGAGAGAGGGAGGGGTGGAGATTAGAGAACCTGAATAAATACACACCAGTAATAACGGTCCATATAGAGTTAGACCTACTTAGTCAAAATTTCAAGAAATAAAATGGTTAATTTGAATCATGAACAAACGGGAGACGGTGAGTCAAAACAGCACGGCCCCTGCTATGACAGAAAAAAAATCCTTGTAGAGTTTGAAAAGAAAATAAATGCAAATGCAAATTCAAATTCATATTTATAACAGAAAGAAAAGAAAGACAATGCCATTACATAGGTATAAATAAATACAGAAAAGATGCAATGATATACTAGTACATATGCATTTTTTTTTTCTTGATAAATATCAAACTAAATTCTTATCAATTCTATGGAAATGGAGGGATCCACAAAACATCTGCACCTAAACAATGAGGGGGCGGCCGCTGAGCTCTTTCGCGAGAAAGGGGCGGGGGGGGGGGGTGCAATTTAAGGAGAAGAAAAGCATACTACAGGGATTTTTTTTTTACTCCTACTCCCCCCCCCCCCCCCGCCTGCTCAGAAGTTGGTTGGAAAATATGCTACAGTTTCTGAGGAAAAGGCTTGAGTCTGCGACTATTTTCGGGCCAAACTTGTGACAATACTATACTTGCTTCTGATTTGGATGAGTATGCTAGGCTTTGTACAAAACCTGTCATATTATCATCATCATCATCATCATCATCATCATCATCATCATCATCATCATCATCATCATCATCATCTTTGTTATCATTCATATCTTTGTACACTAACACAAAGAGATAGGAACTTTCTCGAGGGAACTTGTTTCACTATGATCGAGGAAGGGGGCCGGCGGGGTGAGCCGTCCTCGACTCCCAGCCACTGGCGTAGCTAGGGGGGGGGGCACAAGGGGGCCATGCCTCCCTGTTGATCGGCGAGCAAAAAAAATAAAAAATAAAAAAAAATAGTAGAATGTAAAAAAAAAAATTCATCGAGTCCACTTCACATAACTTACCCTACCCCATACCCTGCGAAATGAAAGTAAAACATAAATATGCCACTTCTCATATAAGTTACCCCTAATGTTGAATTTTATTATGCAGAAAATGTCATTTTTATGCATGAATTTAACAAAATCTCCCTACCGTGGGAGGGGGATACACCCCCATACCCTCCCCTGCTCGGTCCTTTGCTTCCTCGCCTTGCTCCCCCCCCCCCCCATATGCCACTTCTCACTAATTTACCCCTAATACTGAATTTTAGTGTGCAAAAATGTCATTTTCATGCACGAATTCACAGAAATCTCCCTACCGTGGGAGGGGGGATACCACCCTCCCACACACTCACCCATGCTTAGTCGCTTTGCTACCTCACCTTGCTCCCTCGCCTTGGCCCCCCTAAATGCCACCTCTCATGTAAGTTACCCCTAATATTGAATTTTAGTGTGCAAAAAATGCCATTTTCATGCACGAATTTTCAAAAGTCTCCCTACCGCTCCCACCCCTCCCCCCCCCCCCCATATGCCACTTCTCATATAACTTCCCCACAATTCTGAATTTAAGTGTGTAGAAAATGCCCTTTTCATGCACAAATTTTTAAAAATCTCCCTACCGTGGGAGGGGATACCACCTTTGGATACCACCCTCCCACACCCTCCCCCCTTCACTCCCTCCCTCGCCTTTCCCCTCCCCCTGTTGAAAATTTCTGGGTACGCCTGTGCTCCCAGCCACTAGGACACGCCCATGGCATGACCCAAAATCAAAATACATCAAGAAAAATTGAGCATTTTAGGAATCCTAAATAAATCGTAGCCAAAGGCGTGACCAAAATTCCATCTTATGAGAAATAGCTCCAGTGCAACTTCGTAAGATGCTTTATCGATTTCTTCACAATTGGTGATACAATCAATAAACAAACGTATCGAAGCGCAGCTAGCTAGCTTGCTACTGTGTGATAAACGTGGACAGAAATTCAGTAAAATGTTACAAATTGATAATAAACTTTTTTATATTAATGCAATACCTATAAACATTGATTAAAATAAAGAAAAAGGTGTTAAATTTTATAGTACAGTATTTTAATATGCCAAAATTTGTGTTTGGTAGCTTTCAAAATGTACAAAATCTTTACTCATTCAAATTGGCAACTCCTACTTTCACCAATTTGAGAAAGGAAGAGCTAGCAAGTAGCATCATCTCTTCGCGAGATACAGAAGAAACTCAGTATTAATTGCTTTCTTTTGCAGCAGCATAACCAGTCATGAGTTCTAGCCCAGAGCATAAGAAGCCCAGGTACTCGGACGAAGCATCCACGGTAAGATGATTGTATCTTTATGAGTTTTATTTAATTTAGTCATCTGTTTTAAGATCACGGTACACACGCCGAAAAGCAATTGCACGGTTTGCTGTGGGCAAACGGTGGGAAGCCTTCGGCTTGCTAGTCTGTGTCGTTTCCGCTACCAGATTACCGGTTACCTGAACTGAGACGAGTTGAGCTGAGCGATTGCATTTGCATGATTTGCTGTGACTCATGTTTGGTGTGTGTGTAACTAGTTAATCGTGTGAAGTTGATACCATGTACATGTTACAATTCAGGACTAAATTTCATTAGATTAATGTAGAGGTCTAGAGTCTAACTAACTAGACTCTAAGACTAAATGTTTAAAATCCTTTTTGTGATGGGGTGTTCATACTTCGCGCATATTCATTTATTTTAATTGTCTACAGAACACAATTTTTATTCCATAATTTCTTCAATTTTACCAAAAATTATTCTGATAAATTGGCTCCAAAGAGAAAGACTACAAGTGGGCATAAGAAGAAGGCTAATTTATGAAGAATTCCCGTGATATGATTATGATAACGATGTCGTATCGCAGTGCGCTGGAACTGGAACCAATTTCAAAGAAAAATTGGTTCTTTGGGTAATTTCAGGATGCTCTTTCTGGTGGTGCTATCAGATTTTCAAAATCTTTTCTATTTTTTGAGATATGATCTTGGGCGCGAAGTATGGAGATGTATGAAATTAGGTCACCCTGCGATATGGCTTTAGCTTTCTTTCAATTGTTCCTTTCAAGGGATAGATCGATTATCAGAAAGACTTCCTTTTTGCGACAGCCACCCAAACTTGCATTCGCATTTTCTATCCAGTCATTCTAAAAGAGGGCGGCATCTAACCTTAACCAGGAGTCACCTAAAATTCTAAAATATATTTAGCTTCCCATTTTAACAAGGTATCCAGGACGAGGAGCTTCATTTTGGGTGGCTATCGCATAAGGAAATCTTGCCCGATTATCGAGTTTCTCTTTCGTGGCTTTGGCATGTTGGGGTTTTCTTCAATCTTCAGTGACACGAAAGTGAGATTAAACCTCACAATGATGTACATGATGTAGGTCTATGGGGACAAGTGATGATGATATGCAAGAAGACATACCAACTTCACAAGCTTATGTGATCTTTAACTTAGAGTTTGAGCAAGATTGCTAAAAAATTAACAAAAAAATCACTTGATCTACAGAGATTCATTTGAAGGAATGGTATGGAAGTAGGATATTTTATCACCCTCCAGTGCAAACTTCAAATATATAAAAGGCTTTTTTCCAAGATTTTTTCTAATTATTGTGGTTGTTAAAATGTTTCGGGATGAAGTTTGAGATCAAGAGATACAGCCCACATGGAGACGGTCTCCTGTGAGAGCTTCTTCTTTTTTTTTAAAGCACAATTTTGAAAATTCTTATCACCACCTGTCTGGCTTAAGCTAATGAAATTAATTAGACTACTTTATTGTTTGTTAATTGTAGACATCCTATGATGTACTGTGGGTCTTAAAGGCAAATTGCAAAAGTCTTCATTTTTTTTCCTGTTACATGTTGTTTTGTGCCCATGAACAAAGAAAAAATAGTTTGGTTCTTAAGAATTGAAAGGGGCAAAAAGAAAGAAAAAAAAAAGACATACATGAGGCAGAGTGTTGAAGTACATTCTCAAGATTTCAAGAGTATATGAAAGTTACTTGCTCATATCCCTCCCCTACAATTTTTCTTCCTGCACTGTTGTTGCTGTTAGCACCCCCACCCCCCCCCCCCCCACACACACACATATGCCTTAGAAAGATCCCCTTGGCTAAAATAATATCTCTGAAGTACAAAGGGTACTAATGTGAAAAGGAAAAAAAGATTGCTTAAACAGTTTCACCGTGTCATTTTGTATCATATGGCTAAAACATTGTACATGAATAGTCTGAATTTATTCTCACAGGGGAGCGTTTTCAAATGTTGTACTGTGTGAATTTCTGCAGCGATCAACCTCTATAGTTGAAGATATCAGTCACACAATAAAAATCAGCAAATTCTAGGGAAAATGGAAAATATATGCTTTTCACACTGCAGGAAGAGTGAAATTTCCATACTAATTACCATTCCTTCAATAGAATTTCAGTCACATTGAATGAATACAATTTCGGATTATTTTTGAATTGGCAATTGTCCTTGTTTACAGACCTATAATAGGTGTGTTATACATGTAGGTGTGAAGTTAGTTTAACCTATTATTTGTGTGAGTGGGAAATATTGGGAATAAAATGTACCTAAGCGATTTGAGTCCCCCCCCCATTCACCCCTGTTGGGAGACGTACATGTATCCTTACAAGTTGCAACTAGTACAAGTTCATTTACAGTTTGCAATTTGTATGTTTGGGGGGAGGGGGCTTTTATTAGACTTTTTCTTTTTTTTTTCTTGCGTATACCATGTTATAGTAGTAGTCCCTTTGCTTGGCTTCATGTTATGTAATAATGGCTGTCTTGACTAACAGTAAAGTTTGATTTACTCGTGTACATACCGAAAGGATATGGGTACACCAGTGTTAATTTCTAGATATCTCCTTTTGAAATGGTACATGTAATCAGAATGATTAGCAGCAGTGAAAAGAAAAGAAAATAGCCATATATTGATAACTTCAGCTTTTATTAGACAGATGCATGGAAAAAAAGAAAATGAACTGTTATAAGCCCTCATCCTATCTGTCATATCATTATCACTAGAGGGCATACTTCTCTTTTAATCCCAAGTATTTAGTCACTATGTTGACAGAGCTGTTGTGTGACTTGTGTATCACAACTTGTGTTTGATGATTTTGTTCACCTCACTGCAAAATAAAAGTTCTCATTTATCTCTGTATTGTCTTATTTTCTCCTTTTTTGTCATTGTAATGCAAAGGTATGTGTATTTATGGAATGTAACTAAGTCTGTTCTAAGGTTAAAATGTAGAAGTTTTTTTTTAACTTGAACATTTTCACAAAAATATAACTGTTTGCTCTTGGCAAATAACAGCCTGAAGAAAAATCAAGATTAGTAGCAAGACACCTTGGTCTTGTAACAGCTGGGTAGTCACATTCGCTTGCACTACTGGTGGTATACCAGTACACAATGTGAGTATTTTTCTAGTGATTAGATTAGGTACTCTGTGTGTTAATTGTAATGTATGCCTACAGGGGGTACAGGCGTTCTTTTCCAAAATCCCCCCCCCCCAATCTCTAATTAGAGAACTAAGAGCAAAAGGGAAGGTGGCTTAATTAATACATAGGTTTTTATTAGGCGCATTCACACACAAGAGGAATTGAAATTTGAATCGTGATTCAAATTGCGATCCAAATTTCAGTTTGACTTCTACCGTTCACACGCAAGGAAAAATCGAAATTTGGATTGCTATTCAAATTTCGATTTTGTTTTTGACCATTCACACACATGGGGAAGCAACGGAAACAGGCAGGAGAGCCCACAAACTTCTCCGCTTAAACTTCTTTTATACACGATCTGGACAGGAGAAAATACACATCGACAGTAAAAGGGCTACAGAAAGTACAGCAACACAAACTCAGTAATTAAATACTGAATAATTACATGTACTACCAGTATTATACAAAACATTTGTTTACTATAAGAGATCAACAGCGCCAAGATAGCGTGAAGTGCGTACATGCTTATGCATAGTGCATGCATCCTTTACGTAACACACACTCCATACACTGCATGCATAGCACATCGATCGCACAAGCGCAAAGAATGATGGGATAGATGAAACCGATTTTCTAATCGCGATCTCGTTCACAAACACAATGCACAGCAAATAATTGCGATTATTCTGAAAAATTGCACTTCTAACTGCGAGTTGAATCGCGATTATTAGTGATAAAATCGAAATTCTAATCGCCATTTAATAGAAAATCGATTTTTTAATCGCACCTTTTACCTTGTGTGTGAACGCCCCTATTTACTTGTGCTGTTTGATAAAATAAGATTGATTAGACGCCAAAATGTTGAAATACTAGAAAACTCTTCTAGCGCCACTTGTTCGAGTGCTCAACATGTAGTCACCTCATTGTAATTTTCTCTGTGCTCATTTCTCAGCAACATTATTTTTTGCATCATTTTGCATTTGTGACGTATTGGCAGTCTTTAATATTCAGAGTTAGTTGCTTCATTCTGGGAATCAATTGTTGGCTAAATGTATCTTGTATTATTATTCATTATCCATTATTTTTGTTGTTGAAATTCTACACATAATGGCACTCCTTGCTCACCAACCATCCCAGTATTGAGCTGCCAAAGGGATTACCTCATCAAGTATCAAGGATCAAGCATTGCCCTTAACACAAATACAAGCCCACATTTCGATAAAAATGAAACTGCTCTTAGTCCTCTATACGTACAGATGCCCAGAAGTCCACCTCAGAATTTACTTATCACGAATGCGGATTAGGGCTGTTACCGAACCACCGAACTGAACGGAAGTTCGCCGAACATGGCACTTCCGAACAGGACCGAACCGAACCGAACTCAAAGGCCAAGTTCAGAAGTTCAGAAATTTATAACACAGGATCATTGATTCAGCCCTCGGTGAAGACCTTGTCCTGAATTCATTATGCCAAATGGGAGATACACCTTTGCTTTATTAAAGAATTAATACATACATTTATTGGTGGGATTTCTTTTAATTCATCTTCTAAAAGTTTTTCTTAAATAAAAGATAGAAAAACACGTAATACAGCTTGTGTCTCGTTTTTCCTTTGATTCTGATAAATTTCATAATATTTAGCACCATGAATTCTAGTTGTTTTCCCAAAAAATCATGTTAAAAGCTTCAAAATATGCCCAAAGATACCATTGTAATTGATCGTAATAAGGTTGGAATCGATTAACAATCATGATCGATCATATACTAAATAAATATTTTTTAAAAATTAAAAAATAGAAAAACACTACTTTATTGATAATTTCTTTTAATATTTTCGTTCCTTTCCTTTATTTCGATTTTTTTTAAATTTTCTGTTTTTTTTCTATTAATCAGTATATGAAAATTATCTTTCCCTTTCATTCAGAAAATTAAATAAATAACAAATAATCATGCAATAAATGCAGTAACTATTTTTTGTCATACAAAATATATTTATAAGAAACAGTGACTTCCAAGTGTAGTAAAGATAGAGAAGGTTCTGGTGGTCATTTGTTATCGATGCTGACTTTCATTTTTTTATACTGTATTGCCGAACCCCGAACCGAACCCAAATTCGGAAATAAAAGTGCCGAACTCTGCCGAACCGAACCGAACCGAACCCGAACATGGTGCTAAATTTACAGCCCTAATGCGGATGAGAGGTGTTGTGGCCCAGTGGATAAGACTCCGGACTTTGAACCACAAGGTCTGGGGTTCGAATCCCTGCTGCAGCACTAATGTCCTTTGGCAAGATATGAATCTACATTTGCCACATCTTTCGGATAGTGACGTTAAAGGTCATTCCTAGACGTAAATAATCATATTTGATTAATACACGTCTGTTAAAACCCAATTCGAGAGAGAGAGAGAGAATGCAGATCAAAGGGCGTTTTTGTCTTGCAATGTTTACCAGGTCTTACATTTTTATCCAGGGGTGTGAAGGGTTTCAAGTTTGTCTTTCAGGGCCTCGGAGTAAAATGTCTGTACCCTAGTGATTGAGAAGTCAGTATGATGGACAGATGGAGACCTCTGGTCATTAACTTCCATTTTTCTGGGTCAAAGATTGCAGGGTCAAAGAGCATCTCAATACACAGTGCAAACATGTTTGATTTATATGTATATTGTAGAAGCAAACTCTTTTAAATCAATAGCTTAATTATGTTATATCCAGCTGCTCAAGTTTCAAAGTTCCATTTATTGTTTAACTACTAATTGCAGAACAGTTCTTACTATATGCATTGCATACTGTAGAACTTGAAGAAAAGATCATATAGAATCTTGCAGTAGACTGCAACTTAAGCTGATAAGCCCTTGTGTAAGGTCAAAATATTTCTTGCCATTTCCTTTTTTAATTGGGTTGGCTTAATAAGTTTGCTTTTATACAAGTGTGTGTGTGCTTGGAGGTAAGGGAGGTGATGACTTAACCAAAAGTTGCCTTGGAGATTGAAATCTTTATTAGGAAAAAAAAAGATTTTCATGGAGTGCTATTTCAGGAGCACAGAGTGTAGATGTTCCTCATAAATCCCTAAAATGTGAAATATTCTGAGAGAAAACAGATTCTGTCAAAGTTCTCTATTTGCAACAAGTATTCAAGATTTACAGTGACATAGAACATGATTTTCATAATGACACCATACCTCATTCTTGATCTTTTGCCGCAAGTTTGCAACTTTATCCCTTCTTTGATTTGATTATTATGTGGGTGTAGACATATTGAAAATCATTAGGCAATAAAGACATATTTTTCACACATAGTCTCCTTTTACAACTTCCAGTTTGTGTTTAGTCTATGAAAACATACCAGATCATACACGGTATGTAATGCCTTTTTTCTTGGGAAGTCAGTTCCTAGAAAACTGAAAAAAATGTTCCTGGTTGCTCATTGTAAAGTGTTCTAGTGTTTTATGAAATTCTGTAATCTTTGTGCACTCTGACTCCGAGTTTCAAAACAATTGTGCTTGGTCAGTCTCCTGTGGTAGTCCAGAGTTGCTTAAATACATGTACATACCCAGACTCCATGTAAAACATGTCTGTGGCTTGAGTTAGGTGATCTCATACCGCTTTCACACCAAGGTACGGTCGCAGAGACCGTACCCAGTGACCGATGAAACCATGGTGTGAAAGCATTTCATCGCACTTAGCGACCGATCGTTTCTGGCCAAAACGATCGGTCGCTGATCAGCAGTGTCTGAATAGCCAGACTACCTGTAGTAGTAGGAGCAAAGTGTTGATCTTTTACCCAGAAACCCTTTGAACTTGAGTAGAATGTAATACCTAGGAGGTACAAGCAAACCATATTGCAATACTCGGGTCATCTACTTGCCACCTGTTACATCCAATTATTTACTGGTATTCCTTCAGTGGGAAGAATTTTTCTGGTCATTCCTGTGGAAACAATGTAAACATGTTGTGCACATGTGTCCAATTGGATTTTTTTTCTAATAACCAGTTTTTAGAGTTGAAAAGAGACAAAAGTGTTGTTGTAACATCTGAGAACAAATTACATGAACATATCAAGGTAGACTTTGAGAAATGAGGAGTGAATTAATTTGATTTCCCTTGCAACTTTAAACGGCCTTTTCAGACCGTATGTATGCCTACAAGCCCTTCATGGATTCATAAAAAGGGAGAGGAGTAGCCACATACTTGTTCAGGTGTAGTATGTGGAGCTACAAAAAAAAAAAAAAGAGGGTAAAACACCAGAAAAAAGGAAAGAAAGAATAGAAATTAAAAGTGATTTAAAGATTATAATAAATGAGGGAAATGAGACCTAGAGAAAGAGAAATTTAGGATGAAAGGGGGTTTGCTTGGGAACAGGGAAAAAAATACACGGGGGCTCGGGGTGAATTCGCCCCCGAAACGCCAAAAAGAGCCCTGGAAAACTAAAAAAGAGCCCCTGAAGTTCTCATAGGTTCCAATAAACTGTAATACAATGTCGAAAATTTGGGTGGGTGGGCTCAAAGAGTAGCCCCGGAAAAAAAATAATTAATTTTTTCCCTGCTTGGGAAACATAATGGGAAATTGATTAAGATAATTAATGAATGAATAGTTATAATAAAAGTATGTACTTGGCTTTTTAGATTGGAATGTACAAATACATGTATGAAAAGATAATGAGTTTCATCCCCCTTTTAATCCACAGCAAATTAGGGTGATTCTTGTTTTGCATGTAGACAAGGGCACTATTGCAAACAATCATTGTAGTTTATCTATTAAGACTTAAATTGCCTCTTTTTCTTCAGCCAATTGGCTGAGTTGATAGACTGACTCCTTTCAGCAGTGCAAGGTGGATTAGCTGTGCATGATGTTTTGTATTAGCAGTCACAGAGTCAATGAAATTGGAACAAAAAGGGTCTGAGCAAAACAAAGTACAGACTTTATAAGTAGGTGGGTGTGTGCTCTGCGCACTTATTCTCTGATATGAATAGTTGTCATGACTACAGGACACACCCATTCCTATAATGCACAATAGAAGGAAATTCATGGATTAAAATCCCGTCAATGAAAAAAAAAAAAAAAAAAAGCCTACTATACATGTACATGTATCTCAGTCACACTGCCAAAGTGACTGTGCACTGATTCCCTCCCCACCTATTCTTGGCTTTGGGATTATGTAATGTTTTGTTTAATCCACTGTTACAGTCTCTGGTTGGTGACTTGGTCTCACTGAGCTGAAACCAGAGTATGAAAAGAATAAAAGGCTTCCAAGAAAATCCTATTGTCTGAATTCAGTGTGTGGGGGATATTGTCATATTTTGTCTCTTCGGTTGTGTCAGTGGCATCACAAAGTAATAAAGTATGACATTTGCCAAGTCTATGTACATCGGTTGATACCAGACCATGATTTCTCCAAAATGGAAACGCACTATCCAGACTCACTCTTTACAAACCCAAAGGGCTTAAACTAGCAGAAGGCAAAGTAATTTAATGTCTCTAAAAAGGAAGAATACATATTCCATAAATGGGTTACTGAACTTACTGCAAAACAAAACAACAAAAAAAAAGAAAAAAAAGAAAAGAAAAATGTGACTGATTCAGGATCAAGATTGTTTCAAAATTAAAATTAAAAACATTAAAATTACTGGTATGTTCACTAAGTTCCTTGTTGCATAGTGACTCACTGATACTTTCTCTTAGTAAATGTTATGAGAGAAGAATTCAAGATTTTTTTGTGTGTGTGCTGCAGAATTTGAGAAAAAAAGTTCAGAGCTTGCTGCAAAATGGCAGGCATTCCTGGAAGTTCTTGTGCAAAGGTTTCTGGTTGTAGAATAGAATAATACACAGAAAACAGGAGATGGCACCTGTATTTCAAAATGAAGGAGGAGGAGAAGGAGAAGGAGCAGAAGAAGAAGAAGGAGCAGAAGAAGAAGAAGAAGAAGAAGAAGAAGAAGAAGAAGAAGAAGAAGAAGAAGAAGAAGAAGAAGAAGAAGAAGAAGAAGAAGAAGAAGAAGAAGAAGAAGAAGAAGAAGAAGAAGAAGAAGAAGAAGAAGAAGAAGAAGAAGAAGAAGAAGAAGAAGAAGAGGAAGAAGAAGAAGAGAAAGAAGAAGAGGAAGGCAGAAATCATCCTTTATTTTTTTTATGTGCTGTTATGCAACAACCATAACCTTGTATTATTGATTTATTTTTTTTTTGATGTGTTCACTTTCTGATGTTTTTACATACCCGTACTTGTGAAATGTAGGTCAAAGCATCACAGGAAATTTGACACAAAACCAGACTTGTGGGAGTGACATGCATTATTGGAGGTCAGTGGGGTATATCAGCTGGCCGTTCATATAGTACTCCCATAAAAGAGAACTTTTCTCTATTGACACTGTCTATGCTCATTCAGTGAATACACGCAGTACTTGTCCAGATCCATTCGGAAGGGGTGGGATCGCATGACAAGTGCTCACTCTTCAGAAGTGTTGCACTGGAGCAAGACGTGCTTGTAGTTCAGACTTTGGGTGCTGTTAGAAGTCCTTGGCTTTCTTCTAAAGCGTAAGACCTTGAGAAGATGAATTCCAATAATATTAATGATGGACTAGCGGTCTCTGAAAAGGTATGTACATGAAGGGCAACAATTATTACTGGCATAAAACCTCCCAACTTTTCGTTCACTGTGACTGGACATTGGGTCTGAATTTTCTGCTCTATTAGAACTCTCCTCATATGATATTACTCTGCAGGCTAATGCCTTATATCAAGATCATTTTATTTTTTTTATGACTTTCATACTATGAATAATTTAGATTTTCTTGAAATTACTATTTAGTTGAATTTGTATTTGTTTACATGCACAAACTTGTTCTGGTTTCTGTTGTTGGGTGTGAACTTTCTGCTGTAGACTACCCAGAAGCTCTTATAGTGTACATGAACATGTAGGCTCAAGAAAAAAAAAAACAACTATTCTTGTAATAATGACTCTTATAAGTTATATACTACAAATAGATTTAAAGAACTTGCATGAATCCTACATTTACTCTTATTTTGTTTATCACGAATTTACACAAAGGAAATATTTCATCAGACTGTAATATAGAATAAGAATGATAATTTGAATTGGAAATGAAATGGGAAAGGCATTCTGACTTTACTCTCCTCAAATGATGCAGGCATCTTTCACTTTCTTTTCAAGTTAAGGAACAATGGAAAGGATCTTTGTCATTCCTATAGATGTAAAGCATGTTACTGTCCGACCCTGTAGTCCTCTTTTATCATGTTTTACATGCATAGTATGGGCTTTTAAATGTACCATAGTTTCACATATGGCCTATTCTGTTAGATACTAAAAAATGTAATCATATGACAGAATTCTTACAGGTCTATGCAAGATTCAGTTGGCAGACCTTCATGTATTTCCAGGGGGGGGGGGGGGGGGGTCACATCACCTCTAGAATATTCTAAATCATTATTCTGCTTTTCCTAAATCAAATAACCCAAGCTGTTGCCAAACACAGATATTTGCACAGAAATTTATAATTAGATTAAAAACTTTGTTTTTGTCGGGCCAGTAGTTTGTTATGAATTGGTAACAGATGTTGAATTGCACTTGCTATTGAATTGATTATTACTGCCCATAGTATGATAGTACTACAATATTTGGCAGGGGAAATGAATAGATCATCACAGTTTTTCATATTCCACGTCCCTGTCAGCACCTCTACTTTGAAATTAGAACAGAAACAATTGGGCTCTGGAAAGTAAAGTGAAAGATGAGTGTTGGAAGCAAAACATGAATGATTGCACTTTGCTGATGTGGATTGTATGAATGCATGTTTTATTTTATCTGTTCCTTTGCCTTATCGGTATCAGATTGTGCAGTCCACATTTGTATAATGTGTACCCAAGCATTTGATAAACAATTGTATTAATGGTAAAGGTTGATTTGTGTGTTGGGGGGAAGGAGGGGGTAAGGGTAGAGGATTTTTTTTTTTGTTAAAGACGCCAGGTCGTGGGCTTTCATGGGGAATTTGACACCATGGGTGCTTACCCAGAAACAGGTGTTGTCCATCACTGTGAGTTTTATGACCAACAGACCTTATGTAATGTTCTGTATATTCACCCTTTTCCCATATGGCAAGGTCATTATCTCACTTTCCCTGGCCCGAGAATGCCCGAAGCAGGCGAAGAACGTTTGTGGTGGGACAGCTTGTTTTGCTGTGCTCCAGAAATGTAGCTCTATTACAGGTATTCTTCACAAAATCTGGTGTCAGCAAATTATGATCAATTCCCCATGAAAGCCCATGACCTAGTGTCTTTAAATGCTGGTTGCCTGTGCATCTTTAAACTATTGATCATGACTGCAAAGAAAAAAAAAAGATTACTTTCATATTCTGAATCAGTTTCATTTTTAATAGTACAGTATGTTGGATTTTTGGGAATGGTACATGTATTTCTTTAGTGCTCAGCCACACAGTTCCACATGTGGCGAAACCTTGATTCACTGACAACTATAACTCAACTTTTTTGTGTGATAGAGTTAAGCACTGTGCAAAGTCTTGAATACATTTGTACTCTAGAAGCCAGAGACAGAGTGAGCCACATCCTGGTCCCCTTTCATTACCTTATGTCTTGAATGGTGCCCGACACCAACCTCCTTTTGCTGCCCACTACATAACTTACATGTATAGGGAGGTCAGTTGATATTTTAAATAAATGTATGACAGTGTGTACCTTCTCACAGTGAAGACACCAACTCATTGTTATGCAAAACTACGAATCAATAATACATCTAAATAGCCAGCTAGAGAGCTTAGTTCAGGGTTTGAAAGAACCCTGAAGCATGAATGCAAACAGTTCCAAAGTGGGAGGGGCCAGAAGCTGATGTACCACGTCACCACATGTATACATGTAGACTCTCCTCACTCATGCACACGGACCAGGCAGCCCCTATAGAGTTTAGTCCTACCTTTGAACTCTGCTGGTACTTAATTGTGAGGGTATTTAAACCCAGAAACTGCCTTGTCACAGTCCCTATCTTGCTTGCTGCTGCTGCTGCTGCATAGGCCTGTGGAACCACCAGCAGTTCTTCCATCCACGGACCACTCCACCAGAAAAGAAACAAGTTGAGAGATCGATCTCCGGAATTCAAGTCTTTCACTCGAAACTCCAGTTTGGAGACTGCCATACCTTGTTTTCAGCCAGATACCTTCTTTTCATTATCCTCTCAGAGTTCCGCAGGTGACCAGGGAAATTCTTCCGAAATGACGGACCCATCGGCCAGTAAGATGATCAACAATAACAACAAAAACCCGGATCCCTACGGCATAAGAGCGGTCAGTCTTTCACCTGATTCAGGCTTCTTTTTGTAAAATTCATCCTTTCTGCAAAAAGCAGCCTATTATTCTTCATCACACCTGTACATGTTCATATAACTACATGTACGTTTCACTAATCAAAGCCTCTTCTTTCTTCTAGCATTAATCATCAAAATGTTTGTAGATTTGTACTTCATGCTCTCAAATTTACAGTATCTTGTTCTGTCTTTTGTACAGTTGACCACTCTCATACACTGTATTTGTTCTTGTATGTAATAATTGTCTGATATCTTGTAAAACATGCAAACATGGTTGTTCCTCATCACATTAGCTGCTGATCTAAACTCAATTCAAGTAGATTGATGATGGACAAAAAAAAAAAAAAAAGAATCTGTGCACAATTGATATTTCCATCTTTGTGTTGAATACCTCACACAGATTTGTTGGTAGTTTGAACGACTGAGGTCATGAAACTTTTTAAAACTTAAAGTGGCATTCACACCATATAAGTGATGCCAACTGAAGTGTTAATCATCATCATAATTGTCTGTAGATTGACTTGTTCAGGTTTAACACATTTAAGGGAGGCGGGATAATCTGATTCTATTTTCAAAGCCGGAGATTAATTTCTCCCTAGGTGATTATGACCTAAAAGCTGTAGCAGTCCCTGTTTCTCTGCAGAAACTTGTGCACTCTTGGTCCAAATTGAGTGAAGGTCTTTTGGCATGCCACAGGGTGGTTAGGTAGGACCCAAGCAATTTGTGTCTGGATAAGTTTGCATTGACATACATGTATTTATTAGACTTGTTGGTACTCTTGTCAGAGTATCCACTCTTGGTATTTTTTTCTGATCATACCTCGTCCCCATTTGTATCAGCACAAGATACCAAGATTCCAATGCAGTTCTGATAGAAAATTCATGTACATCGTATCATGAGGAAGAATTCTCTATACCAATACTTTCAATATTAAAGTTTTCATGTTTTGCGCATCTGTGTAGGTTTACTTTTTTCTTCATCCTCCATTTCTGTACTCATCTCTCTAAAATAATTTTTGAATGCCTTTAGGCTTGTTCAGATATGACAGGGCAAATTCCCACATTTTGATTTTTTTTTTGGTATAGTAAGTGAATGGAATATGAGGTGGCAAAAAAAAAACAAACAAAAAACACTAAGGAAAGAGGCATATTTATTGCCTCCTGGTGGCAGAAAACTGTGGTCCAATCAAATTCTTTTTAAGAAAAAAGTTTAAGGCATTGGTTAACAATTTGTTATGATTCAAAAAAACCCTCATTTTGCTACTTGAAAATGGGATAAACATAAGGGCTATAGTGTAAAAATACCAGTCTGAAAGTTTCAAAGTATAATATCCACAGTAATTATTTTCAAATACATGTATTAGAAATGTGAACCAATGTTTGAAAAATATTTTGGGTATGTTGCACAGACTAGACGTAAGAAGTGCGCATGCGCACATGGCTCACCCGACCGTACTGTGTGTATTGGCATATCACACTCAGGGAGGCAGATAACAGTATTTTTTAACTCGAGCAAAACGATCCTCTTATTTATTGTCTCTGAGACCAAAGATAATAAAATCACATGCAGTTTGCATCTTACTAACAGCTTTTCATTCCAAATTATGATTGGTTTCAGGGATTTTTAGTACAAATACAAGTACTCATACACATGTTTCATCTTAGTTTGAGAATTTTTTAAATCGGCTGCTCACAAAGTTAGCCAATGCCTTTTAAGTTCAAAATATTATGTCATGAGTTTGTCTGCACAACTTTTGGCAAAACACTCTTTTACATATATTTGAACATTGACACATTTTAATGTGCATTCATTACCATAAGTGGTGTGGTTTGCCTTTTCATAGTATTTGAACGAGCCATAATATTTACAGCAATAATGTATTGCAAAATTATTTCATTATCTGAGATGTGTCGTCTGTGTAAAGTAAAGACTTCTTATTCAGCAACTTTTGACTTAATATTCTCAGTATATCTCTTCTCACTTTTGTTTGGGTATACAATACATATACCAGTTAATGAGAAAAAAATGTTCATCTGGGCGCCGTTTTGTGAAAGTTGTCAGCACTGACAAGTTGTCATTCTCTGACAATTACCACAGTAACAGTCAATGGCCAGTGCTTCTCAGCCCATCAAAACCAAGGATTTTACAGAAATTGTCTGAGAATGACAACTTGTCATTGCTGACAACGTTCATGAAATGGTGCCCTGGACTTCACAATGCTTAATCTTTTTTTTTTGTAAAGAAATATTCTTATACTATTACCGGTATCTCATCACATTTTCACCATCAATTATATTTGTTCATTGTAATTCAAGGTGTACATGCATGCTTTTTTTTTAATGGTGATGGAATTTAATTTGCATGCTGTTCATATTTACATGTAGTAAAGCAAAAGAATTCAACATTTCCAAGTTAATACAAAGTAGTGGACTTTTAGAGTTGGTGATGTGAGAAAGTTGTGCAATTTGATTGTAATTTTCTTTACTCTGGGTATTTAGACTGAATGTACTTTTAATTTGAGTGTAAAGATTCAAGATACATGTAAAGTTATTTATCTTTCAACTACAAATCAGCCATTCTGCAGGAGAACCTTGATCATATTTTTTTTCTCACTCAAAATGAATCCATTGATACTTTGGAACAAGTTATATTCAACAAGTTGTAAAATTATCCTATACAACATACCTTTGTTGACTGTATTTCTCAATTTTCTATAGCTGTTGATGATGTTGTCCATATATGATTGGCCAGTGGGCCAACTTTATAATGAGGAATTAACATTTTGAGATCAACATGTTTTTTTTTTTTTTTTTTAAAGAATGTTGAAATATTTCAACTTTGCCTTTCCTGCATCTTCTTATGCTATCAGTGAAACTAATTTTCCTGAAAATAACATTTATTTATTAATTGATGTAAGTTCTGATTCATCCAGGTAAACATTCAAATAAGTAGCAGTTACTAAATCATTTCATCTGGGCTTACAATTTAAGGTCAACAGCGTTCTTCTGCAACCAAATCAGATAAGCTGATGAAGTGTCCAGGATCGGACAAGCTGTTATTGCAATTAAATTGTAAGTCCAGATGAAATGATTTGATAATTGTTAGTTATTCATATATTGATCCATTATAACATCTTTCCTGTAAACTGTTGCATGCATGATATATCTCATATTCTATACTTGGCAATTGATATTTGATTCTTCCCTTCCATAGCTCCATGTACCTTTCAATTGGAGAAATATGGTAAATGACCATCTACATGTACATGTACATCATTTTATCTGTGGCCTCTATTTTGTGAATTTTAAACAACCAGCATAATTTCCATTGCAGGAAGGGGTCGCAAACTCTCTTTCAAAATATTTAATCAGTTTCTTTTCAGCATGGTACATGCACATGTATATTCTGGTACTATCCCTAATAACTCAAAAATTTTGAGGGTACTATCATTTGACGCTGGCGGTAATTATATTACTGTCAACTTCATTGAGAGACACACTCCCTGCTTAGTTTTAGTATGTCTGTAATAGCATGTTCTTGCAAGCAAAGCTTACATGTACATGTACCTGCAAATTGCGAAGTACTTCCGTACCAGCAGAAACAAAAAACAAGCAATTAACATACTACTCATATGAAGGGGGAAAAAAAATAAGAATCAAGCAATGCTTATGATATATATCCACCTAATGCTGCTTTACAGGGCTTATCACCAGTTGAAGGTCTTAACCTCCATACATTGTAGGTGTACTAAACTACGCAAAAATAAGTGTACATTGTCCATGGATGGGCTCACTTAAAGGCATTGGTTAACATTGTTATAATTTTTAAAAACTCATTTTGCTACTTAATAATAGGATAAGCATAACGAGTTATACATGTAGTGTAAAAATACCAGTCTGAAAGTTTTAAAGTATAATATCCACAGGAAGTATTTTTAAATATTAGGAATGTGAACCAATGTTTGAAAAATATATAACGGTCGGTTGCACAGACTAAACGTAAGTATTGCGCATGCGCGCATGGCTCACCGGACCGTACCGTGTGTACAATGACATATTACGCGGAGGGAGGCAGATAACATTTTTTTTTTAACTCGAGCAAAGCGGTCCTTTTCTTGATTGTCCCTGAGACAAAAAAATAATAAAATTGTGGTTTGTGTCTTACTAACAGTTTTTCTTCCAAATTATGGTTGGTTCCATGATTTTTGAGTACAAATACAAGTACTCAGTCTCATACACAGGTTTCATCTTAGTTTGAGAATTTTTTTAAATCGGCTGCTCACAAAGTTAGCCAATGCCTTTAAAGAAAACATACAATTAGACCAGATTCTATGTGCATGTATGCTTAAAAAAATCCAGAAGGGGTTTTATCCCTCCTTCACCATCCCCCCCCCCCCCATGATATAAAATTGATAAGAAATAAAAGTACTATTTTTGGATTTTAAAAGAAGGGATTTTAAAGGTCAGTCATCTCCACAGTTCATGCTTGTAAATAAGAGAGTATTTGCATACCTAGTGGAATACAGCTGTACTTGAAAAAATACAAACAAACATTTTCAGTATGGCAAGGCTGTATTGTAGGAAATACATTGTCAGGGTGCAGACGAGTGTAGATGTCAGTTATTGTACTTGTCAATGCATCTTTCCATTTTTGTGGTGCTTTTTGAAAATAAAACATTGATTCTATTCCTCTCCACCTGCATGAAAAATGTAACATTAAATCTTTCAACAGTGAGAGAGAAGGATTGTTACTCAGTCAGCTGTGATAGTAAAAAAAAAAAATTAAAAATCAGTGAATCGGACCTAAATTGCTCATGGCAGCATTCCATCAATTGATGATTTTGCTATTGGAAACCTTGGAAAGAATCATTCAAAAACAGGAAAACCTGATGAAATTAGTGCAGTTTTAATTTTCAAGTGATGATTGATGCACTTGAAAAGGTGAAAGGAGCAAATCACCTTCTCACTTTAGTACCTTGCATTGTTTAACTTTATGTACTTGTGTGTTAGATGTAAATTACTTGTATATCTACAGTACATTGGCACCAACAAAAATACAGTCGAGCTCAAACCTGTATTTTAAAAAAAAAATTCAAAGATGATTTTTTTTTTTAAATGTTAAACAAGATATCTGTGTTAATAAACTGATGGTCTCTATGGACAGGTTCCTGTTGTAATTAGTAAGCCCAGACCTTCATTTTTGAGGAGAGCTGTCACACTCTAGCTCCTACAGCTCTCCTAAAACTTTTCCAGGAGAATTATTTATTGCTCTCCTGAAATTGCTGATAATCAATAGTTTTTTATTAAATCACACTCCTGGAACATCTCCTTAACTGTTTCAGGAGAGGGGTTTATTGCTCTCCAGCAATTTTGTTTAAATGAAGCCCTGTAAGCCCACAAGCTCCCTTGGAAAATCCTGTTCAAACTTCAAAGGAAGGTTAAAGCTGGAGTCTTTATTAAACAGGTGATTTTGATTAGGGATAGTATCATTTTTTTCAGTTTTTTTTTTCAGCCTTATTCACAGACTACACTGTTTGAACATTTGAACCGACTGTCCAAATGATATTTAGGCCCTTTTTTGTATATTGATAATTAGTTCAAAAACCTATGTGAAGGTCATATAATATTCTGTACTTTGTAAATAGCGTACTTGTTCAGGCCGACGATACTATCCAGCGGAGCAGTTAACCCATTGACTCTGTAGGTCTCTATTTACCATATGCTTTATACAGGGGCCACTTTGTTTCTTTTGGCAATGAATGAAAAATGTAATTACTTTAAGCACGACTGTTTCGTTGATGCCATTGATCAAAGATCAAATTAATCATTCACAAATGCTTTTCCAAAACAAATCTCACGTAGATATTTATCAATGGACGCTACCAATTACAACCATCGTATCTCCTTAAGGACCCTTATTAAGATTTATTTTACGATATATCCAAGTTCAAGGAGTATTCATTGTTAACTGCTCTGGTTGTTTGCCAAAAATAAAATCACGTCAGTGCCATGAATGTGATCTTAATCTAATTTCTGCTTTTCCCTTTCAAAAGGAAGCAACTCAAACATTTTGAATTCTTATCCCATTTTTTTTTTCATAATTTTTCATAAAGAACTGAAACTAATCTAACCAAACTTATTGTAACTGACTACAGATATATGGTATAGGCTATATATATATGTTTGATTGGGTATTTTCTGGCCCTGAATGTCTTTTATGGTCTTTTTTTTTTTTTTACCCTTTTGGTTATCGTGTGCTCCAAATAATCTATTTTGAAAAATAAATTTGATTACAAAACATTTTAGCCTCTTTCTGTCATACTGCAAGACTTCCGGTATCAAAACACATGACTGGATCTACATAGTCATCTTATACCTGTTGAACATACCATTGTCCAAATTGTTCATTTTTTCCTCCAATTTTTTAATTTGTTTAGATGTATCTTACTGCTTTTCTGCCATACAAGAAACAAATGTGTGAAGAAGGGAAGTTGTAATTGTTTGCAATTTTCCCCTTCAAGTTTCTTTATCAATATCGTGCATCAAATCTGCTATTGGAGTCCGAATTTTACTGCTTATCAAAAAAGTTATCTAATGAATTTGAACAGTGCAGATTGTGGCAATTTGTGGATCTGTTTTTAGGACTTATCAGGTGAAAAGTAGGTGAGATAGACCTTGTAAGTAAATACACCATCTAGTAGTACACTTTGCCAGAATGTATTTTGGGAAACTAGTGCCCATTCTCCGCACAAACTGCCGATATGTTTAATGTAATGGCATTACATGAAGGCCTGTATTAAAGTGGGCAGAGTCAGTCAGATCTATTCAAATTATCATTCATGCTGTTATGACATTGACATGCAAGTGGGTAACAGAATTTGCTATTACAGTGTTCAAGCAAACTATTTGGATGTATGATTCAAATGTCATCCATCGGGTGGTCCAACATTTTACTTTGGCAATGTTCGCTCTAGGCTTTGTCTACCCGACTGGCGTCTTGGACTTGAGTTCCACAAAATACATTTTGGTGGGATTCATTACCGGTTGATCAGATTGGCAACTCGAGTTGTTGCGATAAACACAACGTGAATTGAGTTGTGTGTGTCGCTGCACAGAGGCAATGGGCTCAGGCCAGGTTTCTGGAACCCAAATGGCTTAAGGATAAATATGACATCCAGAGAGACCGCCTGTTGTAAGTGCGATTTGTGTTTCAGCTTAAGTACCCGTTTCTAATTTCTAAGAAACGAGTCCCCCTGATTAAAACACCCAAGGTCTGTCTGTCTGGTAAGCACTGACTCTTCCAGTTCTGACCCTGGTCTGAAAAAGTCAGGCGGGCAGGCAGCTAGGCATGCTGCACATGTATTGCCTTGACATGAGGTAATTTTAGGCAGTGAATACAAGGAGGCAGTGGGATTTTTCTCTTAATTCGTTCGACTGGGTAGGGATTTTTAAGATTCATATTGTAGTAATAAGGAAAAAGGACAATTTCAAGCATTTTTAAAAAAAAGATTTTTAATTATGTAGGGCATACACCCAGACATTAGAAAAATAAAGAAGAAAAGAAAACAGATCTTTTGTGATACCATTTAAATTCTAAATTCTGTTTTACATCTAGTTTCGCCTAAATCTTGGGTGAGAAACACTGGTCTTCTCACGCACAGTAATCCAACATATTGTAGTCCAGTCTAAACTACATGTACATGTTTGTCTTTCCTAAGCAAAATCCACCTTGATTTGTATGAATCCCATTCATTCAAATGCATGCATGGCATCTCCCTGGTATTACTATTACATAATGTTTGTCCAGGCTAGTATTGTTTACACGTCTATGCAGTGTGAGCCATTACCGGTAAAAAGGAACCTATATGTATAATAAGGCTCACATTTATATTGTAGAAAATGCAAGTAAAATTGGTGAAATATATTAAAATGATTGTTTTCTTGAATTTGTTGGACTGCTCACCAAAATGTGAACCATGGATGACCTAGCACTGGCCACTTGTTTTTAAAAAGGCATGTCAAAGTTTTAATCTTCCTCAACTTTGAGAAGAATGGTGTTCAAAAGTTATTGTCACTTTGTGTGAGTGTATTCAGATTGAATGCAGACCATTCAAGCAAACTTTGGGTGTACCAGAAATTTCATTCAGAACTTGGGCCAAGACAAACTCAACATGAATTGGGGGGGGGGGGGGGTGGATGCTACTGCTTGGCTCTCTGTTAGTCTACAGGTACAGACCCTATTTGACACTTTATTAGAATGCGTTGTGTCTTGAGAGAAGCCTAGCCCACATGCCTACTTGGCTGTGTCGTTACAAGTCTGGAGCTGCTTTAGTACATGATCCTCATTGAGCTCTAGTAGTCTCCTACTGTTAAAGGTAGGAGATCCCTTTTGCAAAATCTTTGAAAATCCATACAACTTGGCAGGAGTTTAGGATATGCCCTTCTGATACCGTTTATTTAATCTTACAGTCATACAAAAATGAAAATCTGGCTACCATCCTTGAATAAGCAAGTCGGATTAGCTCACTGGCAGAAGCGAAGCCAGCTAGCTATCTACATCGATATCTAGCTCAGCCGTGCGCAGCTCGCGGCCACCACATGTACCGCATAATAGCAGCGCTGTTCTTTATGTAACGTGAATCCTTCCATTGTGCGCTATCTTGAAAAAAAATCCGCTGAAATTTTCGGTCCGAAATAAGTACAGAGTTATCAAAAATGTTAATTATTCAGTTAATTAGCCATGTACAATCTATTTTTCTTTCACAGAAGTTTTTAATAATCATTCTCTTATAACTAAACACATATTCACACATCTTGATATTTTAGAGTTGCAAATGGGATCTCCTACCTTTAAAGGTTCTGTTAAAATATATAATGCTCTATTTAAAACTCTTCAAAGCTAGTTTGCGCAGCAGCGCAAAAGTGAAACTCTCAAAGGTCCATCGAACATCCTTTCCTGTACGATTATTGGGCAATTATCTATTTCCTCTGGGGAGAAGCCTGGATGGTACAAATCTAAGCTGCCCACATTTTTTTCTTCCTTTTTATGCAAATTTCATTTCCTTGCGTGTGCCTCACATTGTCATTTTTTCTCACTTGCAGTACAAAAACTACACTCATTTTTGCAGAAACTTTGGGGCTTTTTTTTTTTTTTTTTAAACTGTGACCAAGACTCCCCCTAGGTAATTTTTTTCATTTATTTTTTTCCCCCTAAAACTCTGAGCTTTGATATTCTTTCTGGTATTGTGCAAAGTGCAGTTATTCTTCTCTCTGTTTACTTCATACATACCAGTATGGTTTTTGACATCAGATATACTGAAGTCATATGATACACAATACATGAACATGTCCTGTTTTTAGATGTATGCACACATGATATTCAACTGCTTTTTAATAGAAACCATTGAAGAAGCAAACAAATCATACAAAATAGCAAAGTCATTCAGATCAACCATTACCTCAACCTTTGGTCCAATGCCACAAACTCCTTATATTTCTTTCTATTCAAAAGTCTATGCATTGCAAAGTACATGTAGCATTATTTGCACACTGTTATTTAATTCCATATCTTGAGCATTTTGGTTTGTACTTGTATGTCAATACACATCATTTTCTTTGTAGTTTTTAATATCCATGTACAGTACATGTAGTCAGTTCGATAAACTTTTTGCCCTGTCTTTGCAGTATTTTCCCCAGAAAATGTCCCCAAATCTGTTGGATGACTACAGTTATCACTCTAATTGGTGGTTGCATGCCCGGGGGGGGGGGGGGGGGGGGGGGGGGGGGGGGGGGGGGGGGGGGGGCACTCAGTATATAATGCGTGGTGGATATGTGCCGCGGAGAAGACCCCCATTTTTACACTCAAATTTCCATTCCAAAGCATAGCATTTTTATCTTATTGAGAAAAAGAACAAAGAAAGCCGTTCCAAAGCATAGCATTTTCTTCTTATCGAGAGAAAAGAAGAGAGAAATCCGTTCCAAAGCTTCGCATGTTTTTCGTTACGCCGTTCCGGCCGCATTGATCCACTACAATGAGCTGTATTTTTGGTGAAAAGTGGCCCGCAAAGCGCTGTCCGACCATCGCCTCTGCGTGAGCGCACCCGGCGGCCATGCCGCCGGGCTAGCTGCATGCACGTATGCCTGTTCCATAGGGATACATACACACTCACACGCAGGCGAACCGTTCCAAAGACCCCCGTTTTCACAAACATTTGTAGTTCCGAAGCCCGTTCCAAAGCCCCCGTTTTTTGTCTCGCCCGCGGCACATACCTACCACTTTTTGGGTCGAGTACCCCCCCGGGGTTGCATGTTACGTGGCATTTTCACATTCCATGTCACATCTAGTTTATGTGAAAGTGACTACAATGACATGCATGTAACCGCTGGGGTGTGCAGCATCATGTAGACAAGTGATTGTTTGTCACGGCTATTTTTGCAAAAAAGATAAGCCCTTGCCATTTGACACAAAGGATCTTGAAAATTTGCAATATTGCAATATACAGATAAAGCATGGGTAATATCCAAACGAGGTATCACAGTTCTAAAAGAGGAGTCTGACCGATAGATAACCTTACAGAAGATTCTTACAGAACAGCTTCGTAATTCTGTATAACGGTGACCTGACATACATGTACATGTGTACGCTCCAGCGACAAGTTGTCAGACTTTATTTCACCAGAGATGCACGGTTGTGTAAGGTTAGCAATATGGTTTTAGATTAGACGTAGGCCTACAGGTAGGGTTTGGTACTATGTCTAGTCCAGGCACTAAGTCCGGTGCAGCTGTTGAGTATTCAGTTTGTGTATGAAATGGACGTTGAGCAGTTTTCACCAGAGAATGTGGCATTCAACCACTCTAAAAATTCCACCCTCTTTCTCCTATCCCCTCACCTCCTCATCTTCTGTACCCCTCCCCACCTCACCCCTTTCCCACTTCAAATATCCTCTACCCTCTCCCCTCTTGGAAGCATTCCTTGAAAATTAATGCTGACACTAAATCAAAGTGCAAGTGTCCACTGGTAAATGGAAAATATCTAACAAACATATTATGAGGAAAAAAGGTAATTTCTCTTGCTTCATACTCTATAAAACTTTCAAGACAGCATGATGTAACACAGGTTGTTACATTTCTTGCTTTAGATGGACGTGTAATTACGGGAATTCCATTTTATTTACTTTTGTCTGCTTCATGCCATCCCATCACTCTGTTTCAGACTTTTTTCATCGATTTTTCCATTTGAGAAGATTAAAGATGTGGAAATGTATAATTGTGATATATGTTTGGAGCTCTTTTGGGGCTACTGTAAAGGTAGAAACTTTCCCACTTTTGTAGTTTACCGATGAATTTCCCTTTTTAGGGCAAAATACTCTCACAAAAGAAATATATTCCATGTGATTTAATGCTTACATGTATATTTTGCCACACAAATTTTTTGAGAATCTTAATGATTCAAAAAATTTGGAAAAGTTTCATTCTTGTGAAAATGTCTAGTTTGACAGTATAATCAAGAAAAACCAGCTTACAGACCTGTTGTTGACGTTACATTAGCATGAAAAATATGTGCTTTAATTTTATGTTATATTTTCCCTTTCTTTCTTTTTATACAGTCCAAGAAGCAGGTTGCTACCAACGTGACCGAGCAGACCCATCATGTTTCTAGGGACAAGCGTGGGCAGGTCATGGGCCTGCGTGGGGGCTTCCGCGGGTGTACCATCTGGTTCACTGGTAAGTAAAAGATGAACAGGTCAATAAAAGGTGCAATCATCAAAGGGGCTGGAAAGTTGCCAATCTTGGGGTTACAGCGGATGGCCCAACTCGGGTCATAGTCAGATATTTCTGTATATCTTCAAAAACAAACATGCAATATTGTTGCAACGTACGGACGGGCCGGGATGGGCAAAATATTGAAGAATCACGATCATAAGCCTTCTCGGTCATCTTGCTTTTCACGTTGAATCACTTGCAGTTATTTGTGTGTGTATTCCAGTTACAACAGTCATTCTGCCAAACAAAAGCCAAAGTGAGTAATCTAAGAGCAAGGTTACTCCACCCTCATGGAAATTCTATTCGCTGGTCCCAGGTCGTTGTGCAGTTTGGCTTGCAATGCGGAGAAAGTGATTGATTTTGGGCTTACGCGATTTGCGACTTTCCTCTCCCTTTAAATTATTGTTGAAGTGATGAGATCACATCTCAGCAATTTAGGTGATATACAAACTGACGTAGATGTCCTTCACCCATTACTGACTGGAATCAGATAGTTCTTGTATTTTAAAACTTATAAAAATGTAAAAGAGATAATTTTAGCTAGAATTATTTTAAAGACAAAATAGAAAAAAGGAAACTGGTGAGCATATGACAAATTAATAAACATACTCTGTTGAATTTGAACACTGTTCTCTTTTTTCCTAAATCAGTAATAGGAACTGTCAGTAGTTTTGATTGTGTTCAAACTGAAATATGTTTAAGTACATGTTTATGTTACTCTTCACATCCTTAGGTTATTAGCTTCTTAATTTGGGAATTGCATCCACGCTGATGAAAAAATATATCCTCCTTGTTAAATGTGAGGATTTTCCCCTTATTGTTTATAAGATACCATTCAGGTAATAGCATTTTGCTCTGCATATTAGGGGTTTCGTCATATATTCAAAATATGAAATTCAAATATTGATTCTATAAAGAGATATTGCAGGTTTAAATACACACCCTACATACATGTAAACAACCCAGCCATTTGTCAGAAGACTAGCCAATGTACCGGACATGCTTGCATATAGACCGATCCGAAAATCGATTTGTGGTGTCCCCAAGTTAGTGCGTAACATCATAGTGTGTATACTCTATGGTTAGGAATGGATTTCTCTACTGCGCACAGTATGAAAGATCATAAAGTGCGTGCTTTATAATCTTTTCCTTGCTACATACAGCTGCAAAACACTGCAGAAATGCACTGCACTAACTCTATGGGGACACCGCAGTTTTGGCTGATCATCTGCCGCCCTCAACGATAAGCTGGATCGGTCTATAGAGAAGGGATGTACGACCCAAGTCACACTTTAGTTCTTATGTTTTCCTTCATTTTCTTCATATTCCTTAATTGTACATCCATAGAAAGTGGGGTACAGTTTTCAAAGGTATATTTTATGTATTCTAGCTGTATACCAATTGTCATTGAGGTTTGATGGTGCACTTTAATGACAGATACAAACTGTGCCTAGCTACACGTATTAAAGTGGGTCAGTCATGTGACAAACTTCCTGTTGTTTTATTAATGCACACGTGGTAAAAATTCCTGGTAAAACATACAGGAAACTGATATCCAGAAAGCATATTTCTTCTGTTGTAGGGGAAATTTAGTGTCAGTGGTTTGTGTAGAAGTTGGAGAGAATTTTGCGGTCACAGCACTTGGCTAAAATAAAGAAAGCTAAAATTCCTTCAATTATCTGCCCCCTGATGTGATAAACACTCACTTAGTGCTCACACAGGAACTTGTTCTGTTGTTAAGGCAGGAACCTGGTGTAAAGCTGGTCAACCCTCACTGATAACGATGGCAATATCCTTGATTTGTAATTAAGGGTACCACGTACAGCTTCCTTTCTATTGCTATAGACCCATTCAGTTTGGGTGCGGTTTTTCATGTCATTGACTATTTCAACCATAACTGGGGGGGGGGGGGGGTGTTTCAGGTATGCCAAACAATAGTTGATTTGTGTTCTGACATAGCAATGCACCTGACTCATTACATAACCCATTGGATCAATTTTCCTTCTTAGTTGGGAAGCCCCCCAGTTATGGCCGACAAAAGTTACAGTTTTTAAACTAAATAAGTCTATGCATGTACATGCAGATGAGCATACTTACACATACAAACAATATAGTAGGTTTAATTTGATTGAAAATATCTTATTATTGTAGTGACATGTATCTTTGAGGTCTGACCGGCTCCTTAAGGGCAAACAATCAAAATATGCTCCTGCCCATTTGAGAAGTTCTAGTCTCAGCAATGCCTTAAGTATATATATGGTGATAGAGATGCATGCAAATCCTTATAAAAGGCTTTTTTGTGCCCCCTCCACCACCCCTTAACCCAACCCCCCCCCCCCCCCCCCCACCCATTAAAAGGGAATTTTATTTGCCCTGGTACACTGTAAACAATGCCACCATGTTATCTTGTCCTGTTCAGGTCTGTCTGGAGCCGGTAAGACAACAGTGTCCTTCGCCCTTGAGGAATACCTCTGCCATCATGGCATCCCAGCCTACGGTCTGGATGGAGACAACATGAGAACCGGTCTGAACAAGAACCTGGGCTTCACTCCAGAGGACCGTGAGGAGAACATCCGTCGTGTTGCTGAAGTTGCTAGGCTCTTTGCTGATGGCGGTATTGTCTGTCTTACCTCCTTCATCAGTCCTTACGCTAAGGTAAGCTTGGATTGTTGTATGTTTTTTTACATTCTTGTAAAACAAGCAAACATGTGCAGTAGGGAAGCAACTAAGGGAATAACAAAAAAGTCTCTGTCAAATGGCAGCTTTAATCCTACTTAATCCTGAATGGTTGAGATCATCAATATGCCTCCTCAACCATATACATGTAGTATCCTTTTACGTTTGTTCATTCTTCAAAAAATGGATGAATATGCTTAAGCAAAAATTATTTGAGAATTTTATAGGAGCAACAAGAAGATTGGGTTATGTTGATTGTCTGTAAAGCTAATTTACATAAACTGCTATGCTTGTACCTTGGCCTTATGTCTCTGGAAGTAGTTGCCTGGTGTTGATCAGTCAACCTAAAAAGAATTTGAATGCTCACACATTATTTTTCACTTTTCTCAGAACTCAGCCTCCTCTTTAAGGAGGCATATCTCAAAGGAACAAATGCATACTTGTATCTTTTTATTAAATCAAGGCATAAGCACTCTTTCACTCGGTTAATAAATTCTTTTCTTTTCTTTCCCTCCAGGACCGTGACGTTGCCCGTCAGTTGCACCAGAAGACCGGCCTTCCATTCTACGAGATCTTCGTCAACACCCCACTGGAGATCTGTGAGGAGCGTGATGTCAAGGGACTGTACAAGAAGGCCAGGGCTGGCCTTATCAAGGGTAGGTCAAAGGTCCCAGTTTCATTTTACCTGATTGCTTGCTTGCTGAGAAAGCAATAAAGCAAGTATATGTTAACCCATTCGTGACAGGAATTATTTAAAGCCTAATTTGGTCAGCTTTTATTCTTCAAATTGGCAAACCAACATTTTTATTTTATTGCTACATTTCTTATAAAACATCATATCTCTGAAATGAATATAAATTGACGGAAATTATGAGAAGTATGAGAAGTCAAAAAGTTGCCAATTTGCAGGGGAAAACGGTGATTTTAAACTTTCTATCACATTGCCAATTTAAGGATTTTAATGCTTATTTTCCTTTAAAAAAATTTCAGCATCAAACAACGAATATTAACTCAACCAAAATGGGCGCAGTATGTGTAGAATTTTTTGCTCTTTCTGCTCATGTATTTGGTATGATCTTTAGGGCTTTGCATCAAAAGATATTAGGCCAAACCACAAAATGTGGACCCTCTGTCATGAATGGGTTAAGAAACGACTGCACTTTTTGTATGTGAGTAGAGGGAAATGCAGGTGTAGTTGCACATCTGCACATTCCAATCAGTTAAACTGGGAAGAGAGACCTAAAGGTTACAGTGACTTAGCTAGCTTTATCCTCCCATGCACAGGTGGCAGCAGTACTTGTTAATAATGACCGTAACATGTAGGCAACCAGATGATCAGAAAATTTATGTTGTATCCTTTGTATTTAGTAACCGATAAATACCTTATCAGAGGGCATTATCGCACCAACATGGTTTAGAACCAATTGCCTCATGGTTCCAAGACCGCTGCTGTAACCACTGAGCCATCATTATTCATTTCTGTCAGTTCTTGAATAACTAACTCCTTGGTTTCACTGGAATCATTGCATCAAGATCGCTCTGTAGAACAGTCTTTGCAAGGTGCCAATGGAGTCCTTAATTCTAACTCAGGAGTACAATTTTTACACTACCATCTTGACCTTCACTGGTATTGAACAGACAATATGATGTGCCAGTGAACCCAGATCTGGTCCTCGATTCCGGTAGCGACAGTATCAAGATTTGAATCCACAATCTTGTGGTTTTAAGACCTCTGTGTTAATCACTAAGCCATCACTAATCATCGCTATCTTATCTTGCATTCCCAACCCCTAGGCTTCACTGGTATTGACCAGGCTTATGAGGAACCACAGAATCCAGACCTAGTCCTCAATTCCGGCAGGGACAGCGTCAAGGATGTAGTCCAACAGTTGGTTGAGTTCCTTAGGAGTGAGGTAAGTTGTTCATGTTATTCTTTTCTTACTTCATACTTTCTAACCATTCTCTCTTTCATGTTTATTATTTTCAGTTTAATTTATACATACAAGATGTATGCAAATTATTTTTGAGCTGATTTGTCCCCTGTGGTTAGTGATTTCAGTGTAGGTCATTTAGATGCACCAAGAGAAACACATTTCACCAAGTCATTGGTCTTGAAACAATATGTATTCTCTTCCACATATGAAAATGTACTGCTGTCAAACCTTCTTCAGCAACCATCTGCATGGAAAGACAACCTGTCCACGAAGACCATATTTTTTCCACCTTGGAGACGTTGTTTCTCACTGAAAGGGAAAGCTTTGTTCAACAACTATGCATACAATTAGTAAAAAGGCCTATTGCTGATGCTCTTTTGAAGAACAATTTGAAGGGAACCTGTACACATAGACTGCCTGCCTATAAAACTATTTGCTCTGTCTACCTTGACTGGTCTTTTTAAACAGATTTCACTATACTAATTTTTGTTGTTGTTCTTCTTCTTCATATCTGCAGAACATTCTTCCTGACTCTGCGGTAGAGAGTGTTAAGGAGCTGCTCATCCCCGCAGAGAGCGTGGGAGAAGCCTTGAAGGAGGCGGAGAGCCTGCCATCCCTCAACATCAACAAGGTGAGTCCATTACCAATTAAGGGGTGTTTGTGGGTATAGCAACAGGAATGTAAATTTAAAGTATCAAAAAAGAAATATCACATGATTAATGCTATAATGAACCCCAAGGTTTCAGTAGATTGTTAATGAACAATAGTAGTAAACATCAGTTATGATCATGCAAAAGATTTTGACAGATAGTTTGGCGAATGGTATATCTCTTTAATGATTACAGGGGGGGCGTTTCATAAAGCTGTTCGTAAGTTACAAACGACTTTATGAACCACTGGAACATGTTTTGGGGTGCTAATCAGATTCTCATTCATTTACATGTAGCATAAGAAGGTATCACCAGCCGTGCGTAAAGTCGTTTGTAACTTACGATTAGTATTTTTTGTATCATTTTCCTTGTGTTTCTCTACAATGTATCTTCCTTCTTATACACAATGAATATCCACATGATGAGTACAATTAACGGCACATAACAAGTTTCCATACAGTTGTTTGTTTGTTTTTTTCTTGCTTTACTGTTTTCATAATTATTCTTATCATTCTTAAATGTTATTATCATCTTTCTATATGTGTCCGTAGCTTGACCTTCAGTGGACCCAGGTGTTGGCGGAAGGTTGGGCTACGCCTATGACTGGCTTTATGAGGGAGCGAGAGTTCCTGCAGTGTCAGCATTTCAACTGCCTTCTAGATGGTAAGTCTTCTTTCAACTGCCCGGGGGGGGGGGGGGGGGTGTTTCAAGAAAGTTTTGATTAATTGTTAATTCCAGAAAATCGTGCAATTAATTGCAAATTTGCAGTTGATCGCATATTACAATCAAGCCTGATGCATGAATGTTCTAAAGATTGTTTGTTTGATGATATTGTTTGTTTGATGATATATTACATGTGAAACACTTCGCCGTTTATGCTATTTTGTTTCTGTATAAACCTTGGCTTTCCTTAGGTGGTACTATAAACCAGTCCGTCCCGATTGTTCTTCCCGTTCACACCGAGGACAAGGAGCGCTTGGAGAAGGAGGAGGCGTTCACGCTCAAGTACGAGGGACGCTGTATAGCCATCCTGCGTACCCCAGAGTTCTACCTTCACAGGAAGGAGGAGAGATGCTGCCGTCAATGGGGAACATCCCACCCTGATCATCCCTATATCAAGGTGAGTAAGAGGTTGCTTTAAACCAGTTTGATCCACAGCTGACTGGCTTAGCCCATTTCAAAACTGTTTAATCCATTCACGACATGAATTATGTAAAGCCGTATTTGATCAGATTTTCCTCTTCAAATTGGCAACACCATTGTTTTTCTTTAAATGCTGCATTTTTTTATTAAAAAGTCATGTATTGGAAATGAATACTGGTATGCACTGGCAGAAAGTATGTTGAGAAGTTAAAAAGTTGCCAATTTGCAGGGAGCTAGAAAATGTTTGAAATATAAGATGAAATATTAGTAAGTAAGCCAAACGGATGACTGCCTGTACTGTCATGCAAAGTTGGATATATTAGCATATCATAATCTGCACTTGGTAGACAAGTTGTTTTTGACAACCTGTGCAAGAAACATTGCCCAAGCCTAAAATAGCAGAAACTGATGTACGCATGAGCTTTCAATGGTACGACATATGTGAATTTAAGAGTGTGTCATCTTGAATTGTTTCATTGCATTTGTGCAGATGGTAATGGAGAGTGGTGATTGGTTGGTTGGTGGTGACCTGGAGGTGTTGGAGCGCATCCGTTGGAACGACGGCCTAGACGAGTACCGTCTCACGCCCAACGAGCTTCGCGCACGCTTCAAGGAGATCGGATCTGACGCTGTCTTTGCATTCCAGTTGCGGAACCCTGTCCACAATGGGCACGCCTTGCTCATGAACGACACCAAGCGCAGACTGAAGGAACGTGGCTACAAGAAACCATGTCTGCTTCTTCACCCTCTAGGTAAAGAGATAATGCAAAGAGAGAATAAATATCCCAATCATCTTAATTCTGAATTGCTATTCACTAATATTCAAGAACCCAAGGAGAGAATAGACTTAGAAATCAGACTAATCTGTTCAATAGTCTTATCAGTGCCCTTTTCTCCCAAGCACTTTGAGAAGAATTTCTGTAGTAAGAAAGTTTGCTTTCGGTCCAGTAATAGACCGATACTACTTTGCTGCTATTTTATCTTAAACGCAATATTGTTTAAATTGTGTTTAGCCCCTTCTGTGCCAAGAAATATTTCAAAAGTTGTCGTAAATGAACTTTAATGTGCTGAAATTTTTCTTTCAGATATACACGTGTGTTTCCTTGTTGAATCGGGCTTGAAATATATTCTACAGGAATAAACTTCACCATGAGCCTACTTGTGTTTGTTTCAGATGAAAAATTAGCAATGCCTTGTCGTGAGAAACAGTTCAAACATTCTAATTTTGGTAGTATTGACCATCTATGAATGAAAAAGGGTTGACCATCGTAAATATCTGTGATTTTGCAACATTCTCAGGTGGTTGGACCAAAGCCGATGACGTGCCTCTGGATGTGCGTATGCGCCAGCACTCAGCTATCCTAGAGGAAGGGGTTCTTGACCCTAATAGTACAGTTGTAGCGATCTTCCCATCACCTATGATGTATGCAGGACCAACGGAAGTAAGATCATTCTTTCCACATATTGAATTTCTAACACTAACCAAATTATTTACTTGAACTGTGAAGAAAACCCTCGTAACCCTAACCCTAAGCATAACTCAGTGGTACTGTAGTAGCTATTGTTTAATCACCTATGATGTAGACAAGACTAGGCGAGGAGGTGAGACCTTCCATTTTGTGAATACATTTTGTTAGGCTTATTGAATTTTTGACCTCACCTATGGTGATAATACTGTACCAAACCCTAAACTTAATGCTATACCTAAACCTAACCCTAACCCTAAATCTAAGCCCTTTGGTAGAGGGATAGCCATATTCTAAGTACCTATAACGTATGCAGGAAGGACTCCCCCTTCATATACCAATGATGATATGAAAGTTTTCACAAGCAGTGATGATTCATAAGTCAATAGTGGTCTTTCCCTTCCTTTTGCTTCTACTTAGGGGGTGAATTTCTACTCATGATGTCTTTAAAAGAGCGCAAGTAATTAGATAGGTCTGATGTATTAACAACACTAAAATCACTGAACAGCATAGAGCCAAACTCTGAATTCTGTATGGGATAATCACCTCACAGCACCAGATACACATCATCAGCATCAATCAAAGCTTTTGTACTTCAAACTTGAATTTTTTTTATTTATAGTTTTAAAAGTATGCCCTAGAAATGTATACAATATAGAAGAGAAAATAGAACATGGGCTAAAAGGGCTCAAAGTGCATAACCAACCGTGATTGAAAGCACGTACCCAGCTCATCACCTTCAAACATTGCTGCTTTTCCTGGACAGGTGCAATGGCACGCCAAGGCTCGCATGGCCACAGGAGCAAACTTCTACATCGTTGGTCGTGACCCCGCTGGTATGCCTCATCCAGACAAGTCAGGTGACCTCTACGATCATTCCCACGGCCGACGTGTGAGTATCAACAATAACTTTTTTATGTTTTGCATGCTGGTCAAATGTTCAAATTTTTCTCTCCCCCAATTTTTTGTTTATAAAAGGTTTTTCTTGGACTGGTTTTGTTTTTGTTTTTTGTTGTTTTTTTTTAATTGCAAATTTTTCCTAGAATCATATATTCTGTTTTCTTCTGAAGAGCCTTTGTAGAGATTTGGGGTTAATTGGTTCTACCTTTATTTGATTTTTTTCTTGTACTGTTGATGCAAAAATTGACCTAAGCAAAGGGTTGATAATGTAAATTCTCTTGGATCCATCGATTGTTTAGCTGGGGTCAGTTTCTGACAACATTGAGCAAATATATTGCGAGATTTTATTTATTTTAGATAGGAGGAAATTGAAATAGGAAAAAAAAAAATTTAATTTCAAATTTGAATGGGTATGCAGAGGTGAGCAATGGCACATATTTGCAGTTCCACAAAGTCACAGTTTTATAGTGCAAATTATGAGAAAGCATTTGATATTCAGTTACCTGTTGTTATTAATTTGGCATTTGACGTAACTAATATCTTCAGAATTCACTGTAATTGTAGCTTGCATATGAAAACTTCTTTGAATTGCAATACGGGTTATGAAGTTACTTACACATTAAATTTGTTAGCTTTTTCTTAAAATTCAAACTTCTCATTAATGTAAGGTGGTTTTGGGGGGTTGTTTTGTTCTTATTGTTTTTGTTTTGGGGTTGTTTTTTTTTTTTGTGGTATATTGTGAATTTTTTAATTGGTGGTGCGATTTTTAGTTTGGTGTCTTGGTGTAGTGTTACTATTTCTAGATCTTCTTTCTATTCTCTCTCTCTCTCTCCCTCTCTCGTCATTAACCCACACCTGCCTACTGTATGTTTCTAACATCACCTCCCCCCCCCTTTCCCCAAATCGAGTAGTCCCCATCACTGCCCCCGTCTAGTGCCCTCACAGTCTGTCGCTGGTCAGGCTGTACCTGTGAGGGACCGCACACGTGTGTGAGTGACCTTATTGACTACATAGTCCACAGAGCAAAAATGCAACGGAAGACCTGGCTACGGAGTTATAAAGATGTGAGCTTCATTTGTACTTTCAAAAAAATCAGAAAATAACCTGGACTCAAAGAAAATAGAAAATAGTACAAAAGCATTTGCTTCCAGCCATTTATTCCACCCTCTAAAACCTTATGGTCCTGCTTGTGGCCAAGCAACTTCAGCTGAAGAGTAGATCTTTTCAACTTTGAAGTTAGCCATGTTCAGTTGTGTACGCCTGTTTAAACTAACATTTTCTCCCCATTTCTCCCATTTCTTGACCTTCGTATTTGGTGCATAGATGCTTGAGTTTGCTTCATGTTGGGTTGTACACGGTTTCATGTCTTATACATTTATCAGTTTGTTTGTTGAAATAGAAAAGGATGTTAACATTTATCTTTTAAGGTAGAATACCTTTGTGATTCTCAACAGGTAGAATTAACAAGATACATGTACATGTACCTCTGGCTTTCTTCACATCTCTTTATTCATTATTCCACCTTCCATTGAATAACATCTGTGTATTTCCATTAATCACTCCATTTATATCTCATTTCTACTTGTCTACTGTACTACACTCTGGTCACTCCTCAAAATTAAATACACTTCCCTTTCCTTTATTCTGTGGATTTAAAATGAATCTCTCCAATTAAACTACATTTTGTGTCTGATAATAAGCTACAGCTGATCCATGTATGTACAGGGTTCTCACTAGAAAAAAAATCCACGCACGGATCCCACTCTGCGTAAAGCGTGGAAGTTTCAGAATTTTTACGGAATAACACCTAAACTTAGGTGTGGCGGCAGTATATGCTATAGTAAAAGGATGAAAAATACTTCTTTGTAGAAAGCAGGAGTTATCTACTAATGGCATAAAAGTAAAAATACATTGCCAAAAAGCAAAACAATCTGTGACATTTATCATTATTGTTAGGAATATATACTGCAATATTTTTTTACCCTTGTTGCCACGCATGGTGTAGCAATTTCACACATGGTTCTTCCTTGTCTGAAACCCTGTACGCATGGTACTGGAACCATGGGTGTTATGTACTGGCGAGAACCATGTGTACATGTATGTATTTGACTATGATCGTTTCTTTCATATATCCATATAACTAGCCTTTTGGACAGTTACTGGATTTGTGATTACATGTCTGTGTACTGTGATATATCAGTTTTCAAAAGTATTTCCTTCTTTCCCTTTCCAGCATGCTTTTCTTAATATTTCTTTCATTGTGTGCAAGTCTTAACCTGTTGGGTATGATTTGATTTTGGTATAACACACATTTTCCATAGACCTCAGTCGGAGTTATTTTGGGTATAGTATTCAACAGGTTAAAAAAAGTATGCCTGTCAAACTCAGGATGAAACACCAAGTCATTAAACTACTGTCCTTTTCTCTCTCTCATTCTTCTGCTTGTAATGACTTATCATCAACTGAACTCTTGTAATTTTAGATTCTGTATACAGGTACTGTATCCCATTCAACGTGGACTCTTAGTCCATTTATTTTATCAACGACAGAAAAAAATGCAGGCTCAATTTGACCATGGCATTCCCAATAGGCTTTGATACAGAGAAGTACCATTTATCACCTACGATATAGAGATGATTTTAATTTTACATGGAAAAAATGGATTATAATGAAAATGTTGTGTGGGGCATAGTGCATGGTATTACCCAATTAGTATGAATATGATAGTATGCCTCTAACAACGATTTCTGTTTGTCTCTTTGATTTTGTTTATGGTTGTAGGTTCTCACCATGGCGCCTGGTCTCACTCAGCTGGAAATCATCCCATTCCGTGTCGCTGCCTACAACACAAAGAAGAAGGCCATGGACTTCTTTGACCCTGAGAAGAAGGACGACTTCGACTTTATCTCAGGCACCCGCATGCGGAAGCTGGCTCGCGAGGGACAGACCCCACCCGACGGCTTCATGGCACCCAAAGCGTGGGGGATCCTCTCCACTTACTACCAGTCTCTGGGCCAGAAGTAACGCAGGATGTGAACGGCTCCAGTCGGTGATGAGACTTCTGTGAAGTAGAGCACCAAGTGTCTTTGGTTCTTTAGTTGTGAAACATTCTTTGCATGACAGGCTGCTTTTGTCCTAAATTGTATCATGTATTGATAATAATGATGGTAATGATAATAATGACAATAATGACAATAATGATACTAATGATAATAATATGTGTGGTTTACCCTGGGTAGCCTCTTCAGTACTAAGTACTGTTCTTCCAGAGGGCACTGCAATCATACAATTACCCCGGCTTTAGCAGGGCAACCATAGCACTCACCAGTGCATCCATGGAATAAATCCTACCAGGTACCCACTCACTACACCTGGGTCGAGTGTGGCAAGTGACAGATTAATGTCTTGCCATAGGACATTGCTGCTGCAGCAGGGATTTGAATCCTGTACCTTGTGGTTTACAGTCTGAAGACATATATCCACTTGACCACATCACCTTCATGGTTGTATTGTATGGCCCATAAACCCAAAGTATTGTTAAAATGCATTGAAGAAATATATTTTGAATGAATCTGAATTTGTCCCACATGGGTGCATTTACCATCCATTATAATTCACATTTTTCTATCAACTTAGAGAAGGATGCAAATTTTCAGAGATATTTGGAAATAGTGTGAAAATCCGCAATAATGAACTGCTTCTAAGAATATAATATCATTCGTTATGTGTTATTATCTCAGGCATCATTTACACAATACAGTATTTAAAGAAGTGTTAATGGGTTCACACTGGCTGGTCATGCACTCTCATCATTATTGGTCTTATATTTATCTGACCGATGATTGGAGATTCTAAACCAAGAATATTTGGAGTAAGTCCTATTTATCCCTGTTTAATTATTTTTTTTACCCAAGCATCAACTTGTCTCCAAGCTATAATAAAAAAAGATATCCATTCCTCTTGTGCAGCCTGTCATGCTTGGATCATGTTTCTTACAAAAGAACCTTTTAAAATATGATAAACCAACGCCTACTCCTCTTTTTTACTCTTTCCTTTCCCCCTTGTTTTAGTTTATATATGTAGAATGTATTTTGTTTTTATATCTAAAGCTTCCCCCTATTTTAATTCCAGTGTGTGTGTCTGCTTCTTTCAAGAAAAAACAAACAAACTTGTTTCTGTCAATATGACCAACAATCATTCCAATGAGGGTATAATCATTGTTGTAGTCAGGGATGTTTGAAGAGCAGAACAAATGATAAATGTGGAATATATTTTTTTACTGACATAGAAGAGAGTGTGCACACAAGCTATTCTATCTTTGTTGTTTTCCAACAAATTTATGACTGCCATATCATTGGAATTCCAGTTTTGGAAGGAATGGAAATAAGGTTGGAAATTTTGTTTTGCAATTCACATTCTTGACTATAGTCATCCAATCCCTTCAAACAGCTCTGACATCAATGCCATTTGATTAGAACAAGCAAGAAGATAATTCCTCTGAAGATTTTGTTTGAGAAAATATTTGCAGTATTAAAATCGGGGGGGAAAATGATAATAGATTTGTTCTCTCAAACAGTAATTGAATAACAGTAGACCCCATATGATTATCTGAAGTCAAGGATGTTATGGACTTTTTTTTAACATCCTTTTTAGGCCATGAGAAGAGGATCTCAATTTTATTTCAATGAACTTAATCATTAAACTGCAGAAGGTTCCAGAAAGAGAGGGAGAAGCGACAAAAATTAATTTGCAGTCTTCTTGTAGAGCACACAAAAGTCACCTATTTTCAGATGTTTATATTTATATGCAAAGAGATTTAGAGTGAATCGGGAGAGAGTTTATTAGATATTGAAGACACATCAAGCCAATAACAACTAATTTATAGAGTAAAATATATAGAGATTTTATTTATGAAGAATTGGTTTGAACACAGATGCTGATTTATAGTGTGCTAAAATGAATGAGTATGGTTATTACTTCATTGGAACAAGGCTATGTTCTGTGATGGTTTCAGTATCTAATGCACGACAGCGCATAATGGCATTGATGCGTTTAGCCTTGGTAATCATAGAAAGAGTGAAAGACTTGAACTGCCCGAAACAATGAAAGCGCAAACGACTGATAACCTTGGTCACCTTGATCATAGTCTTCAAATTCATATGAGGGAGAGAAGAACTGAGCGTACATATTAGAGAAAGATGTAAGACTAAGAGATGCAAGACTGCAAATTGATTTTGATCAAGTGCATTTTTTAACTGCTGTGCGGATGGAAATGCACTCAGAGTTCACTTGTGGAATGGGAAAATGTGGGCCATATGTGAAAGGATTCTGTCAGTTTGTAATGTCATTCTAACCAACCAAAGAGTAAATTACTTCAGTCATCATGATGAATTCTTTTCTATTCTCTGGAAGCATATTTTCAAGCTGATGATAAATTCTCTTTTTCACATCTGAGGTAGAAACTTTTGAATTTTCATCGAATCATGATTTCTTCCCCCAATAAAGCGAGACATTCAATAGTGATCAAATTATCAATTCACGACATTTATTTCTGTTATATAGCATACCCCCTATGTACTCTAGTATATTCGCTTGAGACCAAAAACTTTATCTTTATTACCTTGCTGCCAATTTTGAAGTGAATTTATTTTAATCTTTTTAGTGTTTTGAACATTTTGGACCATCGATGTGAGATAACGGTGTGAACTGTCAATGTTGATGAATTTTGAAATATAATATTATATTCATCATGTTATTCTTCTCATTGATTGAAATATTCATTGAAAAAAGTGACAATTTAATAAATTCTTAAAAAAGAAATCTCTATCCTTGCAAAAAATTGATGTCTGCAATTGCTTTTGTTAGTTTTTTTTATTGATTCTTATGTTTCTTAGATTTCTTTTTTTCCTTGACTTCTCTCTCTCTCTGCTCTATGTCTTATGCTGAATGCTGTCAGGTTTAAAAAAAAAAAAAATTAAAAAAAAGGAAGAGGAATACACAAGTGAGTGAATCGTAAAAAGTTTATATCCTTGAGAGAGGGTGAGGAGAAAAAAAAAAAGAGATGGAAGGGGAGGGAGGAGAATGACATGCCAAAGAAAAGGAGAGTTAGTGGTTGTGAAAGAGCCATGTAGAGTTAAAGTTGATATAAGAAAGCGATCACAAATATTGAGATAATTACATCAATGGAAAGCTATCAACCCCCAAAATAATATTGAGTGGTGTTCAACCACAAAACAAGTTCAGAATGGTGAATTTAAGCGACTAAACTTCAACAAAATCTCGAAGTCAGAAACGCCGGGTCGCACACAGAAACCAAGGGCCTCGATGGTGACGTCACGAAAGGGGATTGCATGCGCCGGTGGAAGTAGTAGCAATGCTGTGCCTATGTAAAAGTGCCTTCTTATGACGAGCTTAGATTGTCATTGTTATTCGTAAATGGGATAATGTGAAAGAATTTATGTTTTTATTTGAATGAAGAAACACAAAACAACATATTCAGTAGCTGATTTTTTTTTCATATGGTCACAGTTTCCTTTTTGTAGAGTTTTAAGGCGAGTTTACTGTCTCAGAAAACAAGGTGCAATCACCATCGAACCTACACGTACGAATAGTAAATGTTAGATGGGTTTCGTTGGTCTGCAGGATCAATTATGTGAATCAGTAATTCCTAGAACTATGATCATACTTATCATTCATATGTGTGACTGCCTCAAAAGGATGCATTAAGCCTAAAAAACAGCAAAACGTTCCAAATATATATATATCAAACTTGATACAGAGATCTCCAGCTGACGACGTCGTTGTTGAACGATATTCATCCGCGAGTGATTCGACTCCTACCTGAACGTTTTTGCAGAGAGCGGATTCTCGGCTAGGAGACCAGCCGGCTACACCCGGCGGTGGCTTGATAGATATTGCGCTGGCTTATGCAAGCCACCAACCAAAGCTCGCTGGGTACACACACACACACTTACTATACGCAACACTTTTTGTTTTCGACACACGCGCTATACACACACTACACATACACACACGCGCTTCCTACGTTCTTCATGCACTTTCTTTACGACTGGCTGTCCGGATCCACTTTCAGAGCAAGCTCTCTCGTAATCTCACCAGATTCGACACACACCAAAAAATAATGGTGAAAATATCAATTAATTTCGCATTGTTAGCATGCAAATATCATAATTCTAAACCAGATAATTGATATTCACACTATAAACTATAAGGAGAAGGGAAAGCATTGATCATAGAGTTCTGAATCATTGATCATAGAGTTCTGAATCATTTGACTTTTCAGGCTTTGGAAAAAAAAAACTCAAGAACATTCTCTCTCTCTCTGCACATGCTTTGTATGGAACATCCGGGTATGTAAATATACTTATCCCTTTCGTGACGTCACGCATAGTGGACTTGTTCCGTGACTGGTTTTCCAGGCTGACTGAGGAGGGTATTTCTCGACATTTCAGTTAAGGATATCCAGAAGACTTTTGTGATTTGCCATGTGAATAAACACCTTATGAATAGCATATGCTTTGCATATATACCAAATTCATGGACATTTTATTCCCTTCTTATATCTACTTTAAAGGTAGGAGATCCCTTTTGCAAAATCTTCGAAAATCCATAAAACTTGGCAGGAGTTTAGGATATGCCCTTCTTATACTGTTTATTTAATCTTACGGTCATACAAGAATGAAAATCTGGCTACCATCCTTGAATAAGCAAGTCGGATCAGCTCACCGGCAGAAGCGAAGCCAGCTAGATAGCTAGCTCAGCCGCGCGCAGCTCCCGGCCACCACACGTACCGCATAATAGCAGCGCTGTACTGTATGTAACGTGAATCCTTTCGTTGTGCGCTAGGCCTATCTCGAAAAAAAATCTGCTAAAATTTTCTTTCCGAAATAAGTACAGAGTTATCAAAAATGTTAATTATTCAGTTAATTAGCCATGTAGAATCCACTTTTCTTTCACAGAAGTTTTTGATAATCATGCTCTTATAATTGAACACATATTCACACATCTTAATATTTTAGAGCTGCAAATGGGATCTCCCACCTTTAAGGGATGAAGAAAAAAAGAAGGAAATAGAGGGCATGAGACGCAGTCGCAGAGAGGGGTGTTCTTGCACTTCACCTTTTGTATCAATTTGCATCATTCCCAAAATGGATAACTAACCCCCCCCCCCAAATTAAAAAAAAAAAAAAAAAAACATACACACACCTGTGTCTCTCTCTCTGCCACTCTGTATTTAGGTTAAACAGTGGTATGTCCCCGATGGACAATAACATATGGGACGTTTATGGTAGGACTTCCCCACTGAATAGAGATGGTGCACACATTGTTTCAAAAGGCTATCTTACACTTGTTAACTTCTATGTAAAACAGTTGAGAAGAAATGAGGAGACGAAGGAAAAGGAGAAGGAATTGGAAGGAGGGGAAGAAGAAGAAGTAGAAGAAGAAGAAGAAGAAGAAGAAGAAGAAGAAGAAGAAGAAGAAGAAGAAGAAGAAGAAGGAGAAGAAACTCATACTAGTATTTCATCATTTTATTATACATTTTGGAAATATTATCCCATATCAGTATCCACCTACAATGCTACAGTCATTGTTTATTGTTTGTTTTGTTTGTTTATATTTTCTTTCTGTATAATCATGTTCAGTTTTATTCCTATAAATTTTATTTGATGTTGTTTTTAATTGTGGACCCCTTTGAAAATCAACTTCTGTTGAAAGGGCTATCCACCCTTTTTGAGGAAATAAATAGATAAATGAATAAATAAAAATCATGCATCATTAATAGCATACGGCAAACCCGGATTACCGATAGACGACCAGGGCGCGATTTCTCGAAACCGTCATCAGTAAAAGTTCGCCAACATCCCACTGAAATCATCTTGAATTCGTTTATGCATTCACTGGGATGTGAGCGAAACTGTTGTTATGATTATTTTGTGAAACCGCTCCCTGGGATAATTTGATAGCCGTTAGGTATCTCGATACCTCGAACCGATGCAAGTGATCCGTCTTTCGTACCATATGGTGCGGAACCGCGAGGTCACTGAAGCAAGGCAGACCTGCTCATCAGTTATGAAAACATTAACATATGAGAGAAATGACAATACAATTGTGTTTGAGAGTAGAGTGACAAAAAGGCACACAGTCAGAAGCTTGGAAGCACTCATCAAGTGTGCGAGGCTATATGGCTGCCTAGAAGTAGCACCTGCAAGGTGATGCCCCAGAGTCTCAAACTGCTTAGGACTCATAGATGATAATTACCGATCATTCAGTGTAGGCCTATTACTGTGGAGTCGCTTTTTTCTGTATTAAGAGGCGACTTTTTTTAGACAATAACTTTATTCAAAGAAATTTATAAGCGTGACATTTCCAGCTGGAGAAAGTGCCGCAGCAGAATCTGTGGTTGTCAAAATGGCGACGTATGGCAAAATCTTTCTAGTCGTCTTCGTTCTTGTCCTGTGCACCGGCCTTTCGAAAGCGACGCTGCTAGACTCTGTCTGCTATAATGACGCCGAGTCCCTGCACGATGTCGCCGTGACGAAGACCCTATCCCTGAACGAATACCGCGGCAAAGTCGTGCTGATTGTCAACACAGCTTCGTTCTGTACCTACACGCACCAGTATCCCTTTTTCAACGAACTCCAGGTAATAATGCAGTCATTCATGTTTTCCCTCCTCAAAATTTTATTCTGAATGTAAATTTAGTCTTATGATTAGTTTGTATCTAGAACAGGGGCGTAGATAGCGCGGGGGTGGGGGGGGGGAGGGGGGAGGGATAGGGGTATGCATCCCCCACTTTTGAAGATGGTGGTGTTTATTTATGTGTATATCCCCCTCCCCCAGTAATGAGGACCTGTCTACGCCATCTAGATCTAAATACTTTTTGGCGTCATTTTGGGGGCTCCCCTTAAAAGAATGGTATAGTTATCATAAAACTGGGACTAACGGGTTTTTTTTCGAACAATAACGATATCACGCAAAGAAATGGTAAAATTGAGATGACACCGACATTAATATACAGCTACGGGTATGAATCTTGGTTTGAATGCTTTGTAAAGTTTTCTCTTGTCTGGCGATCAAGTTGTGAACTTCAGAAATTTTAGACAATACTTGTTCCACGCTTATTACCTATTAAACTGACTTAATATATTGAATAAACTTATTATTCTCCAAATTACTTTCCCCGTTATATTTGTTTGTGTGCCTCCCCCCCTCTCTCTCTCTCTCTCTCTCTCTCTCTCTCTCTCCCTACCTCTCTTCTCTCTTTCGTCCCCCTTCTAGGATCAATTCGGTGAGGAACTGGCAATATTAGGATTCCCTTGCAATCAGTTTGGTCTCCAGGAACCAGGAGTTGGTGACGAGATACCCAACTCTCTCCGCTACGTCAGACCAGGGGGTGGATACCAACCAAACTTTTATCTCAACAGGGAAAAGATTGATGTGAACGGACCCAAAGCCCATCAACTCTTCGTTAAACTGAAGGTAAGGATCATGGAAAATAATAAGGAGACACTCCTCCAATCCATGACGCTATAGAGGGAGGGGGAACTTGCCTCTGAAAAAAAAGATGTTATTTTTTAGATCACTGTCTTTTTTGTTGCAATTTACTCAGAACTATGAATGTTGACTTTTCTCATCGAGTGTCCCACTAATTGGGCAGGAAAATGTGAAGAACATGCCTTCTTCGTGAGAAGATGGTTTAGCGGATTCCCATACTGGAACTTAGAGAGGGTTATTGGATTTCAGCTCAAAATATTTCACAAGCCCCCTCCCCCCCCCCCCCCCCCCCCCACCCCACCTGCGAACAATCTCGGATCCGCCCCAGCAAATTCGATGAAATAATTTTTGTGCGCGCATCTCTCCTCTCTTTCCTTCTTTTAAAAAAAATCATGTAATACTTCACTGATATTCCATTTCTCTTTCTTTATCTCTTTGTCTTCGTATCTTACTTTTATTTTCTCCCACTCTACATTTCTGCCCCACCCCCCCCCCCCCCTCCTCTCTCTCTTTCTCAGAACTCCTGTCCACCTGTAAAAATCGATATCGGTGACCCTTCCAGTCTCTACTGGTCTCCTATGACCATCGGCGACATCACGTGGAATTTCAACAAGTTTCTACTGGACAAGGAGGGCGTTCCTTTCAAGCGCTACGACTCCGCTGTCGAGCCGCTCCAGCTGGCCAACGACATCGAGCTCATATTGCAGGGCATCCACAGAAGACTGAAGCGCCCCTCGCGTCCGAAATACGCCAGGATGGAGTTGTAAAACGAAATTATAATTATGCAGGTTTACTCTCTATCATTATGTATCTCTTTTGAGAAGTGAATTGCAAAATCCCAAATTGAACCCATAACACTAATCCTTAACTCCGAAAGTGGACTTTATTGTAGAACATAAAATTTATAAACATAGAGAGCCGCCCCTCCCCCCCCCCACCCCATGGCGTATCAAGAAAAGGACGGAGCCAGGGTATATCTACTCCCCGTTCGAAGACTCGGAAGAAAACCAAGACTACTTGCGATGGGACTGCAGCTGCAACCGCCCGTCTAAGTTATACACGAATTTAACCTCTCATTTGCAAAATTTTGGTACCACCCCCCCCCCCCCCACACACACACACACACCCATTTTGTTCCCATTTAAATCCTTTTATACCAGAGATACATGACCGTATTGTAATTCATATAATGTTTTAGCAAGGTGCCTATTACCGAGTGGAATTTACTTGGTATTTGAAATGTAGTAGGATTCACGGAAGTGTCAATAACCAATTATGCTTTCCACTAGTAAATATCGGAGTCGGTAAGACCGCCTTGATATTGATTTTGATAAAAAAAATTATGCTTGAACAAAATAAAGATGGATAAACGGAAAACCGTATCGAATTTACACTGCTTGTGTTATTTTCTTCTCATTCTCATGTTTAATTTAATTGCTTGACATCTTTAATTGTTGATCTGATCACACTTAAAAACGTCGACCTTGTCCCAGGGCCTCATAGCCCATTTTTGGGAGGGAGGGGAACCGGGCCTAAACAGATCACCAACGCCCCCAAATAATGATAATAATGAATAAATAAATAAACAAATAAATAAATGACAAACTGTCTATACACTTGTCGTTTGCGATTTTTGTTTTCAGCGTTCCCCGAATGCATGCAAAAGACATATCAGGGTAAGATAGATAGCTGTAAAATAAACTGAATATGATAGAAAAATAACCGTTATCTCGATCTTAGAAGGTGAGCACTTCAAAAGGACATATTAAGTTGAATGCCGACTTTGCCGACAAAGTTCATTGAGAAAATGCGCCCTCAATCAGTTATTACTAGCCATGACTTGACCAGGAATATCGTAATGAAGGTTCCTCTGGATTAGATGAAAAGCTGTTTTATTCTCTTTGAGGTGACTCGAAATTGAACTCGATTTACAGCAACCAATGTTACACTATTATTTCACTACGAGCTGCAAAAGGTTATTATAGCCTTCTGCAGCTCGTAGTGAAATAATAATAGTTAATGTCACGTCCTCTTGAGTTATGTCGTGTATTTTTGTTATGCCTGATTATATTATTGTTTTCAAAATGATACTGTAATATTTATATTGGGGAACCTGAATTACAAGCTCGACTTTCTAAGAGTTCCTTCACAATACAGGGAGCAATTATTTCTCTCTATACTCACCCCCATTTGATTAATATACACACTGAATTTGTGTTCATATTTTGCATCATTCACAATTGTTGGTTTTCTAAACCCATAAAGATTTTGTAAGTGAAGGTCTTGTAAAATTGTATTTGTTGTTATTATTGAAATTAATGATATAAATCGAAACGGAAATAATATCTGTAAAATGTTTCAGGTGCCCCTCTCGAGGTGGAAATGCTGGGAGAGAGAGAGAGAGAGAGAGCGGAAGGAAGGGGAGTTATACTTTATAAAGATTCATGTTTGATTTAATGAGTGACAGCCTAATTTAGAATGATCGAGATGGATTAAAAACGGAAGCTATGAAATCAAGTAGAAAAACACGAATTGAAGAGAGAGAATTAGGAGGGAGAGAGAGAAAGTAGAAAGACAGAGAGGGAGTGAGTGAGTGAGAGAGAGAAGGAGAGAGAAAAGAGGGGAGATCCGCGGTTGGAGAATATCTGCATGAAGAGTCATGTTTGACATGCGGAATTTTAATTCTGAGTGACTAAAAAAATGGAGTTCGATCATCACGTCCACAGAGGATTAAAAACGGAGAACATTAATGGCAGGGAAGTTTACGTGGTGATCTGACAGCCATCTTGGCAAGAACATTGAGTGTTATTTCTAAGAACTGGAAAGAGGAAGGAGAGAGAGAGTCTCAGAGAGAGAGAGAGAGAGACAGAGAGACAGAGAGACAGAGTGTAATTTTGAATGACATTTTGTCTTAAAATCAAAAAGTATTGTTCTGTCATGTCATGTGACGATATTAAAAGAGGTAATAAAAACATTTTGTTTCAGAAAGAAAGTCAGTTTCGACTCCCTTTATTTCCTCCCTCCCTTCTTTCTCTCCCCATCTCTCTCTCTCTCTCTCTCTCTCTCTCTCTCACACACACACACACACACATCTATATTTTTGACTGTCTATCTTTTTTTTCTGTCTCTATTTCCCTTTTATTCCCCTGTCTTCCCGTATTTCTGTCTCTTCCTCTCTCTATCTAATTTCAGCGGGGTATATAGATGTTTATATATAGGGGCGGATGTCGACATATTCCTGAATGTTCTTTTTGCCAAGTTGTCTGTCATCTTGTAAACTTCCTTGACATTACTGTTCTCCACTTTAAATCCTCCTTGGAGTCCGTCTCCGTCACTTAGAATTACATCAAACATTATATTGTAGTCATTTTTCTTTCATTTACAGAACATCATCGTATCAGAGGTTTGGACACGATATTTTCATCGTGGGCTCATGAAAAGGCGAATTGCTTATTATGGGCGCATTTAAACTGTTCTGAAAAAGAAAGAAGCGGCGGGGCGAACAAGTATGAAGAAATGTTTCAAAGAAAAGCCTTTCCGAGCATGAAAACATACAAAATCAAGCTTCATGATAAATCCCCATCTATTGCATATTCACCATGATCGATAATAGACAGTCTCAATGATCATCATTCGAAAGTTTTCCAGTCATCATTTGCCTCCATTCTCATCCCTGTGCGGATCCAAAGGATCTAAATAGTCACATCCTACCCCCACCCCCTCCTTGAGAAAAAAGATGAGAGGGCGGGGCTCAGAAAATTATTTTTCATACAATTTTTTTTTCATCCACCCCCCCCCATGGGAGACTCATCCCAGGGGCTGCGGAACGGGGTTCTTTTTTGAGGGGGGGGGGGGGGGGGCTTACACCGAACATGCGCGGCCCCTGCATTTTACCTTATGGGGTGGTGGGTTTTTTTTAAAATCAACTTTTGAATGCTAAATGCATTCTTTTTTCCGGAGTAATAAAGGGCTTTGACCCCTCCCATTCCTCCTCGAATAAACAGAGTATGGTATTAATCACTTGCGGGGATGTGTCATGTTCGAATTCATTTCGAAACTTATCTTACTGGTACGAGGAGATGAGGAAATAAGGGAGATGTCTTCACGGAATAATGACATCACAATAATCTTTGTTTACACTGTTTAGCACGCGATCAGATGCGTGCCAATATAGCTACACACAATCTAGATAACAAAATCAAATAAAGAGAAGAAGAAAAAGTTAAAAAAAAAAAAAAAAAAGAGGAAAAAACTTAAACGAAATGAAAAGAAATCGAGTGTTTGATGTGTTTACGATATTTAATCTTCTGATGCGGTGATAACCATTATCATGATCAAATTAGAAATAATTGCTAAATCAATACATCTGGACTTATCATCGTCATTATCACCATAAACAGGGATAAACATTATAAAGTTGTATCACTGGAAGGGAGGTGGAACCCCGCAAAACCTTATAGAATGCTGTGGGGGTTCCCCCACCCCTCCCCCCAAAAGATAGATAAAATAAATGGAAAGCGCGCTTCTTAGACTCCTCCGGAGAGGCTGGCTCAATGGTGTATCTACAGATCTATACGCTACTTTAAATAATGCTCTTCAGCATTATGTTTTCCTCTTAAACTGAAATTGACCCATGTTTACTGCGTAAATGATAAATGGTGATTCACCATGAGCTGGAACGCAGGGGAAAAAAGGACTGACCTGTTTTCCAATACGGAAGTACCATTTTTTTTTAATTTTTTTTTTTACTGTAGATGAAAGAGGCTATTAATGTTGTAATAAAAGCATGGCCAGTCACGAATAAAGAAAAGGTGGCATGAGAAAAATTCTAGTGTGCTGAAAACTGTTATCTTACATATTTCATACTACATATTTCTTGTAAATTTGTTTAATGATTTATTCACTCAAGCACAAATTCATTTATCAATTAGTGACAAATAATGCGAGCGTTCTCACTAACTCTTTTTGACGGCACAGAATAGGATCAGTGAGCTGAATATGCTGCTTCGAGCATGCGCAGATCAGCTTCTCGCTCGGCTGAGTACTGTGAATTTAACTCATTTATGAATTCATTCATTTATTTATAATATTCATTCATTCATTTATTCTCTTATTTATTTATCCATTTATCATTTAAGATAAGTTTTTTGTTTATGTATTTATTTATTCACTATTTTTCATTCATTTATGTTTGTTATTTTGTTTTATACATTCATGTTCTTTAATACCGCGATCGTTTGGAAAGGCATTAAGCATGTTAAGTGAAACCACTAGAAGAGAGAGAAGGGGGAGGAGGTGAGGGGATATAGAAAGTAAAACAGGGAGAGGCTAAAGGGAAGAGTGTAGGATAAGGAGAGAGAGAGAGAGAGAGAGAGAGAGAGAGAGAGAGAGATGGAAGATAGGAAATAGAGGGAGAGAGAGTATGACGTTAGGAAAGAGAGAAAGAAAGCGAGAGCGAATGAGAGAGGGGAGGGTGACAGCGGGAGAGAAAGAAAGACAGACAGAAAGAAAGGAAAGAGAGGATAGATAGGGATTAGCAGAAGAAGAAAGCTAGAGAGGTGGAGCAATGTTGATAAGGAGGATGAAATTTCCACCTAGTGGACAGACAAGAGATGAGAGAAATGACGAGAGGGAAGAAATATTGAAGGAGACAGAAGGGAAACAGAAGGAAGGAAAAGAAGGAAGAAGTCCACCAGAAGAGAAGAATGAGTCATCAAGCCGGATATTAATTAGAAAGGAAGGAAAACTTGGAGTTGTTCTGTGCAGGCTCATCTTTGCACGCGATGAAACATGTTGCCATAGCAACTTGAGAACTCTTGACGACGTAACCGCACCGTTCATTCTGAAAACTCGAAGAACTAAACACGATAAAAAAAAAAAAAAGGGAAGACTATTCTGGGTGTACGTTCTATTGTGTTTTAACCTTTCAATATTTTAAGCATACCAGGGACTAAATTCTTTCAGCTGGCAAGAAACCAAATTCTGGGACCCTGTCCGTTAGAGAACTTCCTTAAAAAGTGTGTAAGCCCCTCACCATTCTAGTACATGTATCTGCACTCAATCACCGGCCCCGGCCCCTAAATTCTGTGGCAGGCACTTTCTTACCAATAGCGACAAACGAATTTCAAATTTGTCATAACCTTGTAATAGAGATCAAGATAGAGATCAAATCTGTAGTCATTTTGTATAGATCGCTTTGCAGAACGTTCGAGGTGAGAAGGGTTCGAGAGGAAAGATATCTAACCAAGGATTATGTAATTAATTTTGAAGGGCCCCTGCCTGACGTACCAACTCATCGTGAGCCAGGATCAAAGCTGTGAATTCAGTAAGCTGAGGGGCAGGCAGTGGCAGACGACTCTAGGACAGCTGACTGAGATCGATTAACGCGATCGCGGTATTCTGCAGATTAAGAGACTTTTCGTCTGCGAGAGAGCGTGGTTGCTAATCATTAGCGGGCATTAGCGTTCAAAATGTCTAACGCTTAATTACCCATAAAACTGGGTGTGAAGTTTGTCTAGTAAGCGACGTTTGATATTTTTTTTCTCAAAACAAGGAAAGATTATTCCTGGAATTATTGACATACAAACGGCCGACGCACGAAGTGGTAAAGGTGAGTTTATCAATTCACATATCGTATGGGGGAGGGGGGGGGGGGGGGGAGGGCGGATTATTACATAAATTTATTTAGAAAATCGAGATAACCGATAATATAAACAAACGATATGAGACATACTTTTCTTTAAGATATGAAATGCAAAGGTAAGTTGATTTCGTAGCTTGAAATGAGTTCATCTTTCGGTTCTCTGCTTAACTTTGTGCCAAACATTTTGTTCGTGATGCGCTTGAGAAACCATTTGGCTAAAACATTTTTAGAGCCAAGATTGGTCTATCAAAACGCATCAGAAAACTAAGAAATACAAAAAAATGCATAGCCCTCCTTTGATCTTTTACTCTGTTGTGTCTAATCGCTAATGAGCCTTTAACAATCTTCAAGCGCAATTCAACCGCCCCCTCAAAAAACAACAACAACAACAACAAAACAAAGAGAGAGAGAAAAGGTTGAAAGTACGAAATAGTTTCAGTTATCTTGTTAACACTGGTTAAGATGGATAAGTATAGTCAATCATTTCTCCTCCCTTTCTTTCTTTTCTTTCTATCTTTTTTTTTTCCTTCCTTTTTCTTTTTCAAACATTTTCCTTCTTGTAAAGTTCCTTAACGCTTAATTTTTGTTCTGCTACATTGTCAAGGGCGTATTTTATAACTTCATAAACAAACAAGCCGTGGTATAGTTTATGAACTTGGTTAAGTGATCGAAACCTCAAAGTTTTAAATATGACTCTTTAACAAAGACGAGATTCACACGGGGCCGAAACAACGACCGCTCAAACATGTCAAAGTTACAAAATTACAAGCAAGTATAGATTAATTTATACACTACGAGTAAACTTCAAGTTTAGGGACTGTGGTGTGAACCTAGCTAATCTATATTTAAACAAATCCCCGTTGTCTCTTCGTGCTAAGTATCTTATTTTCTCTTTCAGGCAAGTTATGAATTTAAAAACTGTATATGCAATTTGAAGAAAAGGATGTACAATTGGTATTCCTGTATTGGATTGTTTTCCAACTTCTGACATGCGTGTTTCAGGCTCATGTATATCTAGTTCGTTAATTATTGGTTTGCAAATCTTAAGATGTTGTTGCAAGAAAAGGAAAAAGAAAGATGGAGTATAGTAGCTACAAATTGGAATAATGTCTTCTCTAAATTTGATTATGAAAAATAAACACTGAAAAAATGTACAGGAATGATACGAGGGGTGTTCGAATATCTATTCCAGTAAGCATAATGCCTGCGTTAGGCGGGGGTGGGGTGATTGCTATGGAACTAACTGCGATCATGACTATTTCAACATCAGAATCTGCCTGTCACTAAAGATGGTCACGGGCCCTGAATGTCTGTGACTTAAAAGTGTTTTTGTTTGTTTGTTTTTCCCTTTTTTTTACGGTGATGGGATAGAATGTCCAATAAACAAAAGAGAAAACGCTGGGAAGACAACATGAATGGAAAGTGGAATGGATTGATTGACAAATTTTCTGTTAACGACTAGACTAATTACTGCAGGCCTTCTTTTTAAAAACTGTTTTAAACCTAAAATTCCTAAACCATCCTCCCTATTTTAGGGCGACAGTCTTCATATGACCTTGAAGTTTTAAGCACATGGTGTGACGTGTCAGAGGTGATAAGAATTATTATGAGGACAAATTAATCATCATGGCACAGCCGTGACTCTTGCACTCTGTTATTTTTCTACTATTTGAAGTTTAGGCTTAAAGGCCCCCTTTAACTATTGAAAATTTATGTCCAACTTCAAATTCAAATAAATTCATTTTAAGCAATAAATAAAATACCATAAATCCTCAATTTGCTGTGACTAAAATATGATAGTAGTGTCAGTCATAAATTCACACAGGTAAAGTATTTCCAAAAATTACATAGGTAAATAATTTGTATACTGCTAACTTACTGGCTTCTTCGTGTATGTGATAGATATGTAACTTAAATGAGGCCTGAAAGCTATATCAAGCTTCATGCTTGCACCGTAGCACTGCTATATCACATGTAGCCTATTCTAATATCTCGCACTGTATCTGAAAATGTATCAAATGTAATGAATCAAATCTAAAATATCACATTAATGCAAAAGAATATGAATATGTATGTGATGAGAGATTATTGATAGTGATAACTTTTACTGTATAACTTGACATGGATCCATAATTTTTTTACAGGAGGGGGAGAAGCACAATTTGGGAAATTTTCTGACGATTAAAAGTAAGGGGGAAATGGTTGATATATTTTCAGCTACATTTGGAGCCGAAAAAAGAATAATTGAAATTTTGTATTGAAGGTATTCCGCCTTTCATTCTTTTATTTCATGGGACATGAGCTAGTTGTACCCCCATCCCCGGAAAATGCAAGTAAGATATTATCATTTGTTTTCTGAATTTGTTTCGTAACAGTGCTTTGGAAACCACCCCTCCCCCACCCTGCCTACTCATCTGACACTTGCGTCAATTTTTTGGAGTTTGCCCAGAAGTAAAGGGGCGCAGGCAAATATACGTAATTCTATAAGTTCACTCGTCCTTTCATTCGAGGGCAGGGGCGTAGCTACGGAGGGGGGGGGGGCCTGGGGGGCACGTGCCCCCATAAATTTGGTGTGCCCCCGGTGCCCCCCACAAAAATCAAGAGGTAGGAAAAGAAAAAAAGAAAAATAAAGCCCAAGTATCTCACTATCAGCAGGCAAAAAAAAAAAGGGTAAAGCAATACCGAAATGGGCCAGAAACCCCAAAAAATGTAGACTTTTGTAAGTGCAGATTTCAAAATTTTCTTGCTCGCTTTAGAAGCAGGATGCTTTGAGACAAGTTCAAGTTCTAGTTCAAGTTCAGGTTTTATTTCCAATATAACACAAGATATAAAAAGGGATAAACATATCCTTTTTTCTTTTGAAATAGAAATATCGTGAATATAGGCCTACATCATTTTCTCTCTCTCTCTCTCTCTTTAACTTCAAAACAAAATGAATGTCTGCTTGACACATTAAAAAAACACACAGCATGGACCAGCGAGATATATCCTATTTGGTAGAGTGGTGACCTAATATACCATTAAAAAATTATAGGTCTAAACTGTCTTTTGACAACAAAGAGGTTATTTTCGCAGGCTCGCTTCGCTCGCTCGCAAAATAGATAAAATTATATATGTGTGCGTGTGGGTTTGTGTATGTGACAAAAGGTAGGAAAAGGGAAAAAGAAAGAAAAATAAAGCCCAAGTATCTCACTATCATCAGGCCCCCCCCCCCCAAAAAAAGGTAAAGCAATACCAAAATGGGCCAGAATGGCAAAAAAAAAATGTAGATATATGTAAGTGGGCATTTTAAAATTTTCTTGTTCGCTTCGCCCGCTCTTCATGTTTAGAAGCAGAATGAATGGTTTGAGACAGTATAGACCAGCGAGATATATTCTATTTGGTAGAGTGGTGACCAAATATATCATATAAAATAGTATAGGTCTAAACTGTATTTTGACGACAAAATAAAAAGTGTGTGTGGGGGGGGGGGGCAGAGGTGCGTTTGTGTTGTGTGCGTGTTTGTATGTGCCCCCAAAATTATTTTGGGTGCCCCCTACAAAATTTCAAGGCACGCCAGTGCCCCTTTAGGAAAAAAATCCTAGCTACGCCACTGTTCGAGGGGTAGAGTGATTACCAGTTCATGCCCAGTGTATAATGAGCTTAGACATGTAGGGTATTTATCTGCAGTTGTTTTCGTCCATGCGTGTGTTGTGGACATGTGACAGGATTCCATTTTTATTTTTTTTTATTTTTTTAAAGAAACACACATGCCCACGTTTGTAGCACGTTAATTTATTTGATTTATGACAAAAGAGCAATATAAAATGCCTTGCTCAAGGACATAAGTGCCGTGCCCGGAATCGAACCCCCTTTTAATTGTCTGCGACGATAACAGTTGAAAGAAATAGCCCCACCGCAGAATTTGTGTTGGCAAATGTATGTCATAAACCTGTAGATTTAGAGTTCTGATATTAAAAGGAGAAGTTGTTATACGCTATTAGTGTTACTAACACAAATCGATGCGGGGGGGGGGGGGAGGAAGGGGAGGGGGCAGTGCAGACCATGGCGTTAAACCCAGTATATAAATCAGTACTAAAAATAGGGAGGTGGAACAGTTTCTCTTTCACCTCAATGATACTAATGGCCCTAGTTGAGGGTTTTTTTAGTGTTTCATTTTTGAAGCTTCACATCGAAATTATCTCTATGTAATATTATTTTTATGTAATGACAAGAAAATTGATAATCCACAGTACATAGCCAATGAATTTTGATACTTATTTTGTAAACTTCTGTACCGATATTTGATTTGATTTGATTTATTTATTTTTCTGTTTCACAGTACACAAAACAAAAATATGAATTCAATAATCTCTTTAAGACAAAAATAATATGATAAAATAACATAAAAGAAAGAACAGAACTATTGAGATACTGAATGAAATAAAGATGACCAGACTTGAGAAAAAGATATAGTAAAACGGAGGGGCAAGCTATAAAAAAAGCAATGCTTGTAAGGTGCACGCCCCTGTTAGTTACATGCGGTCATAAGCGAATACATTGTAAATATATTAACAAAAGCAAAACAAAGCAGAAGTTACAAATCAATAGCATACACTCAAAACAATTAAAGCCACACAAATCTAAAACAGATCAAAAAGACAACTACAAAGAGAGGGAAAGGGTGGGAGATGGATAAAGAAAGTGTGTGGTATAAGAGAAAGGGACTGGAGTGTTTAGGCATGGGTTGTTGACAGGTAATGGCTGAGTAAATGTTTCTTAAGTTTACGTTTAAAGGTGTGGAGGCTAGGGGAGTCTTTAATTTCATTGAGTAAGGAATTCCAATGGATGGGTCCGGTGAAAACAAACTTATTTTGGGCGAAGACTGTTCTAGTTAGTGGTATATGAGAAGAGTTATGTTGTCTGGTGGGGTAGCTATGTATAAAATCATTCTTGCGGAACATATCAGTAAAATAGCGGGAGATCGCGTTTTTCCAGTTTATACATAAATTGGCTGAGTTGGAAAGAAAAATATCATTTACCCTTAACACATCATTTTCAAAAAATAGAATATTTGTATGAGATCTGAAATGTTTTTGAAAAATAATCCTAAGTGCTTTTTTTTCTGTAGGAGAAGTATTCTATTATCAACAACACTTTAAAGCAAAGAAAGAGAAGGGGCCACATTTCCTTATTTCAGATAGGTAAAATAATTATTGAAAGAAATCAATTTAAGGTCACTTCAAATCAAATCAAATTTGTTAACATAAAATCCTCAAAACTGGACTATCATCACTGTAACAAAAAAAAATACAAATGAATCGTTGAACAAAAAAGGGAAAAGTATACAGATAGAATACAGAAAAATTAATCGTTTAGAAAACACACCTGCACATGATAGGCGGATCCAGGTTTTGACCAAGGGGGGGGGGGGCTTACTGCCGAGCGGCGCACATGTTTTTGCGTTTTAACGGCGGCACCAGAGAATCGTCACAAAAATAATTAGTTACCAAGTCGGAAAATCGGGGGTGGGGGGTCGTTGACATTGGGCGCATTCATTATTCTAAAGAGAGGGTCTGACCCTGTTAAATAGAATTTCTCAAAATAAAGGGTTTCCATTCGTGCCATTCTGTTTCATTTTTCAAAATATGATATTTACAGTTTATTGCGGTGTACTTCAAATATTTTCATAGGCTTTGACTCTATATCCTTGTATAGGCAGATAAATCTATCTGAATTCCGTTTTGTCACGATCAGCCGTTAGAAAGTTTATACTGATACACTACCGGTACTTCGTCTTTGGTGTTCCTAAATTTGCGCTGACGTTCTTTTGTTTTGTTTTGTTCCTTTCCTCTCCTTTTTTTAAGTAAGCGGTGCCTTCGGCGCCATGCAAAAAATAGGGGGGGGGGGCTTGCGCCCCCAAGGCCCCCCCCCCCTATCCGCCACTGCATATTAACGTGCGTAATTGATACGATTTCCAGAATTTATTGGTAATTTAAGAGTGGAAGTCAACTGATGGCAAGTGATGTTCTAACATCCTTAAAGAAACAAAGTAATTAATAGCAGCGGCCAGCTAAATATACCTTTTCCATATAGGCCTATATTTAAAGTTCAGTGCATCGTGATTGTAATTAGCGTGGTATTTATGGCATCTTCATGTCGTTGTGGCTCTGGATAAGCCCAAGGGATATTAGATCTGATGTGGATTACTGGGAGCTTCGAAGCTGACCTTGAACCTATGAGCTGATTACATGCATTTATCTGCTTAAATGGGTACTTATTTTAAGTAATTTCCATCTTATGGTATTTATCGGGTCTGTGTTCTTAATTATGCACTAGGCTCATTGAAACTAGCGTTAAAACCGTAGGTTGATACGATATGATACTGCAGTGGAATCGAGGTCATGACCAAATATTAATTGGCAGAATAAAATACTATCCCTTAAAAAGATTTTACAAAAATATGAATTAATCAAGATTGCAGTGTCAATAGTAATACGATAATACATAAAGTTTAAAATCCTCCTCCTCCTCCCCCTCCCCCTCCCCTTCCCCATCCTTCTCCTCCTCCTTCTCCTCCTCCTCCTCCTCTTCCCCCTCCTCCTCCTGCTCCTCTTACTCCTCCTCATTAACAACATCAGCGCAGTTAGGGGGGGGGTATTTGGTGGGGGTGTCATTGACGAGACAAAAATACTTAGGTCTACATCATGTTACATATACGGAGGGGGGGGGGGGGTCCCAACGGGGCACTCAGTACTTTGGCTTCAGGGGCCGTCGACTTGTTGTCTGAGGTATGTTTCTTCAAAATCAAAAGGGCCGGTCGCATTGAAATTCCACTACCGAATTACAATCCCATTCAGTTCTCTCTCCGCCACATACATGTGGAGGCGCTGTGGCTCAGTGGTAGAGCAGTGGTCTCGTAACCGGGAGTACCTGGGTTCGAAACCAAGCGGATGCGCTAATGCCCTTTGGTAAGGTATTAATCCTCATTACCAAGTCCTTCGGAGGGGACTTAAAGCCGTCGGTCCTCTGGTTGCTTACTAACAAGCATACACATGCTTTCTTAGCAGTCAGGTAAAATAACCCACCATTTAACCATTACATGAAACCTTTAACTCAATCTCTTTTTTTCCCGGTTGTCTTGACAATCTGGCGCCGTTAGCTTTCCATCACGACCTTTATATTCAAAAAGATGTTCCACTGATTATTTATTCTATTTCCTGGGCCTCCACTGCAAAAAATCATATCCTGGAAGGTACTCTAGGGGCGTCAGTCGTCCAATTTTTTTCCGACTGGCTGATTTAAAATGGTCATTTACTCTCCCCAAACTGCCAAAGGGGACACATTTTCGCTATTATATAAAATTTTAATTTCCTAATGGGGTACCACCAAAGGGTACCACCCTGTTTCTGCTCTCTCTCCCTCCCTACCTCCCTCCCCTCCCCCTCTCTCTTTTTCTCTTTCTCTTCATCACTAATGAAGGTGTTACGTAATCCTAATAACATATTCCTTCCCAATACCATAAACTGATAAAAAGCTATTTTCAGAAGAAGAAGAAAAAGGAAGAAAAAGGCCTCATTTGCTTCGTCGCAACTGCAGTGATTTTAATGACCCCATTCCACGTTTCAGCACAACCGTTTCCTCGCAAATGCCAGAAGAGATTTGGAAGACTAACCTAAATCTTATCACTTTGAACATGGCAGACAAAGAAAGCGGACAAAATAAACAACCTCTCATTCTACCCTTCACAATGGTTCTGGTAATCAAAAGAACATCCCTTCACAGCTATTATGTTTAATCATGTAGTTCCAGGTGAATATGCATGTGGCACCTGTTCCACATATTTTAGACAATAGCAGTGAAGGGATGTTCTTTTGACTTTCAGAACCATTGTGAAGGCTAGAATGAGGGGTTGTTTATTTTGTCTGCTTTCTTTGTCCGTCATGTTCATAGTGTATGCAACTTCAGCCGGCTCCAACTTTGGGTAGATTTTTAAAGTTCATTGTAAAATTGTGTCACAATTGAAGGCTATACTCAATACTTTTTTTGCAGCAAAATTCGAAGGAGCTCTGCATGTATTCCCAACACATGTAGATCCATACTTGTATGTGTGTGTGTGTGTGTGTGTGTGTGTGGTGGGGGGGGGGGGGTTGGTTGTCATGTAGAGTTAGGCGCAAAACCTTTGCAAATCAATACTGATGGCCCTATATAATTCTAATTCATTGTTGTAATTGTCCAAGGAAATGTTTTTTGTTTACATGTAAATGAATGAATGAATGAATGAATGAATGAATTAATTAATTAATATGTACCTGGATATACGCGATTCGAATATTAAATCTGAAACGTGGCTTCTGAGATTTGTTTAACCTTCAAACGATATTCTTAAAGTCGAATTACCCATATTTTTCTTGTTGTTTTTATTTTCATGATTTCAGTAAAAAGTACAGGTGCTTTTCTTGTTTGAAGTGAGCAGTATACATGATGATAATAAAATTATAATTCAATCCCTTTTCTAAATACTTGCTACACATAAATTTATGTAAAGTACAATTCCTGAAAGGAATATCTTATTAAATGAGATTCATTAAAATGTTAAAATGTGTGATTATTATCTCTTTTATTTTTGGTACCCCCAGTTGTTCCTTTTAATTTCATTTTTCATAATTTGCTTAAATTAGTTCTGAAGTCATGCCCATGTATATTCTTTATATTCATATTGAACTGTTTATGTTTTATGTCATGTTTTTAATGAAATGTGATTTTTAATGGATGTATGTTTTTGTGGAATAAATAAAATTGAAATCAAAATTGAAAAATGCGGGTGGGATATGCACCAGCGTGAAATGAGCCCCGTGGAAATTCAGCCGAGTTTAATCACGTTACTGGATGAATTTAAGAATTCAAGATATTCCATTTTGTTCCCAATAACAATCTCTTATCTCTCCATATTAATTTGACCGTACTGACCAGTGCAAAACAGGGCATTAGCTTTAAAGGTTTTTATACTGAATCTAGCAGTCGATTATCTTATTACCTAACGTACTGGAAAATGGAAATCAAATTTCCTTAATGCTCCATGACAGATCGCTATCTATTCTTGACAGTGGGCCTCGATAAAAATGTCTTAGGTCCTCATTAAATCATTCAAAATCTCCTGGCAGCATGGTTGCGTGAAGTTGCAAAATGTTCTGTCTTCTTTTTGAGTGCTATTTTATTGACATTTTGAAATATCTTTGTCTGATCGAGAAGAATTATCTAACTGTTGATCTTGAATGAAAGGAAATTTGGAATTTGGCAAAGTTGAGGGCATGTTTGGAATCACAATTTTTTTTTGTGCATGTGATTCCCCCGCCACTCTTGTTACATGTCCAAAATTGACAAAATAGTTTTTCACTGGTTTGCTCGAAATGATTTCCAAATGGGCTGAAACAAAATGCCAAGGTCGGAATTCATATAAACGTACTAAATTTAGTCTAGGTTTAATCCCCGACGAGACACTGATTCATGATGCGCAAAGTGTCAACCGCTTCATCCAGTAAAAAAAAAATACCATAATGCTGTATCAGGAGAACAGAAAATGTCTTAAGAATCAGTATTTTTTCGTTTCCTCTCTCAATTTATTTCGTTTATTCACTATGAGAATGCAATTAATCCAGCAAGAAGATTGATACTTGACGCTCTAAAAAGTGGACTCGGCTACAGTGACGGATGTTATTTTATTTTATTTTATTTTATTTTGGAGGGGGTGGACACTTCCGCCCCCCCCCCTTGTGAAACAAAGTACATTGTGCCCCTGCCATCGCAGTACATTGTAGTCTTTTGCCTTTCAGAAAATCTCCTGAGATTCGAAGGACTGACTGACAGACAGAGTGAATGAATAAAGAATGAATAAAACTATTTACCAATCTCAATCTCATCTCAATCTGGGTTGACACGTCAACTGTAAAGAAAGGTCTCTGGGTGCGCTCTTGTAGGAATTTTTAACCTTTTTTTTTTTTTTTCAAGCGGACCCCCGCTCGCCATCCGGGGGGGGGGGGGGGGCTCGTTTCATCATCTGGACCCCCCCCCCAGTTACGGGCGTGGTCTGAGGTTATGCAGTGTTTAACTATTAATCCGCCTTCATGAGCCCATATGACCTCAAGTTATCCGTAACAAACATGAGCGTGGTTTTGTTTGTTTTATTTCCGAAAACCATATGAAAACAATAACACATAAATATAGCAAAATCAATGACTTACAACAATAATAGAATGATTAAACGGATGGATAGCCATAGCTCATTTCAGAACCATTAACCTAATGGCTCTGTTCTTCCATGGGGTAAATACAATATTCATAATTCAAATCTTCAAGAAGGACGAAGAAATGATGTGATTCAATATCACGGGAAGTAATTTAATGTTTCAGTTATAACAAGGAGCGTCTCTGCCCTTGAACTCATCCACCTATTTGGATGCTCCCTTCCATGTTCCTGCTTCCATCAACACGCTTCCGGTTAGCAAGGTGGGAGCAGCCAAATAATTATAGGCTTGAAAGTCCCTGGGGTGCCGTTAATAGTTTAGATAGAATAAATATTGGAAAATAATGTAAGATGATTTTATTATGTTTTATTTATCAGTACTAATGTTTAAAGTGGAATGTTTCGACCACGACACCTCTGCAATTCCACGATCACAAATTTCCATTTTGTAAAGGAAGAAAAAAAATTATATGATTCAACTAAGTTTCAGTTGTAACCATGTAACAATGTCCTTGAACGAATCCACCTGTATGAAGGTATTTTAGCTGTCCCCTTCCATCAACCTTTGCCTGTTGACAAGGTGGGAGCAGCCAAATATGATTTTGAAAATTTTCTCGGGTGTCATTAATAGTTAAGGGGGCTTATTTTTTTTTAGAAAATATCACAACAGATTTTAACCAGAACTTATTTTGGAAGTAGAATGTTTAAACAACTTGACGAGGACATTTCTGCAATGTCATGATCACAAAGTCATGGTTACACAAAATTCGGGGTTGCAAATAAACATAATTCACATATTCAAAAGCAAGAAGAAATTATATATTGAAATTCAATATCAAGGAAAGCAGTGGTATGTTTCAGTTGTAAAGGAGCGTCGCTGTCCTTGAACGCATCCACCTGAATATGAAAGTATTTTTGGATGCTTCCGCTCACTCACAGATGTCAGTTAACGAGGTGGGAGCAGCCACATATAGCTTTTAATGTCGCTGGAGTGTGGTTCAAATTTTCGGAGAACAAGAAACATTCGACAAGTTGTGAGATTGCATCGACTGCATGTTTTGAAAGAATTCTAAAAAAAAAAAACATAAATACATTGTACATGAATACCTAAAGACCTAAATAAATAAATAAATAAATACGTAAATAAATATGTGGGGTGGCAATTTGCATCCATATGCTTATAAATAGATGCTTTGATGAATATCGCTGTAAACCCCACGTTCCTTATCTAAACATACTATGCTACGATCTCTTGTATATTCAGGTCGCCCTAGATGTCAACAGATTCACTCGAAAGATACGTGCTGAGGGGAAATTGCTGTTTTGCCTCCTGCTACTCGTTCACCTCTTGATATCCTCCCCCCCCCCTCCACTCCCTTGTCCGCCTAGCTCTCCCTATCCCCGGTGATTGGACATACGCTACGCCTTGCAGGGGCGGACTGGGGCTGATTTTAGGGAGGATTTTCATGTGAGCGGCCCACTCAGCCTAAATCAAAAGGCCCCAGACCAAAGAGCAACCGGCCCTCTAGTATGCCAAAATATCTTGCAGCCCCTGGAGAAATCTCCCCAAACTCACCAATGCTATGGTCAGTCCGCCCAGACGACATTGGCTCAATGTATGCAATATTTTTAGTCTAATGTTCTGAACAGTGAGATATCTGAAAAAAAGGGCATACAAACATACCTGGACAAAATAAAGTCGGAGATGTATTATTCAGACATTTTACCTCAAATTTCAATTGCTAATTTGACAAACGAATATAATTACGTCAGCATAACAATAATCTTTTTTGCTTCAAAAACGTCCTCGCTCCCAACGTTCCAAAGTAGATTAAAGCACCAATAAACCTCAAAACCTAAGGAAAATGTTTTACATAACGAGGATGAAACATTTTTCAAAGAACACATGACGATCACATGAAATCATTCTTTGACACGTTTGACACGAAGTCTTCATGAGCCCCCACCGTACACATGGTTGACTTATCAAATGTGGTAGGTTGTGGCTAATTAATAGCTTCCAGAAAGCATTAACTCCCACTTTCCTTGGAACTCGATCAAATCAAATATCAAACCTTAGGGGGTTTCATGGCGCTTGCACTTACAACATTCTTAGCATGGAACATTAATTTTGTTTGTATTTACTAGGACCTCTGAGTCAGTGCATTCCCTGCAGCATGTGCAGTGGTGGCGATTTCATGTAACGAGTGGGGGGGGGGGGGGGGGGGGGGGGGGACGGAAACACGGAAGGCCTCCGCTGAAAATCTGTTTCGAGAAGTGAGAGGGAGATGATTATCATTATGCGAGCGAGCGAAAAATAACCGCAAAAAATAATGAAAGAAGCCCGATTTTGCCATCAAAATGCATTCTAGGCCTATAAAATATTTAAGTGGTTTGCCAAAAATTGATCACCTGACTCAAAATAGAAAAAAAAATGTATATTAAGTTTTAAAAATCGAGGGGGACATGTCCCCCCGCCCCCCCCCCCCCAGGATCGCCGCCTGTGATTCCCTCTGGCTTGGTGGGGTTGCCCCTCCTTTTCGAGCTTCCCTAGTATTTTTGTCCACAGTAACTTATTTATCATAAAGTCCATGGCAGCCAACCTTCTTATATCATCCTTTTGTACCCTCTCCCGTTTATCTCTTCCTTAATATCATCTGCATGATCTGCCTTAAGTCTCTCTATCCTGCTAGTCCACTGCCTGGACTGTTTCCGTATCGCGCATTCGATCTGCTAAGAATACACCATCAACGTTCATAACAGCGACAATCGCTTTCTTTTCCTCCCCTCTTTTCGAGAGGTGGATTTTCGGGGATCGCGCGATTAGTGGAGTATGTACAGCGCTGTGTGGAGAGTGCGGCGCCGTGCGGCGCAATGAACAAGGTTGGCAGAAGGGGGAAAAGGAAATGAAAAAGGGACAGAGTCTGGACTATACCCTGCATGTGTCCCCCTCTAATCTTCCTCACTTCCTCTCTTTTCCTCCCTCTCCCTCTCTCCCTCTCTTTCTCCCTTTTTATCTTCTGTTTATTTTCATGATTATGCCACTCTCTGTTTTGGCCTTATTCCTCTTATATCTTCAAAATGTGCTAGTATCATTATCTTTGCATCCAGCCCATTTTCTGTATATAGGTCTATTTCTATTTTTTTCATAGGTGGACTGTAACAAATTAGTACGTTCACTTTGAAGCCCTGCTCACACGAAGCATTATTTGGCTTGCGTCAGTACCCGCGCTAGTTAACGCTGTGAAAGCAGTTAACCCATGCGCCACTTATCAAGAGATTGTATGTAATGCTTATCTTGTAATTATCCTTTAAACGATATCGCTCTTTCACGAGGCGCAAAAGACTGTACCAGTCACTGACCCGGTCCTAAGTTGAACATAATGACGCACCGTGTAAACCAAGCCTTGCAACAATGACATCTCTCGTGAATATGTTCTCTTTATTGAAAGGAATAAGTACAATGTATACATAAAGTAACTTCTGTACATTGCTTTTTTTCCCTGTCCAGATTCTTGCAGTCGGTTCTTCTGTTCACTTGGACCAAAGGTTGAGGATACACAAGGTGAGAACTGATACTTGGCACAATGAATAAAATGCCAGGTCGTGATACGATTGATCGTCTCCGCAAGGAGCATGAGTGCAGCATTTGCTGGCAGAAGTTCGAGAGCGCCAGGTTCCTCGCCTGCTTCCACTCCTTCTGCGAGCACTGCATCGAGCGATGCGCAAACACAAGCGGCAAAGAGAATACGGTGGTGTGTCCGATCTGCAGGCATTGCACCACTCTGCCAGAGGTTGGGGTCCGGGAGCTACCGCTCAACTATATCATGAACCGCATGGTGGATGCCTTTGAGGAGTTTGAGGCGTATGAGGAGAGGTTGAAGAGTTCGGAAGCCACGTGTGACTGGTGCGGTGACGAGGGGGCTGTTGCCACATCATTCTGCCACGACTGCTCCAACATCCTGTGTGAGGAGTGCGTGAACATGCACGCCAAGATGAGAATCGCCATGCGGGGCCATGTGGTGACTCCCATTACAGAGATCCGCAGTGGTAAGACCAAAATCCAGCGGATGGATAGTGCTACAGAGGAATTGCCAACCTGCAAACATCATGAAGAGGAGCAGCTCAAATTTTACTGTAACACCTGTAAGAAGACGGTGTGCCGTGACTGTATCTTGACCACACACTCCAAGCCACACCATGACTGCATGGATATGACAAACGCCGCCATTAAACTCAGAGAAAACCTGAGGAAGATGCTTTCCGAGAGTAAGAGTAAGTCAATAGAGATAGCCGACCAAATGTATGCTGTTGATCAACGGGAGAAGGAAGTCTTGGCGGAGATCAGACGAGCCATGAATAAGGTGAACCAAGCCGCTGACGAAGACATCAGACAGATTGAAGAGCGACGTCGCCTCCTGCTCAACGACTTAAGACAAGTCTGTCATGCTCTGGTTGAGAGGATCGACGGTGTCCGGTACAACGTAAAGGAAGCCGAATCCAGGATCTCCCGAGTCAACAACATCGGTGAGATCATCCTGGAGAAGAGCAAAGATCACGAGATGTTGCTGCTGCATGAAGGGTTCGGCACCACCATCCAGAAGCCAATGGGGAAGAAGTTCGACCGTGCTGGATTGGACCGCGTTCTAGAAATCGCGCGCAAGATTCGCTTTGATCGAGAAGTCCCCAAGCAATTCATCGGGAAAGTCACCCATGGTCAGATGGTGTGGCGTCTGGCGCGACAGGTAGAGTTCCCTGTCCGACGGTGTGTAATGAATGGCATGACGTCATACAAAGATGGTCAGCTCGTCATCGGATACTACTCTGGTGGAATCGACGTGGTCAGTGTCAACGGCAGCGGTCGTCGTGTCATCGAGGATATCAAAGTTCACGATGTCGCCGCCATGAGTGACGGGAGCTTCGCCGTCTCCAGCGTTGATGGATCGCTTCAGCTCCTGGGTGAAGACGGCAAAGTCAAGAAATGTTTCGACACCCAGGGAGCTTCTGGATTCGCTTCTATCGCCGTCGATAAGCAAGACAACGTCTACGCGGGATATCCTTTCATGCAAAAAGTCATGATCTTCAACTCTTCAAGTGGGAAGATGATTCGTGCAATCGCAACTTCAGGTTGTGCCCCGTGGCAACTGCACACCTTGAAGTCAGGTAACATCGTGGTGTCTGACCCCTGTGCTCAGAATGGTCCCGTCGTCAAGATCTTCGACCAAAACGGCGAGGTCACAGCCTCCATACGTGGTGGTCCCAATGAGCATTCCTACTGCACCACCGATGGCGACGATAACCTCTACATAGCCGTCATCAACAAGGGCAGCGATGACCTCCTCTCCGTCAATCTGATGACGCCTGAAGGAAAATTCGTTGAGAATATTGTTCAGAACCAGAAGGTAAACCTGGTGAGCACTTGGTTGCGACTTGCTGCGCCCTCTCCTGGAACCGTTGTAGTTAGCACCCACGAAAAACTTTTAGTCTACCGAAAGCGACCTTCCTACAATGATTTTTGGATCCCTGCTTCCCAGATCGCAAGATTTTAGGAACCTGTACATCGACGAATTCTCCAAAGAAGAACTGTCATGAATCGATGACTTTAAGGATCAAAGTCAGTGGATTGCGAAACTGCTTCAATGTCTCCTTTAGTTTTTGACATCCATCTTATCAATTTACTTAGCTACTTTGAAAAATGCCGAAAACTATTGCGTATTATCACGAAATTCCGAAATATTCAAAATGAATGAAGAGTAATATGAAAGAAACTGTTCAAAGTTAACAGCGTGTGACTTATTTCAAGTTTTCAGGATTTTTGTAAGGAAATTTGTATTATATGCCACTACCTATAATAATGTATAGTAAACATATATAACCATGTACATTTTGTTGCTATTGAAAGCTCCGTATGTTCAAAGCTCTGTCTAAAATGTTGTATACGATCTAAAATATCTCTTTGTTGGTATAATCTAATTATAATGACGTGAGTATCTTCTATCATTTTCTGGGTCATTTCCGAAGCCAAAGAATATATTTTAAGGGGTTCCTATTTTTTTCAAGATGATAGCCACTAAGATCAAGCTGAGGCCGGGGAAGGGGGCATTTGAATAAAGTTGTCGGGTTCAACTCATTAAAAGTCAGTGTAGAAATGATGGGGTGAAAAAGAATACCAAATAGCGTAAAGCGGGAATTTTCGACATTCTTCTTTTTTTTTAGTCAGTCAACAAATTTGGGGCAACGTGTCTACATGGATAATATTTTCTTTATAATCTTGTGTCATTATGAAGCGGTAATACGAATCCACATGTAGGTCTGTCATTGTAGTCAAATTATGCCAAATTAAAGATTGAAGGGCCTACATAATTATTTCATTTTTTGTAATGTAAATAAAATTAATGTAAAATAAATGTAGAATAAATTTAGAATAAATGCATTATATTTTATCAGATACCTTAATTGTTGTATGATGTATGAACTCCCACTCTCCCAGAATGTCTCTTTTTTTTTATTTTATAAAACCAACCAACAAACATTGCTATGTAATGCTCATAGAAATAATGAAATTATGCTCTAAATCACAATTGAAGATTTTAAGCATAGTTTTCACGGGCACGCGAACGTTTTTGCAAAGGATGCGAATGTCGAAGAAATGGCAAAATCCAACATTGGGATTTTATGCTCCAAAAGTTCGCCAAACTTGCGCGGAGGTTCGGAAGCGTTCGGTGCGGGAAAGGTTCGCAAGAAATTTAAACTTTTTTTTATATTCTGCCGAACTAAAAACGAACAACTGGCGACGCTTCCGAATCCCCGCGCAAGTTTGGCGAACTTTTGGAGCATAAAATGCGAATGTTGGACTTTGCCATTTTTCGACATTCGCTTCCTTCGCAAAACGTTCGCCTGCCCGTGAATACTGGGTTTGAAGTTGAAACCATACCCTCACTGTACAAAAACAAATAATATTCATGATCATCGATTTACAATTTTATGACGATAAGAACATATTCCGCTTATGTATTCTTAGCATGTATAGAGTTATACGATATGCATCAACCGAGGAATAGTGTAGAAAATATTCATAAGTATTAAGATAGAGGTCACTTCTTGTGCTCACTTGCTTGGATAAGACAAATTAACTCAAATTTCCATTTTCATGTTATTTTGAGTACGAGCGGAAATCCTTTTCCGTGTTCTTTTAATCCCAAATTCTGTGACGAGCGAAATCAAAAAAGAGAGAAAAATAAAGAAAAGAAAAGAAGAGAGAGAGAGAAAAAACAAACATAGAGGCCCAATTTATGTGTCTCCCTCGAAAATTTCGTGGAAGGCCTGTCCCCCCCCCCCCCCCCAGATTTCTACTCATGATTGTATGGTAAAGTTATTATTTGTATTAATCTAAATCATGACTGTCATATCCTTATTATTGGCACATGGACAAAATAAGATTTATTTTATGTATGATTAGGTAAAATATGGAATCACAATAATGTTAGCCAAGTCTGTGGTCAAGAAGATAGAAGGTCCTGCTAAATATCATCCTGAGGCCTGCCTAGAACTTGGAAGGAATTTTTTAAAATTTTAATTTATTTGACGAAATGATTCTTGGTGCTCAGTAGGTATCAAATCATCTTCGTTTTCTTTGAAAAGGCCATTAGGTAAAGGAAGACAAGTGAATAAAAAAAACTGCCAATGGCAAAGCTTGAAGTCGCCCGACTCTTAGTTAATAGTACATTGTGACCTATTCCTTGACGTATCCAGCGAGAGGAGGGCAAATCCAGTGCACCCCTCCCCTCCTGCTGGCCGTTGAATTAATAATCAATACATAAAAAAACCCAAAAAATGTTGATTAAAACGACGACAAATAAACGAACAAATGTACATTGTTTTATATATATGAACAAATTCTCAGATTGCAGAAAATGGTTTTGATATTTCAAAATTTCAATTTTTGAAATTTTGACTGTCGCATCCAGCGTCAACGTACCCCCACCCCTTCCTAGTTACAGGCCTTCCGAAAAATCTCGGTAGATCTAAAAGATGAATATACCAATTTTCCTCTTTTTCATTTATTTATTCATATATTTGTTTGTTCATTCATTTAGTTGTTTGCTTACCTATTTAATCATCCAATTATTTATTCATTCGTTTATCTATTTTTTATCTATTTATTCATTCGTTTATTCATTCATTCATTGTTTCTTTGGAGGAGGGGTCGGAAACAAGCTCCTTAGCCCCGGTCCGCCATGAAACGTGTAATGTATACAGCATTAATTACTTTCCGCCGCCCCCCTATTTCTGACCAAGCTGCTGCCTTTTGTCAGTTCTACCGTGCTATATCAGTTCTTGACAATCAGCTTTTGCGATTAACAATTAGCTTACGTCATTACCACAAATTAATAAATCATTACGTAAAAGATCCGAATGGGGTCATCTAAGCGGGCAAAGTGAAACAAAGTGAAACAATTATTTATTCATTTCTTTATCTTTTTTATTTACCTATTTATTTATTTATTTATTTATTCATTCATTCATTCATTCGTTTATTCATTCATTCATTGTTTCTTTGGAGGAGGGGTCGGAAACAAGCTCCTTAGATGTTTGCTTATCTATTTAATCATCCAATTATTTATTCATTTGTTTATCTTTTTATCTGTCTATCTATTTATTTATTTATTTATTCATTCATTCGTTTATTCATTCATTCATTCATTGTTTCTTTGGAGGAGGGGTCGGAAACAAGCTCCTTAGCCCCGAACCGCCATAAAACGTGTAATGTATTCAGCATTCATTAATTACTTTCCGCCGCCCCCCCCCCCCATTTCTGACCAAGCTGCTGCCTTTTGTCATTTCTACCGTCCTATATCAGTTCTTGACAATCAGCTTTTGTGATTAACAATACGCTTACGTCATTACCACAAATTAATTAATCATTATGTAATAGATCCGAATGGGGTCATCTAAGCGGGCAAAGTGAAACGAAAGGCCCCCGATGGTGAAAGATTTGTGCCAAGGTTGTTTTTGTAAGTCATCATTTCATCTATCTATGACAAGGCATTATTGTATTATGAACGGTGTATGAGATGCACCTGTCAATGAATAAACTACTCTTTTATTTCCAAGAAAACTGTATGTCTAGTGGCTCTTTCTATTAAAATGAAGTTATACTGGTACATGAAGTGTTGGCGTATCCAACATAGGCTTTTTCAGGGATAATGATATTGCGGTGACGAAAATGATTATGAAAACTACGATTGGTAATGATGATGATGAAAATGACGATGACGATGATGAAAATGATGGTAACGTTGATGATGACGAAGAAGATGACGATGATGCTGCTGATGATGTTAATTTAGATGATGGAATTGACGAAATGATGATGATGATAATTAAGAAAATGACGATATTGATAATGATACTGATGAGTATGCTGCTGCTGCTGCTGAGGGTGATAATGACAGTAGTCATGATGATGTTCAATTAATCATTGTTATTAAGATTACCTTAGATTTCTTTCTCATCTCTTCTTCTTTCTATCGACCATTCTACTTGTATTATGTATACATTCAGTAGAGTGAACAACCATACGGATGAACCTTATAAGCATTATATGATAAACACCCCCCCCCCAAAAAAAAAAAGAAGTAAACAAACTTGCTAAGAAATAAATACACAAGAAAATATGTAGAAGAGATTGAACTTACAGATACAATGTTTCCATAGCAACGCAGATCCCCGATGACCCTAATATAGCACTATCTATGCTTCTTTCCCACTATCAAGGAAAAGAACATTAGATTTTATCTGTAATGTTTTGGGGGAAAGTTAAAGGTAAACTCAACTACAAGGAGTATTTCGTTCCCCTCGTGATAGGGGTGTGGGTCTTTACCCCTATCCTAATGCCCGGGACACGTCGTGATAGAATTAGACCAGGAAGTTTTGGTTTTCGCACACCCCGAACATTTTGTCATCAACATATCAGGAGTAGTGCTTGTATAATAATGTCCCAAGTTAATCTAAAGTAAAAGGGAAGAAGAAAAAAAAAAAGGAAGAAAGAAAGAAAAAAAGAAAGAAAGGAAGAAGTAGGATGCTTTTATGAATCAGCGGTAGTGAGTCAAAAGGTCTCGTGTGAACCACAGCTGTTCTGGTTTTGCGATGGAAGTATACTTTGGCCTTGTGGGATTAAAATTTCTAAGGTACTGTAACCCATATTTCGCGAACTTCTCCTCCCTTTCCCCAACCCTTTGTTTCTCGTTGCTATTCTTTTCCTTCTCATGTCATTGTTTTCTCCATCATGCTCCCTTTCCTATCTCTTACCT
>CM057170.1:9375071-9394199 GCA_029962745.1 Echinometra lucunter | reverse complement strand
TGGTATTCAATTGTCCTATGGTAATTCTCTGTGGTACCTGTCTTTACAACACAAAATACCACAGGAATATCTGTTACCACAGGTTTGCCACAGGTATACCTGTGGTACTTTGCTGTATACCTGTGTGGTAATGTCAAGTGGTGGCTGTGGTATTCAAATGTCCTGTGGTAATTCTCTGTGGTACCTGTCTTTACCACACATAATGCCACAGGAATATCTGTTATCAGTGGTTTACCACATGTGCACCTGTGGTACTTTGCTTTATACTTATGTGGTAATGTTAAGTGGTGGCTGTGGTATTCAAATATCCTGTGGTAATTCTCTGTGGTACCTGTCTCTACAACACAAAATACCACAGGAATATAAGTTTACCACAGGTACACCTGTGGTACTTTGCTGTATACTTGTGTGGTAATGTCAAGTGGTGGCTGTGGTATTCAAATGTCCTGTGGTACCTGTCTTTACCACACAAAATACCACAGGAATATGTTACCACAGGTACACCTGTGGTAATTTATTGTATACTTGTGTGGTAATGTCAGGTGGTGGCTGTGGTATACTTGTGGTCCTGTTGTACTCCTGTGGTACATCCTAAATACACATGAATATATGTTACCACACCACGTACTTGTAATGTCAAGTGTTAGCTATCTTTTGTATTCCTGTGGTACCGTTAACGCCTGGAATACCACAGGAGTATCTCTTACCACAGGTAAACCTGTGGTACTCTATCATATAATTGTGTGGTAATGTAAGCAGATGGTTGCTTGTGGTCCTATTCTGTTCTGTGGTACAGGGGCGGTGCCAGGGTATTTTGATAGGGCTGGCCCTTTAAATGTAGGCACATTGTATACATGTGGTGTTCTGTGGTATTGAGCGAATCAAACAATAATAATTAAAAAAAAAAAGTTATTGGTGGATGTTCATACAGGCCACCCCAACCTGAATATATGAGGGGGGTGGGGAGATATACAAGGACCTTTATAGGCCTAATAATATACACCCCTTCCCCCAGGAAAAAGAAGCCTAAATTGTATGCCATCAAATTTTGGATATATCCAACAACAAAAAAACAAAAACAAAACAAAACAAAAACAAACAACCCCACCCCCAAAAAATGAATAAATAAAGTTGTAATCCTACCCTTTTTGTGAGTGCCCGGTGTCCCCACCCCCCGTGGTAATTCCTGTGGTATTTTGTGTAGTATATAGACAGGTACCACAGGAATTACCACAGGACGTTTAACCCCCCCCCCCCATCTCCCTGGTACCCCCCCCCCCACACACACACACACCCTCACACACACACACACACACACACACAATTGAGAGATAAGAGTAGATATGGACCCCCTTGGTACTTTTTGAAATTAATACATATTTTTATTTCTTTTTATTTCTTTATTCATTTATTAATTAATAAATTTATTTTTTATTATTTTTTTTTTTTTATTTTTATTTTTGCTACATTCATTGGTCCAATTTTCCTATCAGATTTTATCGGAATTGTAATAAAATTCCGTTCATCTAAAACGAAATTATTATCCAACAGTTACGGTCATGACTTACATGTAAATAATGTAGAAACTTATTCAAGACTTGTGATTGGTCGGCGAGAGCGAGCTCTCGCGATCGCTAGCAAAATTGAAATGCGATAGTACGCGGCAAAATTGTTAACGGTAGTTCGTGCAAGAGATTTCGAAGCAGGAAGGAGAGTAAACAAATTTCCAGATTTTCAGGAAAATAGGATGGTAAGAATTTTTTGCATATTTCATAGTTTGCATCTTAGTCTGTAATCGTTTCTAATGAGCTGATAAAGAGAACGTAATGAAAATATGATGCAGTATATTGATAGCTTAGTTGCATGAGTCGCCGCCATGACAATTTGTTCTGCGCCCGTCTGCAGGGTATGCGCTAACTCCTTCGTCCCGCCGGCTCCCGGGAGCTCTCCGGCCATGCTGGCGTAGGCGTCGGCGTAGCTTAGTGCTCTCTGCATTTGGCCGTTACGTGTGGCAGTCGCAATTTACGTTTGTATTGTGAATCTGTGCCATGATTTTGTGTGCTAATCGTTGCCCGGCTGCGGCCGGTAATTCTTCGCTTTGAAATTCCAGCAAATGGCAGTGGACATTTACTGTAGTCTGTACTACAAATTCAAGTACAAATGCCCACTGCCATTTGCTGGAATTTCACTTGACTACAGTCTGTAGTCGAGTGAAAAATTAAATTCCATCTACCTAGATCTAGGCCTTAACCTAAAACATGACAAGTGAATGATGACAGTGATGAATAACGAGTTACAATACTATCATGACTATAGGAGTCTAGTCTAGCCTAACGTTAGATCAGTTGCTTTAGAGTCGCATGTAACAGTTACATCTGTACATGTAGATCGATCTAGAATGATGTAGAGAGAGAAGATCTAATGTTAGATCTAGACCCTGAAAAGGAATTATCAAGGAATTATGAAATTGTATGGTAATATCCAATGTTTTTCTTATAATTTTGACAATGTATCTGATATCTATTATGACTGAAAAGTGAAAACAAACCCTTAATAATAATATGGTGCCTTTTAGGGATATGGTTCCGGTTGCATAAAACTGTGATGCAGCGGCAGCACATCATGTGAATTGTGATGAGTGATCCCCCCCCCCCCCCCTCCCCCATTATCTAGCAGAGAATAGATGCCGGCAGAACTTGATGATTGATCTTGTCTTTTCTTTCTTTCTTTTTCCAGCCAAACAACAAGGTGGCACGATAACGAAACTCAAGATGATCATGACTGAGGCGATTGTGAGGGAGTTTCCCATTTTAAGAATGCGGGTGCTGCTGTGAGTATGCTTTGATTGAAGAATAGGTAGAAAATGATCAGTAAATGTATGTACCAAAGAACATGACAGCTATTTGTATGTCTGTGTGCATGGAATGTAAGATAAGATTATTTTACCAATATTATCCGATTAATCTTGAATGTAATATGCGCAAAACATAGCTTATAAATGTATTTTCGGGACATATATATGCAAACTTTGCCAGTCAAAAGTACATGTACTCATAACTCACAAAATCTTATGCTTTCAATTTACTTTTCCAATTCCAGATGATATTTCTTTTTTTTTTCTCTCAATTCTACAAATCAGGCTATATGGCTCTTACCTTGGGGGTATCATGTCACAACACTAGACGGCTTCCTCCTAGACACCGGACTTTGCAACAATAGAGAGTTTACATCGAAGGAAAAGATGTCATGCATTGGTTCAATTGTATAGTCCTCACCTTCTGGATGTGAACTTTCCAATGGTAATTAAGTAGCTTGAGTTTTACATTAATAAATGTGAATCTTTGATAATCCTGTCCTGTACTTCTTGGGAAATGGATTCTCCTATGGACTTGGGTTTGAGACATTTTGCTGTAGGGCCCTCTCATCCCTATTTGAAGAAACTAGTCATGGACTATCTTTTTTGAAAATTATTAATTTATTTGCTTTTTCAGAATTAATAAATAATTTTTTCTTTTAATTTTGTAATATTTTATCATGAACACATCATTTAGCCTTAGTGGAAGTTAAATATTCTGAACATAATAAAGTAATGGAAAGGCATGTACTATGGCATGTAGGATGTAATGCTTTTTGCTCTGAAACTCACTGTTTCTGGCTCAAAATCATGATTTTTTTTTCTTTATTAGTAGTCCCTCTAGTTAACCAATCTTGCCTTGATTTGATTTCATCATACATACAGGTCGGTACTAAATCCCAATGCACATGGATCAAGCCACCAACTCAGAGCCTCTTGTTACGACTATGGAAAAACATCCAGAAGTTTATCCCTTTGTAGCAGCTTTTAGTTTTGTAAAGGACTAAAAATTGTTGTCCCAAACAGAGGTATTGAATACTATTTCCTGAGTAACCATTAACATTTGACTCAGTGTGATATTTTCCCAAAACACTAAAATCACCATCAGGGGAAATTATTTGCAGGCTATATTATTATTATTATTATTATCATTATTATTATTATTATCATCATCATCATATTTTCATTTGAGTTTTTCTCCATGTAGGAAAATTTGTCTGATTGTGTTTTCCATAATTCATCTGCATATTTTGTGTTTGATTCTTCTTACAATAACCCTTACTGAACTGGGGGCGGGGGCTTGGAGGCTCCCTGACGTTTTGCGCGATATGTCTGCAATGTGAAAAGTTATCACTGCAATGTTTCGTCACTTTTTTCCTTCAAGTCTCCCGCATCCTTTAAGACCATTTTCGCAATGTTTGGATAAGCGGTTCCGAAGTTACGCATAATGTACATGCACGTCAAACGAAAAAATTGCTCAAAAACGTGATTTCTTGTACAAGTTCAATACAAATTGTGTTTTCAGCCCAAAATCATAAATCTATGAATATTTTTGCTATTACTTATTCAAAATGATTCATTTTATGCTATTTATGATTGCAACAGTGTTACTGACAAATTCCATCCAAAAAAAAACCAAAAGGTAAAAAAAAAACAAAGAAATACATAAGAAATTGAAAAAAATATATAAGGAACAAGTTTTGATAACGTAAATTTTTGGTGGTATATTTGGTGAAAACACCACAGAGTATCTGGACCAAATATTAGCATATTAGGAGCTTTATTTTGGGCCTTAGAGCAAAAAATCTGATTTTTATGGATAAATCATGCATAAATTAGAATAATTAATGAAACCACATCATTTTGAAAAAAATAATACCATTTTATAGAGTACGTGTTGGGCGACATGCGTGCCGATTTTCGTTGTTTGGTCAATGACCTAGATCATGGGGGGGGGGGCCGGGTAGCCCCCCCCCCCCACCCCACAAAAATAGTCCAGTTCAGTAGGGGGTTAAAGGTTTCACATTATAATGCTTTTGATGCCAGGTGACAGCTCGTGGTTATTATGCAATCTGATGATTAAGCCATTAGGGAGGAATTGTATTTAGGAGCTCTGAAAGGTAGTCTTAACCATTTGCAGAATCGCAGAAAATCCGTCCAACTTGGCCTGAGTTTATGATATGACCTTCTGAATTTCTGATACTGATAATCATAAGGCAAATGGAGCTATTTTTACTAATGGTCAAATTATATTTCAGATCCTCTCGTCCATTTTTCTTGAAACAAATATTCAACATATCAATTTTGTTATTAGAAAAAATATCCATTTGTCCAAAAGAATTGTATGGTTGGAAGTAATTGCCTTTGCGATTCTTGTACTGTCAGATTTGAGGATGCAAAACATTGAGACCAGCTTTAACAAGGTACATCCCAATTGTCCATGTTGTACTATGTTGTCTGTGATAATCATAAGCAGTAATAACTTTCCCCTGATCAAAATTGTTACATTGCATACAGTGGAAACTACTAGACCTGGAGGGTGTAACATAAAACATACAATCAATCTTACGATTGATATCAATCGTAAGTCTATGGCAAACCATGTACCGTACTAAAGAGATACAATTGATTGTAAGATTGATTGTATCTGTTGATGTTACACCCCCCAGGTGTCCAATCCAATATAATCCAATTTTTGTTTGTCAACAACCGCGGTGGAGCGATACTAAGGAAACGCCGCAACAGTAATGATGTCTGTCCTTCTGCACTTGATGCATATGAAACTTGAATAACTTTACCCAGTTTTAACCAGTTGATGGTATGTTCAATTGAGATCTTAGTATTATTTGGGGGATAAAGATCAGGTAAATAGGTTCAATTTTGAAATTTACTTTCAAGTCTCTACAGGCGGGTTAGTAACTTTTAAACTTCACACCACAAGTCAGTTTATAATCAAACTTGTTTGGTATATATGCGGACATGGAACTCCATGTTGCGGGTCTAGTTTCAAATGTCGTTCGGTATTTTCCTTAAAAGGTGATTGCACATGAACGTGGCAATATGCATTAAGGCTACTGCTGTGTTTAAAACGGGTTTCTTTTTTTTTTTTCAAAGTTCACTGTTTTTATACAGTGATTTTACAGTACTTTCCATAACTTTCTGTCATTATCAAATGTAAATAGTACATACATGTGTATTCTGCTGTTTCTTTATGTTTATAATGTATTGTTTTTCACATGTCAGCTGCTAACAGTATTCAGAACTTGTCAGTACTTCTGCCAGTATCACTTGTAAATACATTTTATTGTTATCAATTAAAGCTGTTCAAAGCTGTAGCATATTGTGGAAATCTTAAATATACATGTATGTCCAGATAGATCAGCTATCAAAACTGTTCACCATGCAGTTACCACTTACTATTACCACAAATATGTACAACCATGTACCTTGCATTAATAGCTGGATTATGAATTGTTTTCATTTAATTAGACAATATATTTTGCAAAAAGGTTTCAAAAATCGACAGGGGGAGGGGGGAGACTTTTGACCTAATCAAGTTTCATTTATGCAAGGTTGTGTGGGTGAGCCGCAAACCTGCCAACTCTCCCTATTTAGTAGGGACAATCCCGATTTTTGGTAAAAGAAAGAGCCACTTCTACCATGTGTCCCTCTTTTTGCAAAAACCTGTCTGTAGTCATGTATAGGAAATTCAGAAATTTCCCTATTTTTAGCCTCTGCCTTGTCATTTGTCCCTTTTTCTTGGGTTTCAGGGTTGACAGGTCTGCAGCCGTGGTATGTGGTATTTCTCTATTACCATGGTATAAAATTTGTATTAAGTCTGTGGTGTGCTAACTACTGTATGGTAAATCTGGTAAAAGTATGTGGTAACTGGCATGGGTAATTCTGTGTGGTAACTGGCGTGTGGTAATTGTGTGTGGTAACTGGCGTGTGGTAATTGTGTGTGGTAACTGGCGTGTGGTAATTCTGTGTGGTAACTGGTGTGTGGTAATTGTGTGTGGTAACTGGCGTGTGGTAATTCTGTGTGGTAACTGGCGTGTGGTAGTTGTGTGTGGTAACTGGCGTGTGGTAATTGTGTGTGGTAACTGGCGTGTGGTAATTTTGTGTGGTAACTGGCGTGTGGTAATCTATGTGGTAACTGCCGTGTGGTAATTGTGTGTGGTAACTGGCGTGTGGTAATTCTGTGTGGTAACTGGCGTGTGGTAATTCTGTGTGGTAACTGGCGTGTGGTAATTCTGTGTGGTAACTGGCGTGTGGTAATTCTGTGTGGTAACTGGCGTGTGGTAATTCTGTGTGGTAACTGGCGTGTGGTAATTCTGCGTGGTAACTGGTGTGTGGTAGTTCTGTGGTAATTTGTATTCGTGTGGTAAATTGGGACATTTACCACAGGACATTTCCTGTGGTAATCGTGTGGTACAGTCCTGTGGTAATTGTGTGGTACAGTCCTGTGGTAATCGTGTGGTATTACCACAAGAAATTTTTGTAAGGGGATTTTCACAAAACGTATCTTACATACATAATCACCCCAAAATGTCCATTTTGGTATCACTAAGGAACCTTATGTCACTTTAAAAGCAGTAACGTATGTTTCTTATAAGTAACAATAATTAAATACGCAGAACCACTCGAGGGAGAAAAAGATATCCCCAAAACGTGCTACATCTACAAAAGTGATGTTTCAGTGCTAAGTGTTATTTGCAACCTAAACGATCGGATAAAACTGATGTACATGTATTTAGAAAGTTTGATGTTAACGAATATTTCATAATTGGGCCCCCTTTTGTTTTATTTGGAAAATCAATTGGTCGTGGGTATGAAACATTAGTATTGCAAAATAAGTTCAACAGAGACAGATTCCAGAGATTCTGATGTTGTTTCTGAGTCGCTGAATACCTCTGTTACAGCCTTGTTGCAGCCTGGTTTATTCGAAAATGTCACATCGATCTTCTTTGATGTCCTTTCATATCGTTTACTCATCATAGACATATATGTCTATGGTTTTCCCTTTTAGCAGTCTGTATTTGGGACTTAGCTGTTGGATGTGCCTGCGTGCGTTCTTGGTCTAGGCACAGGCGACACTCTGGCAAACTAGCTGATCAAAATCGCTTGTCCTCTAAATCTTTATGTAGCCTTTCAAAAGTTTCCTTTTTTAAAAACTCTTTTGTATTGTCTTCTTTAATCTGCTTATATCTCTTCTCTTGCTTTCCTGCTTTCACATTCTGCTATCGGAACAGGGCTTCAGTTTTTCTTTGTTTCTCTTCCTATATATTCTGCTTGAATTTGAGCTCTCTCCCCCCCTCCCCCACGTTCCCTTCTGCCCTTGACCTTTATGTGATAATGAAAAGAGATTTTTGAAAAAGAGAATTTACAATAAAAATGAATTTTGAGTGAAAAATGAAGTTTCAGATGTGATAGCCTTCCACAATTACTTTCTTAACCTATGTTACCATTTTTAACAAAGAGGGATCGAGATCCTGCCTTGAAGACGTTTTGAAGATGTTATTATCACTTTACAGCTCTTAAGCTTAGATGTTGATTACTACAAAAAGCCACCCAAGAAATGTCCATCTCGTGTCATTGCTGCTTTTCTTCAAGTGTTTGGTTAAAGAAACCTACGTTACCATAAGACTGTAGACTGGCATGATTGGCCGTATGGTAGCTACATGTAAGTGTCGCTTTAGAGTGGTGGCACTAGATAATACAATAGTTGACAAGCGTACAGATATGATTTTACCGAATTTAACTGTAAATAAAAAATGACCAGTAACGTATGTTTCGGTAACGTATGTTTCATATAAGCATTAAGTGGGATTCACGGAAATGATGTAGATGCAGTTATAATCCCTTCTAATTGACAAGATTAACAAGCCCTTTTCGTTTGGCAGTTTTTCTGTTGTCAGTCGTTGTTCAGTTCTGATACTGACGGTAACATATGTTACATTTCTTATCCATACGGTTAAAAACACATGCCTCAGCTCTTCATATGAGCTTTTTTTTCTCCAGAATGGATCTACACACATCGCTGCAAACTTTTATAGACTGTGGATGGGATATCAGTGAGTGATTACATTGAAAGAAATAGAAAATAAAACTTGGAAAAAGGTGGTATATAAGAGATTCATTCTTAAGGTAACATAGGTTTCACTGACCTTGGCGACAAATTTCTATTGCGAAAATTTTTATTTTTACACGTGTTCAATACCTGAATATTTTGTTATCTTGCACACATATAGCACAGTCTATTTTTCTATGCCAGGATCTAAGAATAAAAGCATCCTTGTTTTTTACAACATCTCAAGATATGTTAAATTATTGATTTGCGACATGCAGTTTTTCCCCGGACGAGAGTACTTAAAACAGAATAATTTCTAAAAAAACCATGTTTGAATGCTAAAATTTTCTGAAGTTATAGCCCATTACATATTTTAAGAGGTTTTATGAATAAGATTATTTTTTTATAATCTGATATTAACATATTCGCAATTAAACACGTGCGACACGGTTTTTGAATAAATGTACATTTTCAGTGGTTTTGGCCCCATAAGGCCTTTAAATGTTGTAAAATCATACATTTCATGCCTTTCTGGTTTACACTAGATCCTGTTCAGAAAATCTTTCTGATACATACAATCTTTCTGAAAAAGTGAGATATTTGAAAAGCAGTCATGGGAGTTGGTCTAGCAGTAATATCCATGCACTGTAAGCTCTTTGTCTTTGCCTACAAACCGACTCTGATCAGACCGAGATTCAAACCTGAGGGCAGTTAAAGGTTCGGTCGCTGACCTGAATAATCATATATCTGATCATATTTTTAAAAATCAGCTACACACACAATATCTCACCTGTATCTGATTTCCTGACAGGGTATTCTTGTAATCATGGAAAGGAGGAATAAACCAACCGATCTCCCCCACCCACTGAGATCTCCTCCGGGGCGGGGCAGCCCCGGGAGCCCCTCTCCAGATGTACTCGGTGGAGCTCGTACCTTCCTTGGACATTGTACCAATGCCAACCATTCTGTCATCAGTAACAACATTGACCTTGTAGTCTCGGATCCCACTTGGTCCTGAAGAGAAACAGGAGAAACATATAAAATCTGCAATTAGAAACATTGTATTGTATATTACCCTAAAAAAATTGAGTGCTATATAAATGCTATGTATTATCATCATTATTATCATCATTATCGTTATCAGTATTATTTCCTTTTCCAACAACTTGATGTTCTGTTGGTATATTAAATAGCAACTGGACTTCTTCCAGAAATCTAGGGTTATCTGTTCTATCAAACAAGTCCTCTTCTTATTGTTCATTATTATTATTATTGTCATTATTATTATTATTATTATTATTATTATTATTATTATTATTATTGTAATAATTATAATAACAATGATGATAATGGATATTTTTATAGCTCACGTATCCACCAAACAAGGTAATAATAATAATGATAATGATTATCATTATAGGAAAGCTGAATTTTTTTTATCAAAATGCACAAATTCTAAGGTAAGAATATTTACCTCCAAAAGTTCGATTTTTCATATTGTCATCACCAATGCAGTTTGACTTTCATTCGAATCATCATTATTAATCATTATTAATATCATTATAATGTACAGCATACAAGATCTCAGGATCTAATATTATTTCTTTAAAATTCCATTCCAGGAGCAGGTAGATATTCACATGTACATGTATTGCTTTGATAGTGTTAGGGTAGAAAAATCATTTTCAAGCATGTTATGCATGATCTACAAGTACACGCACTTGTACATGCAGTATGATACTTAAAATAATGAATCACAATAAAAAAAAAAAATTTAAATCAATGTGTAAGACTTACAAGTCTAAGACTAGTAAGAGAAAAATTTATCACAAGGCCCTGTCCACATTTATCAACGATTTTCAAACAATTGTGGATATAATTTTATTAATTACACTTCACTGGGTAAAGTCCAAATAAGCTGATTACATTTTGATGGCCAAATCATGAGTGGGCACTTCTATTTGGACAATTCAAATGACTGTGATAAGGGCAAGCAGTATCTCCTCCTCCTCTTCTTTCTTTTCTTTTCTTCTTCTTCTTCTTCTTCTTCTTCTTCTTCTTCTTCTTCTTCTTCTTCTTCTTCTTCTTCTTCTTCTTCTTCTTCTTCTTCTTCTTCTTCTTCTTCTTCTTCTTCTTCTTCTTCTTCTTCTTCTTCTTCTTCTTCTTCTTCTTCTTCCTCTTCCTCTTCCTCTTCCTCTTCCTCTCCCATTTCCTCTTCCTCTTCCTCTCCTCTTCCTCTTCCTCTTCCTCTTCCTCTTCCTCTTCTTCTTCTCCTTCTCTTTCTCCTTTTCTCCTTTTCATGTCTTCATGTATTTTCATTATTATATTATTCCTTATTGCTTCTCTTCTTTTATTACCTTTTCCTTCTTGTCCTTATTCATTACCATCATTTCTTCTTTTCTTCTTTTCTTCTTTTCAATTTTTTTCTCCTTCTTCTTGCTCTTTTTCATTAATTCAATGGCCGGTATTCTCGAAAGCTTACTAACTTTAGTAGCCCTACTAAGTCGATATTTAGTAGGGGTTGCTATTCTCGAAGGGTAACTAACTTCAAAATGACGTCATCAGCTCACTAACTTTAGTCACAGCTCACTAACTTTAGTCACCCCTCACTAAGTTAATCACCCCTCACTAAGTTAATCCCCTTCTCCATAGAACTGTGTACTAAAGTAATTTTAGTTTGCTATTCACGAAGGGTGACTAAAGTTAGTGAGCTGTCACTAACTACGTCATCAAGGGCAGATTAGGCCCAAAAGTTAGTCAGCTCAGGGGGCATGTTTAACTCTTCGCTAGACGGCGACCAACCAAAATTTCGTGCTGAAATGGAGTGGAATTGGGTCTACTTATGCTGCATTTTCACCTTTTCTGTAAGTATCATGTATCTGTTGGTTTGCTCATTTGTATTTTCATGATCAAGTCGTATTTACCACGCTATGATGACATAAGTTTATTTGCAATAAAATGAATTATAATCAGTCAAAGTCAATTTGACCGCGTTTGAAACCTGAATTATTGCAGCGCTCTGTCACCTCACAGTCCCATACGACCAGATTTACGTATGGCGCTGTGAACGACCTGGTGCATGTACATGTATGTAACTGTATGGAACGACCAAGTCCAAGTTAGGCCTACAATCTACTGACTTTTCTACGGAGATCCGAAACAAAAAAATGCATAGGCCTTATGTCTTTTCGTGATCTTGTAAATAATTGCAAATTGCAGAAGGAAACTTTCCACAAAACTTAATATTGTGGCACTGTTTGTGTTGGCACAACCTGGCTCTGTATGGTCGATCTTGTATCCGATTCCAAGCACTCAGTCTCAGGAGGGCCAAACTAACTGTTTTAGACCAAAAATTTTGTCTCAAAATTTCGCCGTTACTACCTCTTAAGTGGTAGGGTCGGCACTTCTCCTTTTAGTTTTAACAGGAATGCCGATCCTACCAGTATAAGAGACTAACAAATTTTGAGACCGAACTTTTGGTCTATCATGTCTACCGTCTAGGCCAGGACAAACGTAGGTCTACCTCGGACTGTGAATGCCGAACATTCACTTGGAGTGTGCAGCACCAGTAGTCCAAAACAGACAACAAAATTGCCTTTTTAAAAGCAAGATTTATTTTTTTTCAAATTACTAGAATCTCAAATTTTGATTCAGGAACTTTTCAAGTTTAACTCTTGATATTCCACAAATTTGTGGATTCAGAGTTGAAAATGGAAGTTAAACTGCCTTTCATGTGTGGCCAAGCCCCAAAGCCTGGAATAAATACACACAAAAGGCTTTTCCACTGCAAAGACTAAAGTAGCTTGTACATGCTATTAAGTGGAATCCTAGCAGGCTAGCATCTTGCAGTTAATTCACTATGTTAGGCTTTATGAATACGCAGTTCCGAAAGACCAAAGTCAAGACAAAGCCATGTTATGACATTGTGGGTCTAACAACTGTTACGATCTAACTTAGATCTAGACCTACTCACCTAGTCTGTCTCACAACCCAACTTTGTCTTACCAAAGTTGTTTCAATACAAAATGTTGTTGTTTTTTTTTTTGGGGGGGGGGGGGGAGAAATTCCCAAATGTAATAATTTTGGCATTATCGCTGGGACACCCGCATAGCCAAGGGAGATGGTGGGGGCGGTCACTCTCCCCCCCCCAAAAAAAAAATGCCAACAAAAAAGAAAGAAAGAAAAAAAAAAACGAAACATGTGAGCGAGAAAAGAAAAAGGTCTTGGAAAACATAAGAAAAGCAGGAGCAGACAAGGAACAATTCAAAGAAACGGAACTGCCTCTCTGCACCACCCCCCCCCCCCCCCCCCCCCCCCCCGGAGCGGACTTCGCTTACTCTGTAAGGGGCTCACACGCTTTGCATGCTCATTACTGCCCCATCCAAATGAAATCCTAGCTACGCCACTGTGCTGGGACCCTGGCTGGGTTAGGCCCAGGTTACAAAAAGAGGTAAAACAAAGAATGTTGAAGAAATCTCAAAACCAATATCAATACAAGCCAATAAGATGTCAGTTTTCATACAAAATTTTTTATGAACATCACATAGACCAATAAGCTTCATTTCTAAAGTGTTTTGGAACAAAAAGTTTCAAGCTGAGAATATATTCTATTTTTGTAATCAATTGATGCATTTGGGAGAAAATAAAACCTGCCAATACAGTAAATACTAATATGAATTGAATTTTTTATTCCAATTATGGCAATACACAGCAGAGTGGGGGAGAGTGTTTCACTTTAACAAAAGCAAAAGCACCCCATGACAAGTTTGTTCCCCTCGCTTTTAAGTTTAAAAAAAATTTGTATGCATCTTGCCCCCCCCCCCCCACTTGAAAAATTTATGCTTTTGGCCCTGATTCTGATGTGCAGTATGTTGGACAAGTTGTACTTACATGTGAGGTAGAAAATTATTGCCCTTACCAAATGCTTTATTTCTTGTATTTTCTCTTTCCTAGGTTCAGAAGATTTCAAAAAGAAAATGCAATTTTGCTGAGATGTGAAATGGTGAGGCTAACTCTATGATCAAGGACACTAACTGCCCCCACACATAGGCCTACGACTTCTTACTGCACGAAGGTAAAGGAGACAAAAGAAGAAAAAGACTGGACTAAGATTTAATGCTTTTGGTAAGTTTGTGTTTTTATACGGAATGATGACAAAAAGACAGCCGCTGGTCTACCAGCAGCTGGTCTAATTATCTGATTGTCTAATACCACATAGGCTAAACCCATTTGGTCTACTATAAATTTGGTCTAATTGCCATTTGGTCTAATACATACTTGGTCTAACTCTCATTTGGTGTAATGACCACTTGGCCTAATTGCCAGTTCGTCTAATAACCAACTTGTCTAATTGCCTTTTCGTCTAATTCTCACATGCATGTTTGATTTATTACTGGTTTATTACAGGTAATAGACTAAGTGGTGTTAGACCAAGTGGACATTAGAAGAAATGGTCATAAGACAAAATGAGAATTATACACAAAGGTAAATAGGCGAAATGGCTACTAGACCAAAAGGTCATAAGACGAACTGGTAACTTGTAGACAAAGTGGAATTAGACTATGTGGGGCGAGACCAAACAGGCATTAGACATAGTGGGAATAGACTAAGTGGGAATTTACCAATTAAGCAGCATATCACTGTGTGAAATGGCACGACAACTGCCAGTAATGTAAAAATTCATAACTGTGACAAATTTGTGGCATGTTAGGGGAAATGAGAGAGGGATGGTTGATTATTTTACCATTTGCACTAGTAGTGCAGGGCAAACCATTTATTTAGAATACAAGTGTGTAGCATCTCACTTCTTGGCACTATGACTAAACAATAGTAAGATTCATTGAAAGGTTGGACTATACAAGTATAGTTTTAAGAAAAAAATAACTGGTAACCATGTCATAGTGTAATTACTGAAACATATTTTGTTCAAATATCCAGAATGTATTAGATTTTTTGGTTTTATCCTTAGTGCTTATTATTATGAAAGCCCTTAGGCTGAATTACATTTTACAATAAAAAGTTGAAAATGGAACATAGTCTAAAACGAAATCTGATATATAGGTTATTTTGATAACTGTGAGCTGGTAAAACATACCATAAAGTAACTGTTGATTAAGACGAATTGTTTAGTAACATTGGGACATGTTACTCATATAAGTTATCCTACTCTTTTCTCATATTTTTTTTTTTTTTTCGTTTATGCAGGAAGCTTTCAAATAATGCACAGGGTGAGGCTAACCTTTCCTAGTGGACCCTATCCAGAATGGTGTCCCACTGCCTCGCTGCAAGAAGGAACCAATACATCAATTCCCTACTAGAAAGGAAGTTGATTGGGGAATCTGGCAGCAGTTTTCAAATATGGCAAGTCCCATGTGCAGCCCAAGAGGACCCAGTGCTCTATAGAGAAAATAGATACTTGCCTGATATTCAGGTATATTTTATTCAATCTTACAACTACATGAAGGTGGAAAACAACAGAGTTTTGACTAATGAAACCATCCAGATAATCCAAGTTGAAACAGATTGTGTACAAAACTGGTTACTTATGAAGAAGATCATGATTTAGAAAATGGTTAAAATCTTCTGCCAATTTGGGCCGCAATAATACATACTGTTTAAGCGTATTGATTTTGCTATTTAAATAGCACATGTATTACCTTGAATATGGAGCTTCTTTCTTGAATAATATGACACGGTTGTTTCTTTGATTAAGTGAAATAACATGTGAGTACAAGAGTAATGAACACGCATGTAAGGCAATTAGGTGGCCTTAAATATTTTTTCAAAAGTAAAAACTTAGACTCCACTTAACTAATTTCTAATTGCTTCTTCTTTTTCAGTTCATCTTCATTGAATACCTGATGATTTCTCCCAAGTTTTCCGGATTTGCCAGTTTTCCCTGGGTTCAGGAGGGCTGCAGGTGGTATAGATCTAGCTGGGAGTGGAGTCAATGAACTGGATCTTCTTGTTCCTTCTTGGAGCAATCCGAGGTCTCTCACTGACATTTTTTATTATTGGAGAAAAAATTGTCAAGATCACCTCAGTTTTGAACAATGACCCGATCTGTATCCCGAAGCCATTCTTTCCCGAAAATTTAGTAAGTTGTTGAACTAGGGCCTTTTAATGGCAGTATTTGGTTTTATTAGTTTATCCTCTACTCGTGTATTTTATGTCTGAAATATTTCTTTGGAATATAATTGGCCTGTATGCCATTAAATTGATAAGAAGGATAACTTGTATATACCTCAAAGGGTATTTATATGATTCATGTCATTATCTAAATCAATACCATCCATAATTGTAGTGTGGCATTGATTGATTGATCTAATCTATTGGAAGATCTTGTTGCTGTGATGTAATTATTGGAAGAAATCATTCATATGGACCATTAAGTCATAGGATGTGGAAGGGCATTGTAGCCTTGCTATCTTAACCCCAAACAAACTTACAGTGTAGGTTTTTTTATTTGATTGCAAATGATTGAATACAAGCAATAACAAATGAGTGCTTCATGTAAGGGTTAGGTTACCCGTATGCCTCTTAGTAATTGATGATACTTAGTTTGAATTATTTTTTATTCAAATCATCTCTTTCATTATTGCTTGAACCATTTCACAAGGCAGACGTGAGAATGAATAATATGTCAAATTTGTATTAGAAATACAGATATCTCGCCATGGACTTCTATACACACCTGGCCTGAGGGTAGTTGAGACTTCCCCATCAGTGTTGCACTACAGTGTTGTAAGATGTCTGTATGATTTTCATGGAATATTAGAGTTCAAAGAAGAAATGCATGCACTCTTCGTATATTTAATGCCCCCTTACAGAGGGCCAATTCCATAATGATGTCTGGTACCCTATATGTACAACTTTGCTGGAATGATTCGTATCAGCTTTGTACTTCATAATGTGAAAAATGTAACATTCTCAAATTTATCATGCTTGAGTAGTTCACAAAGTTAAATGAAAATGGAGAATAGTAGGGGTGGGACGTACAGAAAGATCATTTTGTGGCACTGCCCCAGATTGATAATGACATTTTGAAACATTTTTCTTTTCTCCAGGGGGGGGGGGGATAAGGGGAGGTTATTAATACAGATTAATAAAATCATCTGAAACGAAAGGTACCCTGCTGCATATATTATGTCTGTGCTGATGGAATTCTTTATTTTGTATTACTGCATATTATACATATATTTGTTATACATGCAGTATAATGATTCTTATTTCCTTTAATTGTTAAAGATTTTTGTTAAATGTCTCACAGAAAATTTATGCTGGTGCTCATTGAATTGCTTAGTTTTGTATTACTTGAATATTTAGGATGATACAATCATGATTGGCTTTATTTTTGATCGTCATTCATCATCACACAGTTTAACACTCTTCCGACTCTTTCTCCAATTTAAATGTTTTCATATTTCTTGGTAGGTTTCTGAGTTGTATAGAGCTTGTTGATGGGAAGTGAAACACATTACACAACAATATTGTCATGATTCTTTTTAATGATTTTATACCCTTGTACTATTACAAAAACCAGAGATGTGGTATTTTGCTTATTAGTAAGTGCAGCCTTTTCTCTCCCTGGTGTTCATTTATTGCATTTTGTATAATGCTGTAGTCCTTTTTACAAGCCTAAGAATTGTGAGTTTTTTCCAAAAATAAAGGAAGAAAATTACATGACTATATTGTATAAAAGTGGATCTAAGAATGTATTTTTTTCCCGTTGTTGCCGAGCGAGCATCAGTGTCATAGCTAGGATTTTATGGGGGGGGGGGGGGAATGGGGGACAGTAGTGACCACTCGAACATATGAATCACATGAGCTAACCTAGGCGAAGCTTGAAAGCTGTGACGTTTCTTCTTGTCTGTTTCCGCTCCTCATACGTTCTCTTACATTTTTTTCCCCTCTTTTCTCACTTTTTTTCAAATTTCTTTTTCCCTCTTTTAGCCTTTCTCTTTTTTCGGAGGGGGGGGGGGGCAAACACCCCACTGACCTCTGGTAATCATGTGATATTATTTGAATTTATACATGACTTTAAAAGGAATCAGGGATCTAATTCACCAAAATCTCAAATAAGAACAAATTCTTCAAGCATATTAGAGTTAGGTAAGCAATTGACCCCCCCCCCAAAAAAAAAAATAATAAAATAAAATAAATAAGAATGATATGATCAGTGACTCTCCCCTTCCCCTCCCCTATGATGGCAGATATATGGGGTAAAAAAAAAGGACCAAAAAGCAATTGGGGGGTAAAAAAAAATAGAGCGGGGGGGGGGGGGGACTGTCAATTCACAAAATGTGATGGTCCGACTACCTACTGGTGTTGGGCCTACCCATTCATATAAATATAAATTAAAAAATCACAAACTCTCATACGTTCCCTCACATGGTGGGAGGGAGGGGGGATACTCCAGTTATGGAATTACAAAGGGGCACCCCCTCCCATCGCCCCGCCTCATCCGCGGCTGCGGACAATATTTTTTGTTAGCCTTACATCCCATCCACCCCATCCAGCCCCCTTAAAATGAATATTTTTGTCGATTCTCATACAAAAAGTGTACAGAAAGGGTCTGCCTACGAGGCTTGCAAACAGGACTTGTATGGTGGTACGGGGATGTGCTCAGTGATTCCGAGTACCCCTCCAGAGAGAGAGAGAGAGAGAGAGAGGGGGGGGGGAAGAGGGAATCCAAACTTTGATTGATTGTGGAGGTCCCATGAATGAACGGTCAGACAGGGTGTAGAATGAGGGAATTATTTCGTCAAATTAGTCATTAACATGAGAACACACCTTTGAATTATTCTTAGCCATTAATGCTTAAAATTCTTTTTTTAAAAAGGGGGCGCAGATAAGAATGTCCCTCTTTAAATAGTCTAGACAAATCCCTATCAATTCGCGCAAAGATTCACAATCCGCCTCATTTTGATTCAATTGTGACGTCACTGGCCTCCAGCTGGGTGCTAGCAAGCGCACGCTGACAGTGATGCGTAATATGAACTGAGCATGCTCAGTGCGCGCTCCTAATCCCAGGATTAACTTAGTGAGCTCACTACTTTAGTGAGGGGTCACTAACTAGTATGCTTTCGTGAATAGCTCACTAACTTAGTGAGCTCACTAAGTTAGTGAGCTCACTAATTAGTGAGGGTACTAAGTTAGTGAGGGTACTAAGTTAGTGACCTTTCGAGAATACCGGCCAATATCC
>CM057170.1:9267452-9374571 GCA_029962745.1 Echinometra lucunter | reverse complement strand
AATTGGGCCCAGATTCAAACCCGAGTCACATCTTTCGGACTGTCGGTTCCTGATGTAAATAAGCACAGGCACCATTTCATGAAAGTTGTCAGTCACTGACAGTTACCATAGCCAGAGTTACTGATCAGTGCTCCTCAACCAATCAAAACTAAGGATTTTACTGAAGTTGTCAGTGACTGACAACTTGTCAGTGCTGACAACTTTCATGAAACGGTGCCCCGATTGATACATGTCTGTAAAAACCCAAACTCCCAAATCCAACCTATTTTATATATGGTAAATATATATCTTTATATTCAATATTTCTTATACCATGGAAAATCAAACCAACTCCCCACCGAGTTAAAACTTGCCACTATCACATGTAACACAACTACTTATTTCTAATTTTTCATGAAAACAAAAACCACCACAAAAATAAAATCATTTCTGAAAGACATGAAATATGTTTTCAATAGTTTTTTTATTTTCTTAATTTATATTTCTTCTCCACACTCTTCAATCATGAATCAACAATGAGCCTGCCATCTTCTCAACCAAATATGATACACAACATACAATATCTCTGGCTTCTCTTCTCGCGACGGCAAACAGACATTAAAAATTTGAGGAGAAACAGAAAAAAAAAAGGATAAACAGAACAACTAACTCGCAACTAAAATAATATCATTCTGACAAAAAATTGAACCATCATGTTCAAAATCCATCATATCGCTTTGGTACACCAGTACTTTCACCTCCCTAATAAGGTGTACTGATATTTATTCTCGCATAAACCTCAATCACGTTTGTGAAGTGGTTCAATAATACATTTCCAATAAAATATTCCTTTGTGCATGACAGTTTATTAGAATTTATCAATTTACCTTCAGTATACTTCTCGTCCTATCCAACTTCCATTTACAGAGCATGAAGTACACATGCATGAAATACCTTCTTCAGGAAAAAAAGATCACTGTTGCTTTTCCAAATACATCCAATAACATTTCATTTATTTCATTTTTCTTAAGCTTAAAAGTCGTTTATCAAGCACGCAAAATTTCATTTCATGTCACCAAAACAAGCATGTTTGATTTATTTTTTTTCTCACTGCATTGCCTATACACATGCATACCAAAATGTTTTTCTTCAATGAGTTTGCAGTGCTCAATGCATATAGACACGTTTCACTAACAAGTCAAACCACTGATAGAATAATGAGGGAAAGGTTGTTAAATAAATAAGGTAACAGGGTGACTGAGTAATTGGGTAAGAGGTTCTGCAGTAAATCTGACAAAACACATCAAAAATGGGTATAATGTATAATAAAAACACAATTAGTGCATATTATGCCATGGAAGCTCTCTACCGTCCTGTGTATGTCAAACTTGTGCTGTGCATAAAGCAGTCTACTAGAAATTTGATGAAAACTAAATTTCATTCTTTCGGGGGGGGGGGGGGGGGGGGGTGGGGGGGGGGGGGGGTAATGGATCCATCAAAAGGCACTTCAATACTTTTCTAACTAAATACCTAGCAATTTTGCTTTCAAAGTTTTAGCCTTGAAAAAAACAGCTAATTCCATGCATAACTGACAGAAACTACAGATGACAGAGAGGCTAATTCATTACAAAAGAAAATGTGAAATAATTATTTCAAATATATTTTCACCCATTTATTGTATTCATCACGCACCACTTCCTACGGTGATAGTCTACAGTAATAGAGAAAGATGGCAAAATAGTGTCATATATTCAATGAGTGCAGAGTCCAATCCTATATTTGCATCTGAATGTTTAATAAACTTTGCAACAATATGCTACAAGTAGAAAAGATGTCCACTGACTTAAGTTTTGGAAGAGAGTTTTCTCTATCAAATCCACATTTTCATTAAATGTTCTATATTTGCAAAATTTTGAAGATAATGGATATTGCTATATGAAAAAAAATTATGTTGTCTCATATCAATGTATCAGCAACTCCAATGTTAAACATCGAACAAGATATAAGAAGAGAAATCATAACAAATTATTAATGTTTCTCTTTGACAGATTTCTGGATATTTATAAAGAATGATATATAGTTAAAGAGATATAATGAAAACATTTGATCTCATTCAAAGGGTGAGCAAAACAAAAAAACAAAAAACAAAAAACAAAAATGAAAAGAAAAACAATGCAGCAACAATAATCTATTTAAATTTCTTGTCATTTCAATAGCTTTCAATAAAAAAGAGAACAAAAAAAAAATAAATCCAGTTTTGAACTAAGATATATATACTCTAAATACAAACAGGAATTACACTGAAATACATACGTTTGTTATCTTCAAGAATTCTTAGAAATCATAAGAGCGAAAAGGTGAACTCTAGCATCCTTCTGTGCATTGAAATGAATGATCATTAGTTTTTTTCTAAATGCAGAAAATAAAGCATTCTTCAACATATTATCTATAAGACTGGAAACATTGATGGAGAAATGCAAATGTTTAAATATTTGAAGAATCCACACTTTGTTCAAGTCAATTGCATTATCATTTTCACTGCATTCTTGTATCCAGAAGCCAGATTGCGACATTTTTGTCTTCATTCAAATTACAGTAGTAACAACCGGAGTCTTGATAGGAAAAACGCGAGTCAAAACATAAAATGTACTTCCAAACATCAATTCCTTATTGAATACCCTTGAAAGGTTCTCTTTTTTGTATTCAACTTGAAGGTACAATCAGCATTTCAAATGCCCTAAGCTTTGCTTTTCAAGGTTAACTTTAAGTTGATCTAGATGATATTTTCACTCATTTGCAAAATGACACATCATTTTAACATCTGGTTTCACCCCATGCTAAATATGAAATATAAAGCATACTTCTATCCAGCTTTAATGTTTACTTGCATTGTTTTGATTTGATTAAATGATGAAGATGTTTTATTCGACAGTCATGGCACAATTCAGGAAACTCTCCAGCTCATTGACATGGGTGCTCTTGTTGCCTGTTGCCGTGGAAGCAGAGGCAGCACGGCCAGCATATCTACAGGAAGAAAAAAGGAAAGACGTGATATTAGTAGGATAGAATCGTGCTGAAAGAGGCAAGCGTGTACCAAATCCAAGCTTTTGTTTGCTAGGGGAGAGGGGTGAATCAAAGTTGGGAGACCTGGGTGCCGTTGCATAAAACTTGCTATTATAGTAACTTTCCCATCAATGGTAACTTTCATGGAATACTGGATTTTGATTGGCTGTTGAGCAACGTTACCATGGTAGTTACCATTGATGGCAAAGTTACTATAATAGCAAGTTTTTATGCAACGGCATCCAGGGAGTGTTTCATAAAGCTGTTCATAAAGTCACAAATGACTTTACGAACAACTCGAATATGGCAAGCCAAATGGGATTCTCAGTCTTTATAACTCACATCAGCTAAAGGTGAAATATACAGACTAAGATTAACATTACTGTTTAAAAACACTTTTATCATGAAGTACATCTTTTGCCACAATTTAACTGAGATTATGGGAAAAGCAGTCACACTTTATTTAAATGTCAGGAAAAAGTTTGTGCATCCCATTTGGCACTTCATATTCCAGTTGTGTATAAAGTCATGCCTAAAGGCCCTGTCCCATACTACCATTTACGCATATGTTTATTGGACTTTTTAAATTCGTTCTTCAGCTGGTTTACAGACGTATCTAGACGTTGGCAAACGGCGCTAGTTCATGGCCACAATTTTTTTAATTTGCCTCCGTCTGACACCGTCTAACATAAATATTTAGACGGAGGCAGACGGAATCGTTAAACGGTAGTATGGGACAGGGCCTTTACTTTATGAACAGCTTCATGAAACACCCCTCAGGTCATCTAAACCCATTGGCTGCTGGAACCAGGAGGTCCCTGTACTAAGCCTATGGGAAATAGAGAATTCAGTAGTCCACGGGTTAAGGGTTATCCATGTAATATGGCAATCCACTGGAGGACAGTAACTTTGCAAGCAAGATTAAACAAGCGAGATTATTTCTTGTCAGTTTCGGTTTAAAACAATAATCAGAAAAACTGTAAGTGAGTAATAAAACTCTTTGGGGCTAAACAGAAAGAAAAATAATAAAACAGAAAACGAGATTATAATAATGGTGACAATCAGGTAAATAAATATCAAGAAAATGCCTCATACAAGTTGATGACAATTAAGACTTTCGGATTATTCCTAACACAGTAACACATAAAATTCACATTATCATAACTTTGTACACAGACGGTGACCTCCAAAAGGTGTCATGTACGGGTGCTTAAACTTGGGTTTTTCTCTCTCTTCTTTATCTTTTGTATACTGAGTCAATTTGGATACACAATCAGCTGATTTCACTACCAAGTCAAAATGTCAGGACAGAACAAGACCAACAGGAATAAAATCCTAAACCAGAAGAGAAGAGAAATTCCACATATTTTTCTACTTTGCCTGAATAGTTGGCACTCACCATATTTTAGCACACAATCACTAACTCGATCATTCCGAACTTATATTGTTTCAGAGTATATGTCTACCTTCTTGAGTTATCTACCTTTTAAGCAGTTTCGGCCATAGCTGGCAATATAGATTATATTGGATTTCTATGTTTACTGTACATTATGTGTATTTCTTTCAACTTTGTAAAAGTATTGTTCCATTCAGCCCTCAGGCTGTGATACAATATTTCTTTGTGATGCATGCCATTAGCTTCATCAAATTTTGTAATAAATCTAGTTTAGCATTATGTCATGCCATTACTTCCCATAAACCCTTATTTTTAACCCACACCTCATGTCTACTTCCGTTTCCACAAAGTTTTTTTGCATGGTTTATATTAAATATCACACCTTTTTTCCAAGGATGTAATTGATTAAAAAGGGGAAAAACATTATCATGTTTCCATAAACAGGCATGCCTCATCCTAAATAAACAAATGCTGTTGCTTAAATTGATACAATATTTAAGGGGAACCGTCATCCAAGCATGTTTTCATGGCAAGGGGGTACGAAATGATCAATATATACAGGGTGGTTCAAAAAGAACGCAACACCTATTTTCCTTAATTTCAGCGAGATAAATGACATGATGTGGTAATTGTTGATTCAGTTCAGAAGAGAATCTATTTTCCAGAAAAATGACACCAAGATCACTCATTTTGGCTAACACGTTTAGATATTAGGGCTCATTCAGTGAGGCCATGTCATTTTCAAAAGTACTACTTTTGCATTAGATATTATGCTACATGTACAAACCTTCCAGCTGATGGCATTTCATAGAAACAACTTCCCGCCTAAAAGAGTCTTTATTTTTCAAGCAATGGAGATTCAACCGCCCATTTCTTCATTCAAGGAGCTTTTTCCATTGAATGCCATCAGGTGGAAGATTTCCCTTTTATCTAACAGCAGTCCGGTCGCCAAAGTAGCAAATTTTGAAAATGACATTGCCTCACAATATGAGCCCTAATATCTAAAAACATAGGTATAATAAATTCTAGTTCGAACCAAGTCAACAATTATCACTTCATGTCATTTATCTTGCTGAAATTAAGGATCACAGGTGTTGCGTTCTTTTCAGGCTACCCTGTATATCTGGGTATCTCCTTCGGCAAAGGTACCAACTGTTGCATTTAAAGTAAAAGGCTAACATTGTGAGAATTTTTAAAAATCTCATTTTGCTACTTGACAATGGTATAAACAAAAGAGTTATAGTTTAAAAATACCAGTCTGAAAGTTTCAAAGTATAATATCGATGGAAAGTATTTTTAAATATTAAAAATGTAAACCAATGTTTGAAGAAAATATAATGGTCGGTTGCACGGACTGGACATAAGGAGTGTGCATGTGCACAGAGTTCACCTGAACAGTGTATGTGTGTGTATGCACATCGTGTATAGAACGGTGGTGTGTGTATGTGTGTGTATGCATATTATGTATAGTACAGGGAGAGAGGTGCAGCCAACATTTTTTTTGAACTGGTTGAAAATGCTCCTCTAGTTATTTGTCTCATGAGACCAAAACTAATAAAATCGGTGTTTGCGTCTTATTAACAGTTTTTCATTTCAAATTATGGTTGGTTTCAGGGTTTCTGAGTACAAATTCAAGTACTCATACACGTGTTTCATCTTAGTTTGAGAATATTTTAAATCAGCTGCTCACAAAGTTAGCCAATGCCTTTACTGATACTCTCCTACAGGTAAGAATTACCTAAAATATCCCTATGGCACACGGTGGTTACAAAAAGGCCAATAAAAGAAGGGGCCACAGCTCACAAGAAGATCAACATCTGTGTAGGCATCTTCTTAAAAAGAGAAGCAACTGTTGCTTTTAATGATACCCTATTATAAGCAACAATTATCTCAAAATATCCCCATGGAAAAGGGCACAAAAAGGTCAGCAGATATGAAGGAAATTCTTTCATTCATGAAGTTTTTTCCTGTTATTTCTTTACACAAAGCATGCATGTATTTCTATCAAGAGAAGAATACATTGTCTGTTTAGAGCCAGAAGGGCATTAAACTTGTATAAAATGATAAGAGTTAACAATCTTCTGACTCAAGATAAGGTCTGTAAATACCCTCAACTCTGAGAATATCTTGCAAGTCAACACCAGCACATCTGTATAATATTCCAGTCAATTCAATTCAATTCAATTCATTTACTTCGCAAAATAAAATAAAAATACATTATAATATAACAGTAACATAAAATACGTATATACAATATTCTGCGGGGCTTTCCACGGAGGTTAGAAAACCTGGAAGTTAGGATTGCCCATATACAGTACAATGAAAAAATATACAAATATTATAGTAACAAATACAGCGAGAAAATAATTTGAAAAAAGACACATAAATAACAATTTAAACAAGAAAGGAAAAGAAAGGGGAAAGGGGATGGGGGGAGGGGGAGAAAATATGTAGCATAACAATTAACTGTGATGATTAATAAATACTAATAAGATCTTGTACTGCTTCCTACAAGAAGATAAAATAGGTACGTGCAATACTGACTGGCTTGGGGGAAGGATGAGATACATTCCACGTAACATGATATTACTGAAGTCATGTACCAGGGAAATGTTGTGCATGTAAAAAGCAGTGTAGACTCATATCACCTGAAAATTAATCTACTAAATATTATCACACATGTCATATCCACATTCATAATGGGTACATGTATAAGTTTGCACATGTTGTGCAAGGCAAAATACAAATATCATGGAAGGGTTTTTACAGATGGAAGGGTCATTAAACAATATTATACTTTTCCATCAACGATATCTACATTAGTATTTTCTTTCCACAATGTAATTTCCCTTTTTCACATGTAGATCCATGAATTTCTCATAAACCGTGTCTCTATTTTTTTTCTCAAGAAATAGATCTGTGGAATGAAAGTAACGGCTAAGGATAATGATATAATGATATCAACCAATCTGGGGGGTGTTTCATAAAGCTGTTCGTAAAGTTATGAATGACTTTACAAACAACTTGAATATGGTAAGCCAAATGGGAATCTTAATCATTAAAAATCACATCAGCTAGAGGTGAAATATGCAGATTGAGATTAACCTTATCATTGTTCACAAACATTTTTATCGCAATTTTTTTTTTTTTTTTGCCACGATTTAATTGAGATTATGGAAAATGCAGTCACACTTTGTTAAAACGTCAGGAAAATTTGGGGCATCCCATTTGGCACTTCATATTCAAGTCGTTCGTAAAGTCATGCGCAACCTAACGAACAACTTTTAATATGGAACACCCTCCAGCATTTACAAAAGGTTCTCACTTGGATTCAACAACCACAGCCTATCGGCAAAACTGACCTAGAAAATGGCCACCTTGGACATAAACAACTGCATCATGGATGCACTTCTGGAAACCAAATTACCCAACAAAAATAAGAGAGAACTCACCCAAGAGGCCTTTCGTGTCCGATGGCATTGAGTATCCTAGGTTGGATGTAGGTCCAGTATCCTTGGTTCTTGTGCTCCTCCTGCACCCATTGGAGCTTGGCGTTCGGGTAGCGTTCAACCTCCTCCGCGACCAGGTCAAAGGGGAAAGGTGAAATCTGTACATATAGACACAAGAATAAAACTGATGAGGCACCATGATAATAGACCTTATGCATTGACGTCATCGCGCCACCATCTTAGAGGCTGAGGCCATTGCCTTGCACGCGTTTGTGATCTGCAGCTGGCGCATCTCTGACAACTCCGTTTACGTGTATTCCTATATCCTCTGAGGGAGGGCACTATGAGATTATGACGTCATATGCATAAGGTCTATAGTCATATTAAACAGACATGTATGTGCAAGTAAAACAAAACAAAACAAAAAAACTGGACCTTCCTTCTATCCATGTCACTTTAGTTAAACCATACACTAAGAAACAAGGCAAACGCCAAGCGTTGTCTCGCCTGCATATTGCAGTCATGAAGAGACTGCATGTCAAAACTATGCTATATGACTTCTGAGGCTGTCAGCAGTTTAGGGGGTGAATTGTGGTTCTGACAGTTTACATATGCAATAATGGTATAGGCCTACTTTATCCCTAGGAAATCAGATAACACTAAGAATGCTGTTAATACTATGAAGCTATAATTATTTCCATGCAAGTAAGGAAATGAATGTTAGTGAAAAAGAATGTAACTGATAATAATGTGAGTAAAATTGTAAAATTAAATTAATTATTAAGGTGTTATGTATTGTAATAATAAGTGAAAGGGAGTTCACAAATTATCATTACATAGGCTTGGTTATGGATAAATTAAATAAATAAATAAATAAATAAATAAATAAATAAATAAATAAATAAATAAATAAACAAATATATGAAAAACAGTAACAAGTAAAATACAAAATCTGGTTCAGGTATAGAGAGTAGTGAGTTCACTGCTATTATACAGTAAACTGTAGAATGAACTCTGTTGAACTGAAGTAAAATGTTAGTGTTAAAAAGTATCAAATTATAAAGTTCATGTCATTACAGGAACAAAGTGGTGTAAATCATAGCACAGTGCCAGTCATGGAAAGTTCATTGACCTTTAACCTTAATCAAATTCAATTCACATTCAAACTTGACCTGCACCTTCAAGAGATGGACCTCTGGTATGAATTTGGTGATTCCACGTCAAAGCTATAGAAAGTTATTAGGTGTACAACATAGCACAGTGCCAGTTATGAAAAGTTCATTGACCTTTGACCTTTGACCTTAATCAAATTCAACTCACATTCGAACTTGACCTGCACCTTCAAGAGATGGACCTCTCATATGAATTTGGCAATCCTACCTCGAAGGTATAGAAAGTTATTGTGTGTACAACATAGCACAGTGCCAGTCATGGAAAGTTCATTGACCTTTGACCTCTGACCTTATTCAAATTCAACTCATTCTCAAACTTGACCTGTGCCTTCAAGAGATGTACCTCTGGTATAAATTTGGTGATCCCACCTCGAAGCTATAGAAAGTTATTGTGTGTACAACACAGCACAGTGCCAGTCATGGAAAGTTCATTGACCTTTGACCTTTGACCTTAATCAAATTCAACTCACATTCGAACTTGACCTGCACCTTCAAGAGATGGACCTCTCATATGAATTTGGCAATCCTACCTCGAAGGTATAGAAAGTTATTGTGTGTACAACATAGCACAGTGCCAGTCATGGAAAGTTCATTGACCTTTGACCTCTGACCTTATTCAAATTCAACTCATACTCAAACTTGACCTGTGCCTTCAAGAGATGTACCTCTGGTATAAATTTGGTGATCCCACCTCGAAGCTATAGAAAGTTATTGTGTGTACAACACAGCACAGTGCCAGTCATGGAAAGTTCATTGACCTTTGACCTTTGACCTTAATCAAATTCAACTCACATTCGAACTTGACCTGCACCTTCAAGAGATGGACCTCTTGTATGAATTTGGCAATCCTACCTCGAAGGTATAAAAAGTTATTGTGTGTACAATATAGCACAGTGCCAGTCATGGAAAGTTCATTGACCTTTGACCTTTGACCTTATTCAAATTCGACTCATATTCGAACTTGACCTGCGCCTTCAAGAGATGGACCTCTGGTATGAATTTGGTGATCCCACCTTAAAGCTATAGAAAGTTATTGGGTGTACAACACAATTGTTGACGACGACGCCGACGACGCCGACGACGCCTACGCCGACACCGGAAATAGTGATACCTATGTCTCGCTCCGCTACGCAGGCGAGACAAAAACCATCTACCAAACTGAATATGGGTCAAGCTTCTGAAATTCTCACATGGTACATGTATAGTTTACCCAGAAGAAGAAATAAATATAATTCAAATCAGATGAGTGAAAAATTGCTGTTGGCTCAAGCAACAACTACATATTCACCCTCAGTATAACTATGACTTAATTTTGTATTTTATATGCACTACCCATTACGTTTTGAGATGACTACCATGCATAAAAGCCCCACCTTTCTGGTTTTACTGATATAAGACAGCAATCACTGAAGGTGATTAATATACCCCCACCCCCAATGTGTGTGCAAATTTTCATGAGCATTGCTGGGAAAATGAAGTATTTTGATCCACCAGATATTTCCAGATTTATTGCAATAATACACTGTTACCATGGCAATGCAGTTTCCGACACATTAAAAAAAAATGACTTGCACATCTTCATTTAAAGGCTAATGTGTTTGCCAAATTTCATGAGCATTACTCGAAAAATAAGGAAGTATTTTGTTCTGCAAGATTTTCCCCTGATTTCTTGCAGTAATATGCTGTGACAATGGCAACAGTTTCTGACACATGCAAACAGTAGGCCTTGCTTATCTTCATTCCAAGACTAGTGTTAGTGCCAAATTTCATGACCTCTGCTCGAAAAATGAGGAAGTAGATTGATCCGTACGATTTTCCCTTAATTTATTGCAATAATATGCCGTTACCATGGCAATCCAGTTTCCAACGCATGCAAAAAGTGTGGCTTGCACATCTACATCCCATGACCAATGTGCATGCCAAATTTCAAGAGCATTATTCAAGAAATGAGGAAGAAGTTCAATCTGCAAGATTTTTCCATGATTTATTGTAATAATATGCCGTTACCATGGCAACGCACTTTCAAACCCATTCAGAAAGTGTGTCTTGCACATCTTCATTCCAAGACCAATATGTGTGCCAAATTTCATGAGCATTGCTTAAGAAATGAGGAAGTAGTTCAATCCGCACGATTTGCAACGGACTGTTCGCCCGACCGACCATACGCTGATTCCTATACCCCCTTCAAACTTCGTTTGGTGGGGGTATAATAATTTCCTACACCAATATTATCAGCTAACAAATTTTACCAGAATATATTTGATGAAATTCCTAACCTGTTCAATCCGGGAGATGGCAATGTCGTTGACGAGCCCCCTTGTCTCTCTCTGGCTCAGAAGCTCATAGTAGACCTTTCCAGTACAGAAGATCAGCTTCTTGACTGCTTCAGGGTTCTGGCTAGGTAACCCCTCTTCAGGGTACATCCTCTTGAAAAAGGTACCTTCATTTTTTTTAAAGGGGGGAAAAATAAATGAAAATGAAAAGAATTAAATTGTGGTACTTAATGTTGTTAGTGCCTTTACAGTATATACGGCTCATATGGAATCTCATATTTCTTCACTTCAGATTTTCATTGTTCTAATAGAAATTTATAAGCTTGTCTTTCTTCTGAAAAATTCAACTTTTTCAGAAACTGTGAGGCTTGACATTATGAAACATTGGTTGAATCAAGATAAGCAATGAAAAGAGTAGGTACCACAAGGAGGTAAAGTGTGCTAGGATTGTCAATCTAGCCAAGAGTGGTCGGTTTGGTACAAGTGTGATGGTCAGCATTGTGTAGGGTTGGGAGCTAGCTTTCGCTAATTTGCTAAATAATTAAAAAGCTCATAAAATTATTTTCCACCTTTTCCAGAACTCAAGCTTCTTTTTAAAGAGAACAAGCACTCACCTTCCTTCATTTCATCAAATGAGGACCTGGCATCTGGGTGACGCAGCAGACTCTTAGGTGTGAACATCACAAGCTAAGAAAGGAATAAGAGAGAAAAGATTAATGCTTTCCTATTTCACCAGATTGAACACTCAGCCTGAGATAACTTGGAATAGGGTCTATGCAATATGTATGTTAGACTGGAATTAAATCGTGCTTAATGGGTTAGGAGTGGAACAACGCATTTTGGTGTGGATTATTAACCTGGCCAATGGATTCAATTTATGTCTGGAATTTATAATGCATATCTCCACTCCAATGAGGAGATATTATCAAGATTTTCCCTTTTTTCATTATTTATCCACTTACTACTACCTTTTTATTTGATGGCTGCCACATTTTACACAATAGAATAACTTCTCCATATCACTGACACAGACAATAGACACCATAACCTAAAACTCATGGCAGCTGTGAAGACAAAATTTTAAATTAGGATATGCTTAAGTAATGACTATTTAACCCATTCGTGACAGGAATTATTCAAGGCCTAATTTGATCAGCTTTTATTCTTCAAATTGGCAACACCAAAATTTTTCTTTTATTGCTACATTTTAAAAATAAAAAGTCATGTATCTGAAATAAATATAAATTGGCAAAAAGTATGAAGAGAATTCAAAAAGTTGCCAATTTGCAGGGGAAAATGGTGATTTTAAAATTTCCATTGCATTGCCAATTTAAGGATTTTAATGCTTATTTTCATTTTAAAAAAATTTCAACATCGAACAGAAAATATTGACGCAACCAAAATGGGCACAGTTTGTGTAGAAATTTTTCTCTTTCTACTCATGTATTTGGAATGATTTCTAGGGCTCTGCATCAAAGGTTATAAGGCCAAACCACATAATGCGGACCTTCTGTCGCGAATGGGTTAATCATACCAACTTCTTGGTTTAGTAATCTCGTATTTCTGATAAGTGAATTCAGTCTTCACGAATAAAGCTTTTGTGCAATCTACTGTAAAACTGCCCTTTGCAAGAATGTGACTTACTGGTTTACGGAAGGGAAGCAGAATCTGCCTTCTGAGAGCATGGAAAAAGTTTGCCGGTGTACTGCAGTTCAGGATCAGCCAGTTGCAGTCATAAAGCTGTTTGACCTCCAGATCTCCATTCCTTTCCTAAACAAACATCAAGAAAGATGGGGAACATCAAAATAAGAACTTCACTGGTTGATTATGTAATACTTGAGAATTAGAGTCTGTCAGAATTTAGAATCATCAAAATGATACCAAACTGACACAATCCTGCAGAAAGTCACATGCATTGCACACGGAAATATGTATATGGGACCACATACACAAATGACGCAATAGTTTGGTCAAAATATTCAAGCTAACTCTTGTTAGGTTTCAAACAGGAGGGCATTTGAAGAGTGATCTTTTTTTTGGTGGATGCTTTTTTAATAATATTCTTCTAAAATGACAAACAAAGAAAAAAAAAAAGATGAGATCTTGAATTATTAGGAATCTTTGCAAGAGCCCAACCTTTTTTGTAATTTGAAGAGATGCAATGAATTGTGATTCATACTTACTGGGATCACATCAGCATCTTCATTGCACATCTGTAAGAAACGTTCTGGTCTAGCACTTGAGTGCTCAGGTCCCTAAAAGAAGGAAAATAAATAAGATGATAGCAATGCTTAAAGCGGATCTTCAAATAGCTGTGATTCTCATCACAACCTTCACTGCCAATGTCCTACTCCTTCAACTTATCATTCATATTCCTCCACATGTTTGGTGTCAGCATCAAAATCCTCTAGATCACCATCGTCCTGTTCATTACCAATGTCACCACTGACACCATCTTCACAATCACTAGCATTATCATCTTCATCATTACATTAAAACCATAATTAATCCTCTTATCTACCCCCTCATTATCAAACTTACTACAGCATCATCTTCATAATCATGAGTTGTCCTCACAATCAACATTTTATCTTTATCTTCATCAGTTCCATTGTGGCCATCACACCCCTCCTCCTCCACCTCCTCTTTGTGAAGCATCACTCATACCATCATATCTATGTGGCAAGAACATCACAAAGCTACTTTGCTTGCCAACACAATAACCACCATCATCATCCCACCACCACCACAATCCTCACCAAATTTACCATCACCATAAATACCACAATCCCCATCGATCTGGATACATCCTCATGATCGCTTACCATGCCTTCATATCCATGAGGCAGGAGCATCACTAGACCGCTCTGTCTGTACCACTTGGCCTGGCCTGTTGAGATGAACTGGTCTACGATGCATTGGGCAGTGTTGTGAAAGTCTCCAAACTGGGCCTCCCAGACGACCAGGGCTCGGGGGTTGGTGAGGGAGAATCCAAGCTCAAAACCTGAATGAAGGAGGTCAGTGGAAAAAAAATTCATTCGTACTTCAGCTGCAGGAGACAAGATTTCCCCATATTTAAAATTGATGCTGTTATCATAGACAGGCAACAGTTAGTTTTACCTAATTAGCCTGAAAAGGAACTTATACAAGTTTTTAGATCCACTTGCTCTGAAAAAAAAGAAGCCTAAAGGTTTGTTCTCATATGGAACGGCACACCCTCATGTAAAGGAATGGTATACATGTATGAGGAGGCGAATTATAACCATTGAGGGAAAAATTATCATTTTTGCCTCATGGCAGCAAAAAAAGGTGTAGACCAATCAAATTCTTAAAAAGTGTGTGCAAAATACGATGTCACGCGATTGTCTGCAAAACTTAGGCCAAAACTCTCTTTCATCTGAGTGCAAACTATTATTGACGTGTTGATGTGCATCTCATTATCACAAGTGGGGCGATTTACCGCGCCATATGTGAACACTCAGTACAGATAGATGCAGCTTCTACAGAGGATTACTAAAGAAAATCTTACCGAGAACACCAAACTCTGAGAGCGAGCTGTTACAGACAGTGTAGTGGGCTTGGTCAGGGTAGAGATTGTTGAGAGGGTAGTAGCGCTTCTTGTCCTCATTCTGATCATGCAGAACATGATGACGATGGCTGGAAAGAGATAATAGGATTATGAAGATGATATCAGTTTCACCTCATTGATTGTACCAGTTCATGATCAAACATTCATCACCATATAATGCAATGTACATGTACCCCACGGTTTTAAGCCCATTGTTTATCCTTAGAAAGTCAAAAGGATGGTGGATAACACAAAATAGTGGGCTTGGTAAGGTTAGTGGAATAAAACTGGATAAAACTGCAAAAAATCAAGAACATCCACATAACCATGTAAAAGCTATTTTCACATAAGAAAGTTTCATAGAAAAATAAAATGCAGAACTTTTACAGGTTATTTAATTAAAGGGTAAACAACAACAATCAACACAAAAAATGATATTTCATGAAAACCTCAAATAACTTTTGGCACTTACCACACCTTTACCTTCGAAACTGTGAAGATGAACTTGCTACTCATTAAAAAAGTAAAATTACAACTTAAAAAACCCCCAAAATGACATAATTTGAACAATACTAGTTTTCCATGACTTTTGGCAATATTTCTTTTTGTGTTCTTTTTTTTTTTTGATGACTCATCTGGCCCAGGAAACAGGTTTTCAAATTTCCTAGACTTTTCCAGGTTTATCAAGAACAGGGAAACCTTGAAGTTACCATGCTGATTTACCTGAATGTTCCTCTCTCTACGTCCTGTCCACTGAGTCTAACATGGATACCCTCTTTGAGCAATGAGCCGAAAGCCAATGCCTCCCCCAGAGCCCAGTCGATGGTACGGTTCTTCACCATGTCCATACGACCACGCAGGACACGCTTCAGACCTGTGTACGGATCATAGATAATATTCCGGTCAAACGATTTGAGATGAACGCAAATCAAGAATGAATTCAATTTGTCTTTGATTAAGAATTCTACACATTGTTATAAGTGATAATAATGCACATCACAGCAAATTATAGGTATTCATCAGCAGTCCTTCTATGAAATTCCTCAATATACATCAAATATTCTGTACAAAGAGGAACATTTATCCCCAGGTAAACAAAATACAGGTGAAATGTTACAGAACATTGAGAAGATAAAGGTTAGCATAAAATACAAGGAACCAAAGTGAATCAAGTTTGCTGCATGTGCCTGAGGGCAATGGTGATGCACCTACCAATGTATATTTACAGAATGCTTAACCAGTTGAACACAATTTTATTTCAGCATAACACACATTTTCCAAAGACCCTAGCCCGAGTTATCTTGGGCCTAGTGTTCAACGGCTTTAACATGCAACACCTCTTTATCAAAATATTATTTAAAGGTTATGATTTGAATAGTAGTATTGAGTCATGGAACCCACAATATTCAAAGCAAAACATCTTTTCATTGGCACCCTCTAATTATGGCAAAATTGAATACATTACAAATACACTATTCATTACATAACAAGTCAGTTGAGTACTAGTACATTTTTTTTTTCTGTTTCTGGATACAGTTAAATTCAAACTTTGTATCATGAAGCATTAGGCAGTTTGATTGTGGAAGCGCAGGTGGTCAACAAACCTCCATGAAGTATCAGATCTTCCGGATTGGTGCTGAACTTCTCTCCGATGTAAGTCAGGGTCTCTTCGTCGATACCAGTAGATGGATAATGAAGAGGGACCTCCTTGTTGAAGAAACCTGGGCCAAAGGTAAAAAATATCAAAGAGTGATTGGAGAGCACATTGAAGACATGACAGAAAATCTTGCCCATGATGTACATGCAGCAGGTGAACTGACATGGCAGGTTTTAAGACAGAGTGCCACTATGCTACATAATCAGATTCCATCATCTTCATCCCTGCTTATTTCATCTAATCAGTTGTCAATCTTTCTAGTTCCAATGAAACCTTGAAAAGCCTACAACAATTACACACAGACTTTACAAAGCTTTTGAAGTCAATAATGCATTTTTAATCCATAGCAGTACAGTGTTTCCCATGAGTGACACTTTCCAGTATTTTTTATTCCAAAATGCTAGGAATTACGTATTGTACATGATTCTATCAGGAAGTCCTACTTCATTTCGGAAAGCTACTGGAAAAACCATTTTGTGACATGAGACTTCCATAAATCTGGATGATTCCAGGAACTGGCAACAGTTTTTGGATTAAAACAAATTCCCGAATTCCAAAATTCTTCTTTCTAGCAGACTTTGCTCCAACTTCTCGTTGGCTGCCTGTCACATGACCTACCATGCCAAGGTGAATCCAACCAATCAGCATTCCTGATCTCTGTCACTTTCTTAGCATTCTGATAGGCATCCTCACAGATCTTATCGTATCCATCTTGCTCCTCCTGTTCCAAGATAAAAAGCATAGTAACAGGTTTATAGAAAGGAGTCCTGGGCAAGCCCACCATATTTCCCATGTTGCCACATATCATAAAATCATATAATGGAACTGTGAACATGAATTGACAAAAAATATTATTACACTTGCCATTTTATATCATTCAAGCTGTGGTATTAACCCATAGAGGTACAGTGTCACCTTTAGGAGATGCTTTTGCAGTATCTGTTGGTTCAGAATGTTAGGCAGCACATATTATACATGAGCAGAAAGAGGAAAAATGCACTGAAAAATTTGAGCCCATTCCCATCGCTGTATGGTGTGGCGTTCTCGAATTAGAGCAGTTTAAGTGTAACTAATCATACTCTTTAAATTGGCAACGCAGTGAATAACATATAATCACTATTTCTGTGTTCAAAATTGGCAATTTCTGATTCAATTTTACAATTATATTTCATTTTGGTTTATGTTATATCCATATTTATTTTTTTCAAGCTATGTAAATGTGGAAAAAAAATAATTTGTATTGCCAATTTGAGGATTGACGATGATTAATTTAGACCTCAAAAAAGCTCTGTACTGCTATGGGTTAATAGGAAATTAAATGGAGGCCTAGTGTAGAAGAGAGTCACCACTGCATGTTCAGAACCCACTGCACTATTTGAAGAAGTGTAAGGGGAAACCCCGATGATGTAATGGTACACCTGCACATCTCAATGAATTATACCGCAAGGAGAGACTAAAGGGTCACAATAATTAAGTTCTTTTTTTTCCCCTTCCAGGCCTAGGTGACAGCATTAACTTAATAATACTAATAATGTCTCAAAAGTCAACCTGAAACAGTTAACTCAGCATGCATGATCAAGCTTAACCCCTAGCAGTATGGTGTCTCCTTAATGTGACACTTCTGCATTATCTCCTGATCCAGAACACTAGGTATAAGATAAACATATTTCACTGAAAAACAGTGCAGTATATTGTGGCATTCTTGAACAAAAGCAATTTAATTATAACTAATCATTACAGAAGCTAAAATTAGTAATGTATGGAACATATATCATCACTACTTTCATGTAGAAATTGGAAAATTTCAAACCAAATTTTGACATATTCATTCACATGAGATAATAATATGTATATTTTCATTGTGTCAAACTAAGTAAAAGTAGGAAAAAAAGGATAATTCTTGCCAATGTGAAGAGGAAAAGCTTATTAATTTAGATCTTTACAAAGATCTGTCTGTTATGGGTAACTGACCTCAAACTCCTGTTCAGTCATGATGCCTTCCTTGATCTTCTCTGCTGCATATTGCTTGAGAACCTGTTGATGACCACGGATCTTCTTGTACATGAGAGGCTGAGTGAACAATGGCTCGTCCATCTCGTTGTGACCATTACGTCGGTAGCACACCTATATCCAACATAAGAAGAACGATTACATAAATATTTTATTTGTAGTTTTTGCTCATATTAGCCTATTCTTCTCAATTGACTTTGGAAAGTTTTAACACATACAAGAAATGTACAAGAAAAAAGAATCCTGGGCTGTTTAATGTAAAACATAGTTGACAAGCCCTTTTAAAAGTAAATATAAAAGAAGTTTCTTTGAGAGTTATTATCATTTTAATGCATGAATTGACATTCCATATGGTCTATATTATCAATTTACATTAATGAACCAATGCGACATTTGGGTGAGAAATTACGTGTACAGATCACATGAAAAGTATGCAAATTTAATACTTGCAAGAAATTTGTTATCTATGTTACTTCCAAGATTTTTATTTGACATTTGGACAATTCTTACAAAGTTGTGATGAATGCATATTGTAAATGTATGAAGTAAACATAGGATACATGCAGAAAGAACATGCTACCACACACAATAGCAGGGCAATATGGTTGTCATATTTACACATGTACCTTACGTTATTGTTCCCTGGAAAGCTTTGAAAAGAAAGTCATCTTAAAGAGGCCAACAAATGGGAAATCATGGGGAAAACGAATTTGCAAAAGGCTTGTCACTTGTACACTATCATCCGTCCGTTATGCGATAACAGTTCAGACAGCACGAAGTTTACCGAACTCAACCTAGTCATACACTTCGGGTTCTCACATTTCTCAACAACTCGAAGTGTTTAGACTCTTAACGGGTCTCATCGTGTTCACTCAAAGAAACGTCTTGTATAATGCTCCAACATTTCAAAATACAAAATATAGTTTACTTCTGGTTTGTTAGTCTAGCCATTAAACTTCAATGCCTTTCCCCGACACGTCGTCGCCGCGGATTACGTAACACCCCTTAGGCTCTCCTAGAGAGCTGGCCATGTAATTGTTTTTCCATATGACTAGCTGTTTATTAGCTTTTTCATTGCGCGAAATTTGAAACACTTACGGGAATAAATCACAGTTGTTTAGAATGGATTATCCCTTTTCTTGAAACTCGAGCGGCCGACTGCATTCGCCCTCTTTCATCCGAGATCACCCTGCCTTTCCCCATGATTTCTCATTTTGTAGCCCCTTTAAACCACTGAACACTAAGCGCGAGATACTCCAGGTAGGGTCTATGGAAAATGCATGTTATACTGAAATCACATTGGGCTCTACAGGTTAAGACCAACTTGATATGGAATAATTCAGAGGTGCCAGAACTTTACCCAGCTCATCATGCCTGCAGTGTTAAAGCACCAGGTTAATAAAAGCCAAGATTCTTACCAAGTCAATGACAACGTCGCTCTTGTATCTGCAGCGCCACTTGGAGGCAACCTGGCACACATGCATGACTGCTTCCGGGTCATCTGCGTTGACGTGGAAGATGGGTGCATTGACAACACGTGCCACGTCAGTACAGTACGGGGAAGAGCGCGAGAATCGTGGATCGGTTGTGAATCCAATCTGGATAGTTGAAACATGAAAATATGCTGTTAACAATTCTTAATTGTTTTGCTAGAATGCTTGATAAACCATTATTATTAGCAATTTAGTTACTTCAGGAAGCAAGATATATGTATGATACATGTATATGTTCTGAAAGTGATGGATGTATTCTACATATCTAGACCCAATGAAAATTTCACAAAATAATGGCATAACCAATTAAAGTCAATAACATGATTTCTTTTCAATACTACAATTTTACCTCACAGACAGGGAAAAACCAAGGTTGAATCCAAATATAAGATTACCCAATAGCTACCACTACACAAAAAGTCACAAGATATGCTAGTTCACATTAAAGTTTCAACTAAATACATTTCAAGATTGCCAATTCTATTCTGAAACACTTTCCAAACTGCAATTTATAATGAAAGTGCAGGGAAACATCTTATCATACATAAGTTACCTATGAAAGTTAGATGAATAACTATTACTCCTGTAATTTGGAGCTAATGAACTGAACATGCATTATTTAAAGGGATTTTAAGAACAATAACAATAATTTTGATGATTTTCAATCAAAATCAATGCATTTTGGCAAATTATTTGTGGCTTGGTCATGGCTGACCTCAGAATTTGAGTAAATAGGATAAACCAGCTGTGACGTAAATGTGGGTACCAGATAAGCGCACTGTAGTTGATGTGCGTGCTAAACTGTACAATATGTAATGTACCTAGCCCGCATTTTTGCTAGAATTGCGTGACAAGGTACCCACCATGACGTCACTGGGTCAACAGCAGTTGAAACTGGGACACCGTGGAGGTGCAAAAAATAGGCTGAAATCTTACCATATTTTTGGTTATTGCTTGGCAGCTTGACTATTTTGAAACTTTAGGCAGATGATTTTCTGTTCATAAAAACATACTTTTTTAAATGAAGGAACATTGTTTCAGCATTGGGTACCACCCTTTAACCTATACACAAATGAGGGTAGATATGTAACAGAACTGAACGTTGCAAAAGCGGGATTCGTGAATGAGTGAATGGATTTACCTGATTGTTGATGACAACATGGATAGTTCCGTGGGTAGAGTACTCTGGTAGATCTGACAAGTGGAAGGTCTCGTAGACGATTCCTTGTCCGGAGAACGCAGCATCACCGTGCATCAGGATGCTCATTACCTATAACATCACAAAACACAGTTTAAAAAAGGAGAATTGGCATTAAACTGATCAAGTATAGTCTCACATTGTCCGCCTTGCATAAAAAGATATGTGTGTCAGATTGTGCGATATTCCTTCCATGAATTCCGGCAAATTTTAGAGTAATGTCTGAGAGGAATGCAATAGAACGGTTAAAGGTTAAACTCAGCGGTAGGCTATGACCCCTCCACGCCAATGAGCTTGGCGTAAAACATGCAAAGTGCATCTTTTTTGTGTTTATGCGGGCGATGGAATTCCCATTGGTTTTACATGTGTACAGGCACTGTGTGATGCTGCGTTGACACTGTTTTCGGAGACTAAAAACTTAAATTTTGCCATTTTGGATGCAAAATACACCCACACAAATGAGTTTTTATTTAATATCCTACACATCATAATGGTTTTATGATACAGTCTATCATCTCATTTGGCAATGAATTGAAATAGTATGATACTTTTCTGGGGGGGGGGGGGGGCTGGATACTGGATATGGGAATAAGCTTTTAGACAAATTTCTTCCTTGGAAAAGAAAAAGAATACAGTATAATGTTTCATAATCTTTCATGCAAATATATCTCAATTTATTCAAAAACTTGTGTGATTTTCATAAACAAAGAGGGCAACTTTCAAGAAAAGTAGATAACTTCTTTCTCGAGGATGCAAATATGCTCTTGCAGCACAAAAAATTCAAAGCCCCACAGCCCAAGCAAGCAACGGGAAGGAACCCCCATATCCATGCACTGTATAGAACCACACCCATTGAATGCCACTGGTTACCTTTAGTGCTGACCCCCCCCCTTTCCCAGGCAGCTCCGCCCTCATCTTTTCCTGAACGACAAGATTGACTGCTTCCAAGTAAGATGGGTTGGCTATCATAACCATCATCTAATAAAACCCACACAAATTTTGCCAATCTCCTTACCTGGTTGCCCTCGGTATCACCGCGGTAGAACTGCTCTGCCCTGGTCTTTCCCTGGACGACAGGATCAACGGCCTCCAAGTGAGATGGGTTGGCTACCAAAGCTAGGTTGATGTTACGCTTGCTGATGTGATTGTGGCGGGAGTGGGACATACCCAGATGGTATTTGACATCTCCAGAGCCCTGCAAGAGTAACAACAACAACAACAAAATAAAGTTTTAACAGTTTTCTTGCAGCAAAGTTCAAGAGTGTGAAAGAGAGTATGTTTTTTAAAATCTTTAATCATGTTGTAATATGGTTTTAACATGGCTCTCTGTGACCTTATGAATGGACCATCTTAATAATTAATAAATGAATAAATAAACAGATAGATTAATAGATAAACAAAATGAATACATAACTGAATAGATAGATAGATGAATACATGTACATAAATAAATCAATCAATTAATAAAAGAATAAATAAAAAATGAAAAATAAAGAAATAAATAAATAAACAAATCAATCAATCAATCAATCAATCAATCAATCAATCAATAAACAAAAAAAATGAAAAAAAAAACCCTCTCTAATACATGCTCTCATCACCAACCCCTAAAAATCAATCACACAATACATACCTCATCTGCAGCTTCTAGCTTAGAATCAAACTGGCAGAACAGCTGCTCCAGGGGCTTACGGGCAACGTTGGCAAGGACATTCAATCGACCACTGCAACATTAACATAGACAAAGAGAAACGAGAATACGTAAAGGTTAATGATTTCAGTCAATTATTCAACAATCTAGATATAATCTATTTAGGTAAAAGTCTAATCTATTTTGTCCTTTACTGTACTGAAAACATGTGATGACTATCAATCTGATAACCCATATAGAATTGGAATCAGACAAAATATCAAAATAAAACAATATCTTCACAGGAGAATGGTTAAAAAACATGTCATTTTACTAGTGCCATTCTCTCTCTCTGTAGTACCAACATCAATTCATTCTTTGGTTAAAAGACATGCAATCATTACAATATATACAAAGCATTTGAAGGTAAAATACAAATGAATTCATAGAAATAGGAAGAACAAAAGGGATCATAATTAATTAAGGCTTGACAGGCTGACCCCAAAAGATTGCAAATTATAACTGTTACAGTGATATTTCGATGGAAGAAAAGCAATGCAACAAAGGTGTAGGGGTATTGATTTAGGAAATTAATTTAGAAACAACTGATAATGTGATGACATATTATTGATAAGATGAGAGGTATAAATTAAGCTTTCTTTTGAATGAATCTAAAAATGGAGTCTCTCAACAATGAATTCCATACAACACTTCCAAAATGACGAATAGAACATCTTTTCCCCTTTGTGTACAGTAAGCTAAAAATTCCACTTTTCAATTCTACCATACTTGGGTTATACAAGTACCTGTACCTTGGACTTGCCAATTCAATGCAGTTCATAGCAATGAATGGAAATACACATAATATTTTCAGTTTCACGGCTACGGCTATGGCCTCTGCCTCATGTATCATATTATGCTATGCCATCTGGTACATATATATATTGTATATAACTAATAGCATTTCACAGCCTTCATAATGGCAAATACACATGATGTATATGTTATTTCAAAGCTTCTCATAATTCATATCTTGTAAATTAGTGCCTCTGCCTCATGTATCATGTTATACTATGCGAACGGTACATATAACTAATAGCATTTCACAGCCTTCATAATGGCAAATACACATGATGTATATGTTATTTCAAAGCTTCTCATTTTTCATATCTTGTAAATTAGTGTCTCATGTATCATGTTATACTATGCGAACAGTACATATAATGTATATAACTAATAGCATTTCACAGCCTTCATAATGGCAAATATGTCATATATATATCACATATATGATGTATATGTTATTTCAAAGCTTCTCATTTTTCATATCTTGTAAATTAGTGCCTCTGCCTCATGTATCATGTTATACTATGCAAACGGTACATATAATGTATATAACTAATACAATTTCACAGCCTTCATAATGGCATGATGTACATGTATATGTTATTTCAAAGCTCATTTTTCATATCTTGTAAATTAGTGTCAATATAAATCATTCTCTTCCGTTAATCATCCAGCCTGACAATTACTTTGTAATTAAGTATCGGATGATGTATTTCAGTTTTCATTTTCTCAATATCTTGACATTAGACATATACAAAATGGGTTCCTGTAACATCTACAAAGGATAAATATCACAAAAGGCATATGTGTTGACATTTTAAGGTAAAACCATGTGGGCCTTTCTGCTTCGTAGTTCCCATATAAATAAGTATCATCTATCTGCAACTTGTTTATTTAAGGTCGCATGTCATACTCCTTAGTGGTCTTTTGCATTTCTCCTTTGATAGAAAGCATAATGATACATGAATATTATTAGAAAACAAGCAGAAAAAGTAATCTACAGCCCATCTACGGTCAAACCTGCTTTAAGCTCGGCTCACACCTTTGCGTTTTTAGCTTGCGTTCAGCTGCGCATTGCCCGAACGCAGATAAACGCAACACAACGCGATTAAACGAGCTAATACGAGGTCAATACGCAGACCAACGTAGAGGCATTGAGTTCTAGCTCGCTAGTTTGAATTTTTTTTCAAACTTCCGCAACTGAACGCAAGAGAAAAATCCATGCGAGCAAAGACGAGTGACCGCCAGCTGATGCGAGCAAGGACGAGCAACAGCGAGCAGCTTAACGCAGGCCAACGCAGCGCTACTTTGAGCTGCGTTTCACTGCCTAAAGCTGCGTTACCGGCTCGATTTACCTCGACTTACCTCGCTTTAGCTCGCATCAACGCGTGTATCGTTGTGCTATACCTCGCACGCTGTTCGCACCAACAAGGACTGTTACGGATGTAGCTCGGTGCACTGCGTTTGTCTTGGATCTTAACCGCGAGTCTAGCTCGTCTTTCGCTCGTTTTACTTCGTTCCTGCTCATTTTAGCTCATTCCTGCTCGCTTTGGCTCACCAGCACTGCGGATATCTGCCTTTGACAGAGAACCCTCACTCTTGAATTATTATTCAGTTAGTTCGTAGGCCGGGAGAGAAAGATGCCGAAAATTAGAAAATCCACGACAAAGGCTTCAGCAACCCGAGGCCTGTCCCCCATTCCTGCTCCGGAGTCACCAGGAGTGGCAATAGCTGAAGATGCCGGGGATGACGAACTCGTGGAAGTTCAGCAAGAAATCAAGAAGAAATCAAAGAAAGCTGCAGTCAACTTTACTGACGAGCAAGAAATGATCTCCAAAAAATTCAAAATCGGGCAGCGCGTATAATAAATAATACACCTTGGGATTCATCGGGAAGTTATAACCTAAACAAACTTGGATGGTGTACGCTTGAAAAGAAAAGAAAGGAAAATATTATTGTAATGATGTTCAACATATTGAACAAATACGCTCCTTCTTACTTGACTGATAAATTTTCTTTCAGAGAAAGGCCATATAATACGAGAAGTGGAAATCTCTGCGTAAATATAATTCAACCTAAAACTTCTTCTGCTAAACGCTCATTTTTATATAGAGGCGCTTGCTTATGGAATTCGTTGCCCCAAGAACTGCAAGCTGCACAAACCAAGTACAGCAGGCTTAAAAAGGATGGATATTTTGTAAACATTTATACTCTGCTCATACATGATGGATAAGAATCCTTGATTATCTGTTGTCAATTTTGAGTGTACTAATTGTAACTGCTAACTGCACAATATTTTAATACGATATAAGACAGTTTTTATTTTTATCTATGAAATAAATTTCGCAATCTTTTTTGTATGTTCAATTATTATCATATTTTAAATTCATTTCTATATATCTTTTACTATGTAAATACTTTTTCACAGTTAATTCATTTTTAATTTTTGATTTTCTTGTCATTTTGTCTTCTTGCCTCGTTATATCTTGCTGGCAATATTTCTTTTGTTTATATGATATTTTTAATAGTTTAATTCATTCTAAATGTGTTTCTCTTGATAATTTTGTTCTTACAATGTTGATTTACACAGCCCCAATGGAAACCAGTTATGTAACTGTTTGGGCTTTTTAACCGTGTATAAATAAATAGATCAATAAAACAAGAGCTCGGGGAATGGCTCTGTGCAAATCCCATGTTTTATGATAAAGGGTGCAAATTGGCGGAGAGTGGAAAGCAGGCACTGGAATCGATTGGCGAGAATTCCGAAAGCGTTCTCGACCACTCTCCTAGCCCGAGAGAGCCTGTAGTTAAAAACTCTCTCTTCTCTAGCCATAGCTGTTCTAGCATATGGCTTCATCAGCCATGTTCTCAACGGGAATGCCTCGTCTGCCACGATGTAGTAAGGGGTGTTCTCGTCGTCATTTGGCAGGGGCTCTGGAGGGGGTACTCCAAGGGTGTCCGATTCTAGGCGTTGCCTTAGTTCGCAAGAGTTAAAAAGCTGCGCATCTGACGTAGATCCCTCAGCTCCCACATCGATCCACAGGAACCTGTACTGGGCATCAACTAAGGCCATCATAACTAGCGAATAAAAGCCCTTGTAGTTGTAAAAGATGGAGCCACTATCAGCGGGACATCGGATGGCAATATGTTTGCCGTCCAAGGCTCCAATGGTGTGAGGAGCGTTCCACCGATCTTCGAAGCCCTGTGCAACAGTTTTCCATTCTTGAGGACTGGTAGGGCACCTAACAAGCTCATCTGAGAACTCCTCGATGATGGCAGAGCACACTTCACGGACTATGAGTGAAATTGTGTTATCGGCTACCCTGAAACTATACATGAGCGTTTTGTAACTGTCCCCAGTGGCCAAGTGACTAAGGGTGACGGCCAGCTTTAGTGCAGGTGAAAGAGCTTCCCTGAAGAAGGTGTCCTGCTTCTGCAGTCTCCCATGGAGTCTTTGTTCTAACTCACTGAACATTGCAGGACTTATTCTCAAATAGTTTGCGAATGCTTCTTGGTCTTCAGCTTCTAGTTCCCTCATCAGCTGGTTGAAATGGCCCTGCTCATTCCTCCTGCAGATCCAAGACCGAATCCAACAACTTCGAGGCCAGATACGGCTTCGTCGATGCAACTCAAGCAGCAATTCCCCTTGCGCATAATCGTCAGTGGCCTCTTCCTCTTCCAGCTATAGCAAAAGCTTAATTTTTTTGTATAGAAGAGCTTTGCAGAGAAGCCATAGTTCACAAAGCGATGTTTGCCTGTAGATTCGTCAAAAGATTATGACTAGTACCACAAAATGATCATCACCGCTGCAATATACGACCACACGTGTACGCAGCAGAGCGAACTGTTACGCCGCGGAAAGAGCAGCAGTCGAGGTAAAGCGAGTGAATGAGCAGTGAGTCGAGGTGAGACGAGGTAGGGCGAGTGGCTAGCGAGCAACAAACGAGTGGCTAACAAGGTAAACACGAAACGTGGCGAGCAAACTTTGTATTGCATCGTACTGCTACGAGCAAAAGCGAGCTAGAGCGAGGTAAAACGCAACCTAAAGCGACCGTAAGCGGTATTTTTCGAAAAAATGTACGAGCTATAACGAGCTCCATACGCAACAGTGTGAGGGCTGCCGAATGTTTTGCTGCGTTGTGCTGCTTAAGGCTGCGTTTAGGCTGCGTTTGGCTATCGCAGCAATACGCAGCTAACAACGCAAAGGTGTGAGCCGGGCTTAAGTGACCACCTGTATAGAAGGACCACCTGTCTATAAAAACCACAATTTTTGTTTCCCTTAAATTGTTTTTCCCACTGAAACAAGTATTAAAGGGACCTGTCAAATAAAGTCCACCTGCTCATAAGGACAAGGTTTCTTCATGTCTCCCTTGGGTGGTCTTTATATACAGGTTTCAGTGCTTGATTTCCATTAATAGACCAAGCAGACGACTAGTAACAATTACACCTTTAATTTTTCAGGGAGGATGAGAATCGCTGAATTTTATCACTGTTGGTAAATTTTTATCTCTCAAGCAGACATCACAGCATGATACAAGCAATTTTCAAAGCTGACTGGAAAAAATAATTGTCGTATTGGTCTTTGAGTAACTAAACGCATCAGAGCCCTGTTTCATAAGACTTGTTATCAGTAACATCTGCCACATTTCTATGACAAATTTGCTCTCAGCCAATCAGATGCAAGGATTTCAGTAGCTTATAACAGTTATTGCAACTTGTTATTGATAACAAGTTTTATGAAACAGGGCTCAGAAAAAACATCAATATCAAACAAATGACTTTGATAAACACAGGCCCTACATGTAATCATTTGCACTCTTACTATAAATGATGGAAAACAAAATATTTCCATCCTCGCCTTTTGAACCTTCTTCATTTGTTTGCTTTTCCCACTCAACAAGTTCTTAATGACTTTTTACAATATTTATCAATAAACATAACAAGGCTAGATTAAATGCACTCCACTGTATTTACATTCGACTCATAATGTTCCAATAGCAAATATCAAAGAGTGATAATGAGAAATGTGCCAGGGTGTGCCACTTTTTGTTTTTTTAAAATGAACAAATCTTGAATGTAGAAAGAAATACATTATATTTTTGGAGCTGAGGATTTTTTTTATCTTGACAAATTTACAAGAGAAGACGAGTTGGCTCCGTCTGCCTGTTGAACTATCCCTTTGCTCTATAAGTTCCATGACCCTTGCTTACAGAACTAACACCTCTTCCCACCCCTTCCTCCACCTTCCAGCCTACATGAGCCTTCTGGTGGAGCAGGTCTGGGCCCCCTTGATTCTCTCTTCCTACTCCTTAACCCACTGAGCACTAAGCCTGAGATAAATTGGACTAAGGTCGACGGAAAATGCGTGTTATACTGAAGTCAAATTGTGCTCAATGGGTTAAAAATACCCATCTCTTGACTCACAGGTACAACACCTTTTATTCCTTCTTCCTAAAACCATTCCACAACCAATACCTACCTTCCAAACAGTTCTATTTATCCTCCCACTCCCCCTTCAAACCCTTTCCACCTAATTGCCTACCTACTACCAGTGGGGCAGGCTAAGTACCCCTTCGGTACCCCCTCTATTCCTCCCCCCCTGCCATTTCCACTACATTCTGTGTCTTCCTAGACTTACCATGGGACATGTAAAGAGCTCCTCCATTACCCCTCCATTCCCTCTCCCTAAACCTGTCTACCTTGTGGTAGGGTATGTGATGTACCCCTGCAGTACCCCTCTGGTACCATTCTCACTACCCCTTCCACTATCCATCTACCTACCGGTGGGGCATGCCGAGGATGAAGCTCTCCACCCCTTTGGCACTGCACTCATCAATGATTGATTTCAGAGCTGGGATGAGCACCTCGCACCCCTCCAGGCCAAAACGCTTCTCGGCAGACCACTTACGAGCCAGAAACTCTTCAAACCTGAAATACAGAGAACAATCAAGAGAGCCAACATTAATTCAAGCATGGAAACTTAAGACAAATCTCCCTCACAATTCCACTTCAATCACAGAAATGAGGTGAAAAGGATTTCATTTTAACCTTTTCATAAACCCAAGGTTTCAATATTTTTCCCAACGTGTGAAAGATAAATCCCTTTCTGTGTTTTGTAAGGTGTCCCTCAGCCCCCCAGATGCTTTCCCACTAGATTTCCTTCCTTTCAAGCAAGCCAATGTGGTATATACATCTATTTTGAGTTAGAGAGTATTTTTAACCAATGGAAATAACCTCATTATAAAGTACATCCTTGCGGTTAACAATAGCTACAAAATGGCAAGGCCTGAAGGGATACTTGTTATGGCTGGCCTTAAATAGTGAATAATTTCAGTAATCTCAATAATTTTTGCAAAATTCATTTTTAAAAAGTCACACACAAAAAATAGAAAATTTACAATATACAATATACGCAAAAGTACAAATAAGATTACCTACATATATCGGTACATGGAAATTATTTTGAAGTGAAACTGAAATTCAAATCAATATTCATCATTTAATACTGGTGTAGGATGCAGGAAAGTTCATGTAAACAGGGAATGTTCCTCGCTTTGTGGTAATGCAGGATGACAACGGTAATCGAAGGAGCTTGCTCAGATCCATAAAGCCATACACACCTGGTGGAGCGGATGAGACGCTCTAGGATGAGGCGTTTGTCCATCTTGGAGAACTGCATAGCTCCTGGCTTCTCAAACTGCTGCCTGATCCAGTCGCACTTCTCCCTATCGTTGATGAACATATACTCCACACCAATGCTGCGGCAGTACACGTTCTGTTGGTGGAAGGGTATACATACAAGTATAACCTAACTGATTGTACAACTTATGAAAAACCAACTGTCCATTTTGGAGTACTGCATTGCTCCTGGCTTCTCAAACTGCTGCCTGATCCAGTCGCACTTCTCCCAATCACGGAGGAACATATACTCCACATCAATGCTGCGGCAGTACATGTTCTTTGGGTGGAAGGGCATACGTAAACAAATATAAGGTTAACTGCTTGTACAACTGCTTGAAAAAAAAAAAAAAAAATTCTGATTCAGCTAACCATTAAAATACAATTTCATAATGGCATTCAGAGTGAGGACTAGCATAAAAAATTAGTTGACAATAAGGCAGAAACATCCACAACCTGCAAACATGAATGTCACTTGCATAAAATAGCATAGGGCAGAGTAATGATCCCTGTGGCACACCTACATGTATAATCATATACGCCAAAAACTTGAGATTATCATCAAGATTAATAGAAAAGACACAGTAATAATCAATGCGGCATGAAATGTGAGCCAAATTAACATGATCTACAACAAGAAATATCAATTTTGAAATGCAGCACCAGTACCCAGCCTTGCTACTTCTACTGGTGGTGCTTTCTTCTGTTGCTTTTACTTACCTCTAGACGTTCAATGATATCCCGAAGCGGTAGGGCCTGCTGGTCACCCCCGATGAAGGTGGTAGTAGGGAGGGTGAAAACCCGGTCCATGTCTTTCTCATCTTGGAGAGGTCAAAGTTCACAGGGGAGGGGAAGAAAAGAAACAGAGATGGGGTTGGGAGGGAGAATCTTAAACAATATTTTCAGTTGTGTCAAATGAAAAAAAGTCATAAAGTAAAACAAAATTAACTTTACCGGTACATGATAACATTTTAACTTTGTATAAAGCGACATGTACAATGGCTTCCAATATGCTTCAGTATAGTACAGTTATTAAAATAAAAGTAATCATTCCTAATGGCAATATCTAAATTCGGTGTAACATACACCTTCTGTTGTTTTTTCTTTTAATATATAAACACGACTTTACTCAAGGTACATCTGCAGATCATTAATCATCAATGGTGAGGTACATGTACAATACATGCAGACCTGCAAATACGCTTTAAACAAATCTAAAAATTTATTTCAATTCCCATGCCATACCCATCAAAATTTGCAATATATTTCAGAAGCTAATCATATCAGATATTCAGAACAAGTTCATGTCATGTTTATCCCTCCTTCTTAAAAATACATAAAATACCATAAATACACTCAATAACACCATTAAACAACGCTTGAATGACCAGGGTGTGTAAGAGAATAAAGACTTCTTTAACCACTGTATTCTGGCATTTTACTAATCAGTTTCGTTTATCTAAGTCCTTACAGTTGATGTGCACATCTGCAGCAGGGAAAAAATTAATTATTTTTTATTCCAGAGCTACTTTTTGAGCTCACTCGCCCAAATTTTCTACATTCAATTGCAGTTTATTGGAGCCCATGAGAATTTCAGGGGCTCTTTTTTAGTTTCCAGGGCTCTTTTTGGCATTTCGGGGGCGAATTCGCCCCGAGCCCCCGTGTATTTTTTCCCTGATCTGCAGTATTTCACAGGGACAAAATTATTAAAAACAAAATACAAGTAATAAACTACTTCGTATCAAAGGAGAATGGTGTATTAACAAATACCTCATAATTGTTTGGAGTTGTCATGAACAGGTATATTGAAAGTTTGTGAAGAAAACAATAATCAAGAAAGATATCCTTAAATGGAGTGATTCAGTCCTGTTTTCCCTGAATCCCTGATAATCAACAAGATCTTCAACTTTCATGGCAATATAATCCTTTGTTTTCATTATTACTGATCTGATATATAGGATGTCCTTAATGTGACTTGGGTATTGGGGACATAGACATGATATTCATCATGTTGGCCGACAGATGATACATGTACAGGTATGAATCTTCACCATATTAAGACTGAGGACCCGTCTGGCCTTGGATGATGCAGGTCTGAGCACAGACTGAGAAAAGAACGAGGCCAGAGCAATGCTAGATGGTTTCAGTATAAATGATCCAGCGTTGAAGTTTGCTTGTCAACCGCTGAAATTTGATCTGAAAGAGTCCACTTCAAAGCTCTCAAACCAGCTAGCTTCCAAATTTACCCTATACACTCCAAGACTTTGAAAGTGCAGGTGATATTTCATACACATGTATGATGTAGCAACCACTTGCTCTTACAAAGAATTACATTTACACCTGAAACCAGATGGTTTTGAATATTACAATCAGGCTAACTGGTTAAAGAAAACATGCACTATAAATACTTGGTTTGTTCAAGAAGAATCTTATTTTAGTCTCTGCCACTTGGTTTTGAATGTTCAGTTGTCTGCACATAATTGTGATGTTTACTCCATGTTTCAATGCTATACATGTACCTCTTTAATGAAAATGAACTATGCACTTACAATCAGAAGATAAGACCTGTATTTGCAATAATACATGCATCTTGATTTAGAAATTTACAAAAATACTTAACACTCAATGATGAATTAGATATACATGTAGGTTTTCAAATTTGTTTCTTGTCTTTCTTTCCCAATCATCTGCATCATTGTATTCCTTCCCATGATTCTCCAGTCCTTCTTTTCAACACTCTTGGAAAGCGAGCCTAATGAGATTGAAGTAATCAGGCGAACTGTGGTAAATTAGGAAAAGGGCCTTGATTTGTGCTGATCACAGAAAAGGCAGAAAAGAAAAAAAAAAAAATGCAAACTGCAAATTGCTCCCTTTCCAAATGACTACCCCCCCCCCCCCATGCAAAGTGCAAATGGACCCATTAACCTTTGCATGCTAATTTACCAGTAAATATTTTTTTTTCACTCTTTTGCATGGGCAATAATAATAATTTTTCAAATGGCTGTAAAGGCAACCCCTACCTGTCCTTACTTGATCAGAACATAAAATGGGACTAGTTCTAGGAATACTTTAGCTAATGCCCTTATATTACATCGTCAATGATTATCCGAACTGTAGTATCCGTTGGTCTGGGGTTTAAATACCAATTTTCAGTTTCCTGCAGAAAGAAGCAGAAGTCGAATTACTGGCGAGAGTTCCATGGTATAAAAACTTTCAGTTTTCAAGATATCGAAAAGTTTTGAATGTAAGGACATATCAAATTTGAAAAATGTGCTTTTCCCATTGAAAAGTGTACTGCCACAAAGTGATATGATGGTTCGGTTGACTACGGGCATAAACTGTGCAGTCAGCAAACTGTGGTATTGGTGCACATTGAGTTTACATTTATGCTGAGCACAATGAGTTTACATTTATACTGAGCGTATCGACAGTTTGGTTGACCGTGCGCATTAAATGTGCAGTCATATTAGTGTTGTATCATCTATGGCGTTTTTGTACAGTGGAAACCTTGCCTCTTACACCGAAAATAAATGCATCCAGCTCTCCTGCAATTTCTCTTCCAATTCCTGATTTTAAGTAAAAATAAAGACACTGCTCTTAAGAAGAGATCCTAAGCATCCCTGTCAAGTATTTTTCTAGGAATGACTATCTGAGATGCCGTGGTATGAACAGTGGGAATATATGGTTAGATTTAGACTTCACTTTCTTGAAATAACATTTCAGCATGTCATATAGATATACGATGGTTCAGATGACCGCCGAGTCGGCGACAATATGTAAGATAAGCACACAATAAAATCTATCATCTTCACGGGCAAAATGCTTATCTTACAAATCTGGGCATTGCACCTTTGAAAAAATCTGCACAATCAATCAAGCATGAATTTAAAGTATCTGTTAGAGTCTAGGTACAACCAATTTCTTTTTGCCATCCCATCCATCTGCAGAAACAGGTAAAATTTCATTATTTCGAGTATGTCATGACTAGACAGTGTGTCATCGCTTTCCGAGATCCCACTATTAATAGTGAACATTTTAGAATATTCATTCGACATGACTCATTCCTCTCACGTTGCAATGTAGATGTACATGTACAATTTTTGGTGTGCTGAAAACTCATCGAGTACAGATTTACTGCCTAGTTGCTAATAATACGGGAAAGTCCTCCTGGGCCTGTCGTAGGTTCCAATATAAACGTCACATTCTCAACTCACTGATGGATGATATAAGTTAGTTTACATTGGACTATGGTTCTGACAATGGATAATTTAATTCAGTGACGTCCTTTAATTCCCACACTTTTTGTACATATGGTGGAACTGCAAAAAAACAGACGGGGCTAGGTACGTGTATCTTCAATAGATAATTGTAGACAGCTGGTCAGCAATCCTTATTCATGCAGAGAGAGTTCAATCAGGCTGATAGAAATGGTTTTATGCTGCTCAGTCATATTACAATGTAAATATTACTCTTAATTTTTTTTAAAGAGACAAAATGCAGAATCTCATATTTCAATAAGCATAGAGGCAAGTTGCAGTAGGACCGTAGGCACCCTGCGTAGTATGTATTAGCACATTCCTAGAACATATATTAACAGTAGCTTCTTTAATGTGTTGTCATGTGTGATAATGTCAAGGCAAAATCTGGAACAGTTGCCATGGAAACAAAGTGAATTTTCTTCATATGCATATTTTCTTCCAGCGAAGCTTCCTTATCTTTTCTTGTTGGGACCCTCCACCTCATAGTGCTGGTCATTTTTTTCCACCAACTTCCTTTGCAGTTTCCCCCCAAATGTAGAGCTTGTCAACTGCAGTACCATGTACATGTATAGAATGAAAACTAATATTAGGAATCAAACATAATAAGTTGAAAGAGCCAACTGGATTTTAGGATTTTATTGAGTTAAAAATAATCAAAAACAAGGACAAACAGCCCAAAGACTGACACATACCTTGTGTACAAATTAAAAATATACGTAGATACATATGTGAAATCAAATTACAGAATAAATAACAATACAACTAATAAAATACCTGTAATACATGTATATGACAATACAACACAGGAGAATGAGACCCAGGGGAAAACAAATCAACCTCCATGGAAGGAGAGAACAGAGAGAACCCCCCCCCCCCAAAGAAAAAACTGTGCACTCCCTTTTTAACAACCAACAATAATTCATTCCATGGAATGCTTTAGTATACTTGTAAAATTAATCATTTTTTTCAGGGGCTACTTTTTGAGCCAACCCGCCCAAGTTTTCTACATTTTATTACAGTTTACATTGGACCTTATGAGAATTTCAAGGGCTCTTTTTGGCGTTTCGGGGGCAAATTCACCCGAGCCCCCGTGTATTTTTTCCCTGAATGGAAGTCAGGAGTAAATGTTGAATCTAAACACTAACATATCATTAGAGACTGAATAAACATGTGGTCTTTTGAATAAAATGTTGCCACTGCATGAATGAATGACCTGTACTGCTATATTACAAATGAAATACCTTTTCAGTTTTATAAGTAGATGTAAATGTATTGTTATGGAGACAATAGAAACCGAACTGCTACATTTTTAAACATAACAAATATGATAATCAGAAATTTAGAATATTAAACTCTTACCTTACAAACTGTAAGCTGCAGTTTATTTACTGAGTTTTGACATTTGGTAGTAAGTTTTTCACGCACGAGGCCCCAAATCATGAAAAAAAGTGTTGCTTGTTTAGATCATCAGTCATATTCAGCCTAGCTTTACACATATCTACATTTTATCACACCAAACCATCAACACAGATAATACAACCATTCTATGCTCTACATTACAGATTTTTTCCCCCTACCTTCATGATGCTTCACAACATTAATCAGATTTCTATTTTTTTCTGAACTTCACCAATCATCATGCTCATACAGTACTACAGCCATTCATTCATTCATCAGATTTCTATTTTTTTTCTGAACTTCACCAATCATCATGCTCATACAGTACCATAGCCATTCATTCATCAGATTTCTATTTTTTTCTGAACTTCACTAATCATCATGCTCATACAGTACTATAGCCATTCATTCATTAGATTTCTAGTCACCATGCTCATATTGTACTACAGCAATTCATCAGATTTATACGTTTTTCCAGTACTATTCACCTTGCTCATACTATACTATAGCCATTCATCTGATTCATACCTTTTTTCAACTTACATCATGCTCATACCACAGCCATTTAGCAGATTTCTATTTCATGCCCTTATTCCATGATTCTACCGGCACTATATGAAATCTTCTCAGCATATTCTACTTCATGAGCTTGCATTATCTACATCTACTAACATCTACAATCATTTTATTTCACACACGTATGTTCCATTTGAAAAGAAAAGATAATCACCCTCCATGATATTCCATTAAATATTTTCTTTAAAAAATGATGGTGATCATAAGGAAGGCTGTAATACTAATATTAAGAATTGATATTAATATTCCCATGCCCAGAAGAGAAATGAATGCATTTGTACATGTATCTACAGAAAATACCAGAAAGAACATGAAAGAGACATTGCGATTCTCTGTGGCCACAGTTTTAACAGAGTGAACAATGTGCAAAAACAGTGTGAAAAAGTGTTTTCATCATCTCCACACCATGATACTGTTCCAAATCAACGTTCTAATTATGCTTCTTCATTGCCACAGTATATAACAATGTGGCATAGTCTCTAAAACCTTGTGACACAGTGTACATAAAAACAGTGTGAACACAAACATTTTTGTTGTAAGTCAAGATTGAAAGTGCTAGTGCATCGTCTAAATCCACACAGTGGTAATACTACCTGGTGCACACACACTAAATACACAGCTTGTCTGTGGGACCACACTGTGTCATTCATAGAAACAACTCAGAATATAAAGTGATCTAGTGTTTTCACACACCATTATAGAAGCTCTTCCTCATCCATGGTGTGTTCTCTATGGTTCTTTTCACTTACGTATTTTCAGACATTTCAGTTTGCCACACTGTGTCACTTTGTTAAACAGTGTTTCACACAGTCACTACGAGTAAAAATGTTATTTCTGGCAGGGGCACGACTCAAGTGTTTGAACTTAATTCAAATCAATAATAGCACAGTGGTGAATGGCAGCAAAAGAACCGTTCAGCACAGCAAAAACCAGTCTAGTGCCAAGATAAAGTGAAGCTCTAGATATGTGGAAAAGCAGACTATAAGTAAAAGGGTATGCAAAAATTGTGAAGACATGAGGAGAAACAGAAGAAATAAAAACATGCTTTTAACGACTTCTTCCCTTTCATGATTTTCTTACCCAGGTGGTAGTTTGTGATAACCAGTTCAGGTGGTGTGACCTCATTGAGGTCAGCTGCGTTGATACCCAGGGGATCCAAGTCCGCCATGTTGTGGCCACGGATCTAGACAAGGGATGACACACATGCAAAATGGCTGCCACAGGTCAATTTGGGTTTTTCATGAAGAAACAGCATAGGTATATGAGTGGGACTTGGAAAAGCAAAATATTGGATTGCAAGTACACAGCAGTAATGAGCCGAACACAGCATTTCACTATCCAAAGATAACAAAAATATCAAATGGCTTTCAAAAAAAAAATATTGAAAAAAAAAAGACTCCCAATTGAGGATTTTGCTCCTTAGTTTTTTTTTGTTTATTTCAGGCTTTACATATGTGATTTTTTTTTTCTTTATATAAGCAATTTTTTTCTGTTCATTGAAGTTCTTTTTCAAAATCTACAGATGTTACAAGAAAATTCCTTTCTTGGTCTAACTTCACCTACATGATGTGTTTTGCTTGTTTTTTAAGAACCTTTTTGCAGCTTTCCAATTTACAGATGTGATGGAGAAATCAATTACCCATTCAGAGCACGTGCCTTGTTTGCTTGTTTGTGCTTTTTTCTTTTGGACAAGACAATAACATAAACCTCATTGCATCGTTTATTACCTCTACACCAAACAGTTATCAGAATATTAGGAAATAACATGCAATACATCTTTCGGCTTTCTACAATTTTGAGATGAAATACTGATTTGGGGGGCTCAGCGCTGGTGCATAGTAATATACCAGTAACAATGAAGGAGAAAAGAAAGTTCTGCATCATACAAACATGTTAATGTGCACGTACCTGTAAATGTATACTAGGCTATGACTTTTTAATTCAAATTTTTAATGATTTTGTTTTAAAAAAATTCATGCAAGAGGAAAAAGTACATTGAGTATCATGATCAGCTCTCTCCTACAGTAAACAATTGAAGTACTGTATTGCTTTTCAGGTCCCAACTATCGGATTACATAACTGTGGAAGTCCTGAGTATTTGGTCATTTAATGTAACATCAAAAGGTCATTAAAAAAAATACCTTCAATTTATAGGACTTGCCAGCATAATGATGGTACACAAAAAAAAAGGAAAAAAAAAAAGAAAAAAAAAAGAAGTACCATCTAAAATTAAAATCTAAAAGATAATAAATCAACTTTGTCTCTGAAATTGGTTCAGGAATTGATTTTTTACCACAAAGCCAACTGATTATAATTCAGAATGATTTTGTTAAGAATTATTGGTTTCAAAATCAAATAATAAGTGTTTCACTTCGGGCACAACACTGTATCAAATGTTTTCAATTCATTTTTGGATAATGAAATTACTACAGATGCTTATGCATGAGTGGAGACATAGCTGAAGTATTTTTAATGCATTTGGCTCTGGTTGAATAATACAGAACTATTGCAGTTTTCTAGAGACATCAAACTTTGCAAAGGAATATATAAGGCAACCTGTCAGAATGGGATTGACTGTATCATTGTAAATTTGAACATTCCTGTTAAGATTTTCACTTGACTGGAATGACTTTTCTTATTTCTCTCTTGCCACCATATACGCCGCAGCAAAATAGATTCATAAACTATAATCTGAATCTTTTTAAATTTCAGTTAACACAATAAAAAAAACAAATATCCAATTCAATTCGCTGATAAGATCTTCTAGTAGATAATTCTTGATTTGACAATATTCAGACTTTGGAAGTTTTTGCCACTGCTTTGCTGATTTTTCCTGACAATGCAGCAACTATAAGTAGAAATCATGATGAAAAATCAAACTAGAAAGCACAATAAGTATTCAAATTAGCTGCAAAAGGAATTAAAAAACACAGAAAAAATAGGGAAAGCTCAAGGAAAACATGCAGGCAGAAAAATTCAGACTGAAAATCAATGAGGAATTAAAAAGTGATTTGAATAATATGAAGTATGAAAATCATATTTATCACTTGGTAGAATGGAATAATACAAGAGATGTAAATGGAGAACAAAAAAAAATAATAAATATTTTTTTTCATATTTTCAAACTGAACAGGCATGCAATAAATTGAAATAAACTATTTACTGTATAATAAATGTATCATCTTGTACAAACATGGAAAAAAGAAAAGAACATCACCATTTTACAAAAAGTACACATTCAAAGGAAAAGAATGTTTAAATGGGGATTTTATATAAGTTTTCTCTCTCTTTCTCAGCCTAAAAAGACAAAAAACAAAATCCCAAAACACTCATTTTGTATTCTGTCCTTCTCTCTCTCTATCACACACCTATAGCTTCACCTGTCTACATAAGCACACAATAATTACATATGAAATATTGATTCAAACAAAATTTTCCCCAATTATTATTTTTTTTCATATAATATCTATTTCATAAAGATAAAAAAAGATACACAATCACATTCAAAGTACTAAATACAATGTATTTCCAAATTTACACAAAATTTCTTATATCAGGGTAAGATATAAACATACAGGCTTACATAGAAAGCATTAAGTAAAACTGATAAACAATTTTTTGTTTGCTGTGGAGTACTCAGTCCACTTGGCTTCAGTATACAATAAACACGTACACCATACGTAACACTGTTCTCAGCAATTTCTCGTGACAGCACATGAGGTACTTTACAGAAGACAACTACAACACTACAATCAATGATGAATGTCTGTGTATGTATGCAGGTATTTCACATTGTCAAAAAAAATGATTCATGAGTAAATCAATCAATGATGGTTTTCAGTTTAAAAACAGTTTCATTGTTGAAGAGGGCTCCTTTTTCTACAGAGGTCTTTCGACTAGTGCATCCCATAGGACTTCACAGTGAATAGATTTTGGTAGAAATTTCAATAAAATTAGGTATCAAAATTTACAATCTTAAATTCAAAGTGATTAACATGAGGAGAGTCCTTGATGGTAATGTAAAACAACAAGGCATTAGTGATATTATGTCTCGCCCACTTGTGAAAAATAACTAGAAATATTGCGATCTCCGTTGCCATGCAACAGAATTGTATCCAAAGCTCATCGTGAAATATCTGCCATGACTTCACCATGTGAACTCTGAAGGCACCATAACATGTATATACCCCAAGTGCATCTATCACCCAAGTTTGTTTGCCATTGGAGCAACATGTGCAGTTATGTGTCATAAGAGAGTCTTGCAGGTAAACTTTAACATTTGATCTCAAATGACCTTTGACCTTATCATGTGACCTCAGATGGCACCATAACATGCAGATCCCCTTAGTACATCTACAACCCAAGTTTGGTTGAAAAGTGAGAGACAGTTGCAAAGTTATCTGCCATAAGGGAGTCTTGCAGGTAAACGTTTGACCTCAAATGACCTTCGACTTTACCATGTGACCTCTGAAGGCACCATAACATGAATGTACCCCAAGTGCATCTATTTCTCAAGTTTGGTTGCTATTGCAGCAACATGTGCAGAGTAATGTATCATAAGAGAGTCTTGCAGGTAAATTTTTAATATAAGACCGGACCTCAAATGACCTTTGACCTAATCACATGACCTCCGACAGCACCATAACATGCAGATCCTCTTACTGCATCTATAACCCAACTTTGTCTGAAAAGTGAGAGACAGTTGCAAAGTTATCTGTCATAAGAGAGAGTCTTGCAGGTAAACTTTAACATTTGACCTCAAATGACCTTTGACCTTACCATGTGACCTCCAAAGGCATCATAACATGAATGTACCCCAAGTGCATCTATCACCCAAGTTTGGTTGCCATTGCAGCAACAGTTGCCAAGTTATGTATCATAATAGAGTCTTACAGGTAAACTTTAACATATGACTTCAAATGACCTTTTACCTTACCACGTGACCTCTGACAGCTCCATTACATTCAGGTCCCCTTATTGCATTTATAACCCAAGTCTGGTTGAAAACTGAGGGACAGTTGCAAAGTTATCTATCGTAAGAGAGTCTTGCAGGTAAACTTTTAACATTTGACCTGAAATGACCTTTGACTTTACCATGTGACCTCTGAAGGCACCATAACATGAATGTACATTACGCCAAGTGCATCTATCACCCAAGTTTGGTTGCTATTGCAGCAACATGTGCAGAGTTATGTGTCATAAGAGAGTCTTGCAGGTAAACTTTAACATATGTGACGGACGGACTACAGACGGACGCCATTTGGATCCCTTAGTCTCGCCTTCACCTCTGGTGGGCGAGACAAAAATTAATTCAAATGGCCAGACGTGAGTTTTCTGGTGAGAAAGAAGGTCTCATTGGTTGCAAAATGAAGTGACATTTGATAGGTTGCATGGATGTTCACCAACGCATTTCTCTCATACTGCAAAACTTGAAATATATTTTGTAGTTTTCAAACTTAATTATTCACAAGATTAATCTTTCTGGACCAAATCATGAAAAAAAAAATTGATGAAATCTTCTTATTGAATCATACTGCAATACATTTTCTAAAATCTAGCTGTGTACGGACCTTTAAGAAACCATTCCGCGATTGCACGAAGCGTGTCACATGATACTGTCTGCAAAACATGCACTGCAGTCTACAGACGGTACCAAGAACTCAGCAGAAGTACATGTATGTACTCTCTATATACACAACCATAACACACGCAACCTATGTGTAATGTATGGAACTGTCATGGTCAGATAATATTACAACAGTCCATCCCAGGCCAGTTGGTTAACAACAGCTGGTTGTGTTGACATGCTAAATATATACATCTAAGGTAATGACATATTACGTAGATGGCTAAAGGATGGTGAGCAGTGGTCAGCAGTGATATAATCAAAGACTTGAAATGATATGGTATTTAAAAAATGATTGAGCATACATGTAGATTTAATCACACATAGATTTTAAGCATAAACCACATCAAACTGCATTTCTCCCATTTACTTTTGCACTATTAGTCCAAATGGTGATGGCCTTTAAATGTTTACTACCCACAGGTATTGCAGTGCTAAGAATGTTGCCACCCCAGTAATTGACCCCTATTAACCAGTTCCTAGGAAAGTCAGCTCTAAGAATACATCCTACTGTGTGCATCAGAGACTATGATGTCAAAAACTCCAAGAAGGGGAGTATTTAGTTCTCAGGAATAGTTGACATGATGACACGACACGCCCATATATAAATGCATCTGTCTAGAATAATCTTCATTTGCTACTAAGCTTACATTTTCATGTACATCAAACAGTGTGGGCGATAGAGGCTTCAGATATTCAGAAACTTGAGTAGGAGGAGTACCGGTATTTCTTTCCGAATAATAGTCGACAGGCTGTGCAGACATGTAAGCATACATTCTTCTCAAATAACCTGTAGAGGCTTGTTCACATACGACGTGGAATATTCCTGCGATAAATCCCCATTTTCATTTGTGTAAAAATAAAGGGCATATTAGGTGCCCCCCCCCCAAAAAAAAAAATGAGGGGCAAGAGGCATATTTTCTACCTCCTGGTGGCAAAAAGGTGTGGACCAATCAAATGCTTAGAAAGATAGCACAAAAAAATATGACGTCACAGTTGTGTGAGCGACTTTTGGCAAAACTATCTTTCATCTGAGCACAACGAATTCATTATCATAAGTGGCCCTGTTTACTGAATTGTATGTATTCACTGAAAAAAATCAAGGGGGGTTTGTCATGGAGTTTGCCACGGAACATCCGAATGGGCTTAGCTCGAAAGGGTGCAGTGTGGCATGGAGCATTCAATACATCCTTTTGAGAAGAGCCCCCCCCCACATGTTTCGAAAGGGCGGGTTGAGAATGGAGTGTTACGTTGACTACATCTACAGAATCAACAAAATATCACCTACTTTCTAACTATAGAATGACTTCCGTCTTGAGATATCATGTGACGAACCAAGTCATCTAAATCCTTGAATGGTCTCTGGAAAATAATTATATCTTTTTAAACACGTGCAAGTTGAATAAACATGTTCAGTTAGACAGTTAGAAAATAGGTGATACATGCATTTCATTCATTCAATTTCATTATAAACCACTGATGTGGCAGACCAGTTAACGCACCCCTTCGAGAAGAACCCCCCTTGCTTGTCTTAAAAGAGTGCATTAATGCGACACTCCGTTCTCAATGCACGCTTTTGAGACAAGCAGGGAAGAGGGGGGTCTCTTCTCGAAAGGGTGCATTTAACGCGCCACACCCTTATGAGATAAGCCATCAGAATGAGCCTTAAAGGTGAAAACAGGGTCATTACAACATTATAGCAGGTTCTACAGAGACTTTGAAAGTCACAAATCCTTACGGATGAGGTGTATTTCTTCCAGAATAATAGCTGACAGGCCTCACACGCATGCAAGTACTCATCTAGAATAATCTGTCGGTGCAATCTAGGTCATTACCACAGAGGCTAATTTATGTGTAAAAAAATCTCAAGAAAGGGGAGTATTTCTTTCCAAATACTACTTGACTGGCCTTGCTTGCATGCAGCATTCTCCTCATATAATCTGTAAAAGTGAAAACTGCGTCATTACACCATATAAAGCGAGTACCACAGAGGCTAATTTGGAAGCCAAAGAAATTGAGGAAGGGGGACACTTCGTTCCAAATAATAGTTGACAGGCCATGCACACATGCAAGCATTTATCTACAGTTAATTGTACAGCTGCAACTTGTGCATTGCACCAGTACATTCTCTACTGCAGAAGCTTTGGATGCTAAAAAGTAGAGGAAGAGGAGTGTTTATTTCCATACCTGACAGGCAATCATTTGTCAAGAATAATCTGTGTTGGTTCAATTTTGGTCACAACACCATTGTGTGGGCTTATACTAAACACTCGGGTCGCGTCGCGGCGCGGCGCGCTGGAAAACACTCGGGTCGCGGCTCGCTGAGCCAATTTTTTTTCTAATGGTGTCTTCAAATCGGCCTACACGATGGGAAAATTTTATTTAAAATTCGCGATGTCTTTACAACCCTTTTTCATTGTTGTCTTCAAGGCAGGTTCGAGGGGAAAATCTACTATAAAAAAAAAGAAAAGTTGAAAGTTGCTCTTCATTAACTGATAGAAAAATAAGAAGACAAGAATAAGGATTGACAATACGAAAGAAAGAATACTAGGTAGAGAAAATGAACTTTAAAGAAAGTGTAAGACTGCAAGGAAAGGAGTGTGAGAGAATGGAATCGAGGAAGAATGGAACGAGTACAAAGATGAACTGTGGGAAATCGATAAGAGAGGAATACAAAACAATGAAAGAAAGGAATAATATGGAATGATAAGAGTAAAAGTGTAAAATTAAAAGAATTTATTGGTTAGGTTTAAGAGTGATAAAGATTTTTTTTCTAAATCATATGATAGAAAAACAGAAGATAAATAAAGGGATAGAATAAAATGTAGAATTTTGTTGTTAAAGACTGACATATGAAAATAAAGTTAAAGGACTTAAAGGAGAAGTCCAGACGATTTCATTAAAATTACAACAAAATTCAACATTTTATTCTATCCCTTTATTTACCTTCTGTTTTTCTATCATGTGATTTAGAAAAAAAAAAAAAAAAAAATCTTTATCACTGCTAAACCTGGCCAATAAATTCTTTCAATTTTACACTTTTACTCCTATCATTCCATATTATTCCTTTCTACTAATTTTCTGTAAAAAGACACCTGTTTGATGTGTATTCTTTCTTTTTTATTTATTTATTTATTTATTTATTCAGTATTTATTATACAGGGTAGCCCCATCAGTAGACAAGTACTGTTATACATGGGGGCCCTGTAAAACATAAAACAACACAACAAAGCATACATACAATAAAACAAGTTTAAAAAGATGGAAATTCAGGAAAATAAACTAAGAAAATAAAATCATTATTACATTGTACTTTCCTTGAATGTCTATAAGTATGATAAGAGAGGGAAGAGAGGGGAGGATATAGAAAAAGAGGAAGAAATAAAAGGGAGAAAAGAAAAGGAAGGACAGGGAGAGAGAAACAGAAAGAGAGAGAGAGAAGAGAGATCAGAATGTGAAAAAAACTTGAGTGGAGAGAAGAGATATACCTATATCTTTCGTATTGTCAATCCTAATTCTTGTCTTCTTATTTTTCTATCAGTTTAATGAAGAGCAACTTTCAACTTTTCTTTTTTTTTATAGTAGATTTTCCCCTCAAACCCGCCTTGAAGACAACAATGAAAAGGGTTGTAAAGCAAATCGAGACTTTTCAATAAAATTCTCCCATCGTGTAGGCCGATTTGAAGACACCATTAGAAAAAAAATTGGCTCAGCGAGCCGCGACTCGAGTGTTTTCCAGCGCGCCGCGCCGCGACGCGACCCGAGTGTTTAGTATAAGCCATTGTGTGTTGGACAGAGACTTTGAATGTTCAAAAACTTGAGGAGTATTTCTTTCCATATAAAAGATCACAGGTCTCGCACCCATTCGAGGATTCATCTGGAATTATCTGTGTAGCTGCAATCTGGGTCATTAGACATGTGTGGCGGTAAAGCGGGAAATGACGTACGCTATACAGGAACACTGCATATATCGAGTGGACTGAGCCGTAATTGATTGGCCCTCTCACCTTTCTGTGTACATGTGCATGTTCATGTCAGCCCAGGGCATGGCGGCAGCCAGCCTCCATCCAATAATAAAGCACATGGTATTGGATTCCGACGAGAATATAAATACACAGGCTGTATCAAACAAAGGTGTTGTCAGCCATTGTGGACATGTGAAGAAGTACAGTAGTCGAATGTATGCATGGAAGGTTTTAACAATGTATGTTTTACAATGCATATTTTCCATTCCAAAATTTATGGAGGCCTACTAATATTATTGATAAATTGGTAAATGTAATTAAAGAGATTGTCTACTTCACATTGTGCTCAAGTAGGCACGTACATGTGAGCCAATTAGGTGTACTTGTGTTAGCTCCAGGGGACATAAAACTCCCATCTCCCTGGTTACATATTGGCCTAGTATTGTATAGGTCCCTTAAAAGGAAAAAAAAATGGTACTAAGCAATAAGAATATTGTCATATCTCTTTGATTTCAGCTGATTAACATCAAATGAAATGCAGGATCCTAAACACTAAAAAAAAAAAAAAAAGAAAGATAGTTTGGAGAACAGAGGAACTAGGAAAAATGAAAATGCCTTTAATACCGGTAGACATCTCCTCTAAAATAGAATGCAAGATCTCTGGCTTGCAGTCGAGGTCTTGCAGTAAATCTAATTCCAGAAATGAAATCAAATGGTATATCCTTCCACTTCAGAAAAGGCCATGTAAAGAAGGCTGCAGAAGTAACGGACATGCCTATGACAACATTCAATTGCTTAAGGTCAATTATCAGTCAACTTATCCTAATTCAATAATCTGATCTCATACAACAGAATGAACATAAATTGGTGAGTACAATGAGGAACAGTTTTTCACTGCTGCAGGAAGGACTCCTTGAAGGTAAAACTTGATTTCATTGCCATACATAATTTGTTTGAACCTCAATATCAAACGGTGATACACAAACTAACATAACACAAGGGTGATTTTACCTATTGGGCAGTTCAAGTCAAGTCAAGTCAAGTTCAGATTTTATTTCCAATATAACACAAGACATAATAATTTTTTTTCTTCTTTTAAGCAGAAATATCGTAAATAAACAAACATACAACATTTTTTCCTCTAATTAACATAAAAAAAAACAAATTAAATGTCTGCTTGACATATTGTATTAAAAGAAAAAAAATGATATTGGAAAAGAGAAATCCACAAAAAAAGCAATGCTTGTAGTGACGTGGATTCCTCAAGAAAGAAAAAGGAAAGTAAAGAAAAGAAAACAGAAGAATGTGTGATACAGGGGTAGGTGAAACGGCAGTATATAGTTGCAGATTCAGTCACACAGTGAGTTAGATACATTACGAAAGCAAGAAACCTCAAGGGCAACTTTTCTCCAATCCATTTTGCAGGTGAACATCAATTTTCAACATTCTTTTCCCACAACAGCTCTAGAAATGAATATGTTTCGAAAGTTATTTACTCTTCCCAAATAAAGCTGGGAATATTGATTCAAGAGATGTGAATCAAACTGTTGTCATCTATACCGAAAGGTATGAGGTAACTATATCACAAGCACTTTGCAAATTCATGAGTATTAGAACCCATCCGGGCGAATTGGGAAAGGAATTCATGGACTTTATATTTCCTATACAGGTAATATCAATGTTCGCATGAATCACTGTGATTGCACTTTTCTCAGTAACCCTTTGTCTCTGGGAGCCGGTTGGTTCCTATATTAAACACCAGGGAATGCAAGAATTCAATATGCAATGGGTTCAATGTGGTCTCCAGTTCATAGCATACCATTTTGGGAACAACAGTCCACAGATTTACATGTATTGAACTGTATCCAACACACATGAAATAGTTCATGTTTTTATATTCTACACGTTCTCCTTAAATGGGAATAGCGGAAAACAAGAATGTTTTTGTGAAGTTTGGTAAAAACAAATTAATCATGTGGAAAAATGCCACGTCTGTTAATATCATCAAAATATAATGCAAGGGAAAACAGATATCAAGCTCATCACCAGAAAGTAAAAATGATATGCAAATGTTGTTGTTGTTTTTTTGCAAGTAAAAGTTTAGACAGGGAAAATGTTCATCATAAACAAAATGTGTTTAAATTAAAGAAAAGGAAACCATGGAGACCAGTCAGTTTTAATGAAAAGAGAGAACAGAGAGAAGCAATTAAAAAAAAAGTTGAATCAAAATCGGTTATGAAATGAGAAAGTTTGAAAAGTCTTAATTTATTTTATGGCGATCCTCAAATTGGCAATATTACTTTGAATTGGCAGATTTTGGTGGACAACTCTCCTTATGTTTTGTATGCAAAATATCAGATTTTCTCCATTATCTCTCAAAGTGCCATTTGTCTCTTTCTTAGCTCAAGATATATCATGAGAAAATGTGTGACACAACATATGTTGAATTCACAAAGAAACAAGCTGCACCTTGAGAGATAATGGAGAAAATCTGAAACTTTATGTACAAACATACGAAGATTTTTGTCTACAAAAACCTGCCATTTTGAAGCAATATTGCCAATTTGAGGATTGCCATGGAAAGTAAGACTTTTCAAACTTGCATAACTTTCTTGTTATGTAACCAATTTTGAACTGTTTTTTAGCTTACTTCTATCTAGCCTCAGCAGTTGTTTTTTTTTTCCTCCTCAAAATACTATTCATTTACATGAAAAAAGGGGAGGTTTGCTGATAAATATATAAACAAGCTTTGAATATGACTCTGCAAAGAATGAATTTCTACTCAGTCTGTAAATACAAAATGAAATGTATGCACATTCTTTCATCAACTGCACCTGCATTATTAACTTAACAAAGGCTTTTCCCCCATCTTCCCATAACATGACAAAAGCTAACGCCACAAAATATTACCAAGAGAAATGACACATGAAAGAGGAAGTCAAAATTTTCAATTTCAATTTTAATGACGGTTTTTGTCCCTCCACAATGCAGGGACAATCCCATAAATTTCTTCAGAAATTTTATGAGAACATTTTTTAACAATTCTCCATGTCCTTTTCTCCTACACCTCATTTTTCATTATGATTTAATCCCCTTTTAAGGTCATCACATCATAATGAAAAGTGCTTTCAGAATTATTATCCAAGCTTCAGGCATTTTGAGTGGTTACCAGCACACACAAGCAAATCCTCCTAGGTGTCTAATCTGCCTATATTTGTCCAAGAGAGTAATGATCAACACAATGAATGGCAATTCATTCCATCTATTTTTGTATCATTTGCATGGAAAGACAGGAGAGGGTGTTGTGTGGGATGACTTTTGGGGGTAACGAGAAATATCACTGAAGGCGATATCCCGCCCCAATGTGCGTACTAAATTTTCCGAGCATTGCTCGAAAAATGAGGAAGTAGTTCGATCCTCAACATTTCCCCCTTATTTATCGCCATATTCTGATGTTGCCATGGCAACACAGTTTGTGACACATTGAAAAATATGTCTCGCACATCTTCAGCCTAAAACTAATGTGTGTGTCGAATTTCATGAGCACTGCTCAAAAAATGAGAAAATAGTTTGATCTGCAAGATCTGTAAATGACCGACTGCCCAACCGCCCGCACAACCTTCTGATTCCCTTCAAACTTTGTTTCGTAGGGGTATCATCATGGACGACAATCTCATTTCAAATATCCAAAATACTGAATGATGAATACAATAATATTATGAAAGATCATGTATCATTTTTTTTTGGGGGGGGGGGGATCCTTTTCTTTTATTTTGTTTTATTGTAATTAAAAGAAATTACATTATTCATTAATTTACATGTAGTGCACAAACTAATTTTGAAATTAATCACTTAATACCATTCACATTCATTCATATGTGACAATACACATACATGTATTTTGCGTTCATCAATTTTTCAATAAACATGTAGAAATGATCTTTGAATTTTAAACTTTGAAGTAAAAGTACTCTAAATACCATGGAACTCTAAGCATTTTCTTATTATGGAACACGAAAATTAAAAAGAAAAGAGAAAGAAAAAGGAAAAATTGATACCAAACAACGTTTTTCTCTAAATAGAGATAAATTTTCAAAGAGAGCTAATATGAGCTGTTTTTACAAAGATAGGTGCTGGCATTTTATCATCTTGCACTCTATTTCATCTTTACTTCTAATAGAGCACACGATTCCATCTCACAGAGCAAATTCAGTCAATAAATTTCCCTCCCAAATTGGCATTAAAAGGTAAATGTGATTTTCTATTTGGATGCTGGGGGATAGGATGTGACATGAAGATGAAGGTAAAGCTAGTCTTATCCCCAAACTGCTTTTTAAAGTTTTTACTGCAGTTTTGACTGTCATATATCATTAAGCATTCAAAGAGAGCATGGAAATATTATTAATAGTATTGACCTTGAGCAAGTTTTCCTTTTCCTGTATATATGTAGGACGATTAAAATAGCATATAAATATACTGGAACCCATTTATAGAAAAGACAGGAAAAGCAAAACTTGCTGAAGGCCAATACTATTAATCATGATATATATGTAAGAGCATTAAAATAGCATATAAATATACTGGAACCCATAATACATGTACATGTACACAGGTATGAACATGAGTTAGCAAAATTCAATTACAATGCTTTTGCATGTACCCCTCATGGTTTTCTTTACAGGTAGAGCTCAGTCTCGTGAATGTTGATTATTTGATATACTTAAGTTTTAGTGGAATTAAATTGAATTTCATGAAAAAGAAATTGATTATCCTCCTTTCTGTTAGAACTACATTACATTAATTTCCAGTAACCCCTTGGCATTTATAGGAAAATATTATGTCACTCAATACATTTGATTTTCACCTTGAATATCAAATAATATGGTTATCCAATTTAGCAGATTAGTGACACTTTTACAGTGATATTTTTGTATTACCATTTCATTCAGACATAGTAAAAAGGTTCTGCAGAGTGGATTTCTTTTCAAATGCCCTCATATAGGAAGTATGATACAAAAAATGTTTAAGTCGAATATTCATGCCATATGCAGATTTGTGTGCAATCCCATATACTCGTTTCTGTGTACTGTTTACAGAATCAATTTGATAGTCCCAAAGCTCACAATACACACCAGAGCTTAGGTAAAGCTAATATAACTTTCCCAATTGCTTTGAAAGTTTGGAGCGTTTCTTTCACATTATAATCACATGGCCAGAACTCGAGCTAAGCTTTCATCAAAATACTTTCAAGACAAAGGTGGAAAGTCACTTCTAGTACATTTGCAGGGTTTGGGAACGCAGGTATTCCCAGTTACAAGACGACTGCTCTATCACCGAGAGATTGCAGGATGCCATTCATTCAAATTTTTTTTGAAATCCCAATAAAAATAGAAAGGCTCATCTTCAAAAAGCCTTGAGTACAAGCTAAGACTAGATCGATTCCAGGCAAGTCTGATGAGCCTTAATCAAAATGCTTTCAAGACGATGGCGACGAAGTCAAGTCTCCTGCAATCAAACAAACCTCAAGAAAGACAGGTGGAATTTCCACAGTTCTATTGATGACAGTGAATCTCCTTCCGGCAACATCGATTCGTTAATTAGAATTCTACAGAGAGGAATTTCCACCCCATGAATATTTTAATGTTATTTTTATCCATTTTTTTTAATCCTCATGAAGTATTTTGTATACTCTTCACTTCATTCAATGCCTATGATTTCATGTAGAAAATAACTTCATGTTCTCTTTCTACCCTCTTGATTTTACTCTCCCCCTCTCTTTGACCGCCTCCCCCTGTTACATGTATCTCCTCTTGCTCCTACATACTTATCCCTTTCCCCCTCCTTTCCTTCCTTTCCTCTTCCTTCTTTTCCCTTCTCCTTTCCCCTTCTCCTTTCCCCTTCTCCTTTCCCCCTCCTCCTCTTCCCCTCCTCCTATTCCCCCTCCTCCTCCTCCTCTTCCCCTCCTCCTCCTATTTCCCCTCCTCCTCCTATTTCCCCTCCTCCTCCTCCTATTTCCCCTCCTCCTCCTCCTATTTCCCTCCCCTCCTCCTCCTCTTCCCCTCCTCCTCCTCTTCCCTCCTCCTCTTCCTCCTCCTCTTCCCCTCCTCCTCCTATTTCCTCTCCTTCTCCTATTTCCCCTCCTCCTCCTCTTCCCCATTCTCCTCCTATTTCCCCTCCTCCTCATCCTATTTCCCCCCTCCTCCTATTTCCTTCCCCTTCTCCTCCTCCTATTTCCCCCCTCCTCCTCCTATTTCCCCCCTCCTCCTCCTATTTCCCCTCTTCCACCTATTTCCCCTCCCCCTCCTCTTCCCCTCCTCCTCCTTTTCCTTCATATTTTCTCTCCTGCTTCCCCCTCCTTTTCCTCATCCTCCTTTCTCTCCTCTTCATTTCCCCTCCTCCTTTCCCCTCTTCCTTCCTCCTCCTCCATTACCCCTACTCCTTTTCCCCTCTTCCTGTTCCTCTACTCCTTTTCCCCTCCTCCTCTTCCCATCCTCATTTCTTCTTCTCTTCCCCTCTTCCCCTCTTCCCCTCCTCCTCTCCCCTCCTCCTCTCCACTCCTCCTCCCTCCTCCTCTCCTCTCCTCCTTTCCCCCTCCTCCATTACATATTTTCTCAACCCACAGTCAAGGTATGTTATGTAAAAAGCAATGCTTCTGAACATACATTGAGCATGGGGGTTAGAAAATGTGTAACTTCCAAGAAAACTGAGAAAATGTGAAATTTCATGTACAAAGTGAATGGACAGCTGCTCGCATATCACGTCATGAGTGTTGCCAATTTGCAGAGCCAAGAGTAATTTACTAGAAAATGTAAATGAGTGTAATTTTCTTATTCTTTGACCGATTTTGCTCATTTCTTTTTAAAAATGCTATTCAAATTTAACTCCTTTTCTTGAAACAGTGAAACTTCTGGGGTGGACTTTGCCTTTAAAGGTAATAGTCCACATAAAGACCACTCAGTAGTCAACAAGTTAATCTACTGATTCATGGAGCAAGTCAATCTCTACAAAAATTCACATAATTTCTCTTACTTTAAAAAAAAAAATCATGTCATGTAATAAATTTCCAATTTTTCTTTTTACTCTATTAATTTCATTAATTCACTTTTACTGAATTATAATTAAATTGTAGAAGCAATAAGGTAGACACACTATGCATCTGTGGATTGTGTTATCAGATTTATCCGATGACAACTGGCATTCCAAACAACTATGAACTATGATTAATAGGCATGTGTGTACATGTACATTGTACTTTATCTGTATGAACACAGGGTGAACTCTGCTAAAGTATTTTGACCTTGATTCATTCAGCTATTTGAAAACAAAAACACATTTATGTAAGTCTTACAACAGGACGTAATCTGAATGAAATATGAATTAATTTAACAGGACAGAGGAGACGATAAACAGTTTCCAGAATTTTAAAACTTCTATCAATGGCGCACATTTGCATCGTAATCCTGGAAATATCCCAAACATCGCAAGTTATCAACTACAACTGCATTTACAGTATATGAAAATATAGCAGCTTAGCATGTACAATACTTTTATTTTTGAACAAAAGTAAATTTCAAAATCAAAGACTATAATATGTGGACACAGATACATGTACCTCAAAAATACTTTTGAACTTCTGAACTAGATATATAGTTCATTCAACTATTTTCCAATTGTTTGTGCAACATATGCAGTCTGACTGAAATATGTACATATTGAACAATATAGAGGATACTGTGAACAATCCCAGGAAGTTTCATGAGAAGTTAAATCAACACATTTGCAACATACATGAACTCCTTCCTGCAAGGTAATGTCCCAACTTTTGCTATCAAAGCTGCGAGCATGATGTACTTGTACATGTACATGTACTTTGCAGCTTACAGTGTACAACACTCTACAAGTATATGGACAACACTTTTATTTGAACAAAAGGAAAATCCTACATTTAGTTCACTTAAAACATCCCCAGTATTACTGATCCCTGAACTCCATAGTTCAGTCAACTATTTTCAGAGAGTTGGCTTCCATGACTGCATTATCATGATGATGATCTGAACGAGATATGAACTTATTCAAACAAATGGGTGAGTACTGCGATTTGTTAACAATTCCCGGTAGTTTCATGTTCAGAGATACAACACAATTCAGGAAATTAATGAAGGTTATTTAGGATTGATATCTTCCTCTAGTGTAAAAAGTGAAGAAAGTACCAAAATACAGTATACACTGTGCACTGCATACAAGTGTACATGTACTTCAATTTGCCTACTGATACTGACTAATATATAAATGTAAAGAGTATGATTTTTTTTTTGTTAAATTCATATATTCTTTCTTATAAATATGAGATATCTGCAATAGAAGTTGGTAACATATAAAGAAAATGATACTCCAGGGCCCCGTAACACAAAGATTTGCAATCAATCGCAAAGTTGTAACAGCCAATCAAGACCACTGTTTCATGTGCATCTGGATAAAAAAAGGTGACCCTGGACCAATCAGAATGGTTGTTTTAAATTTGCGATTGATCGCAAACCTTTGTGTTACGGGCCCCAGATCATAATTCAAAACTTTTTCCTTGATGTATAATGAGTGAGGTATCACATGGAAGACATTTGTTGGTTTCATATAATACCGGGGTGTTTCACAAAGATTTAAGTTTGACTAAAGTCACACTTAAATTCCTACTTGCGCGCTGTATATTATGCATCTCCGCATTGGTCAGATCATTTTCAGGGGACGCGCATTATTCGAAGTCTACCAATGAGATTACGCGTTAAATACCGGATGCACACTGGCGTTTAAGCAAGACTCTAAGTCAAACTTAACTCTTTGTGAAACACCGCCCTGGTGTTACTTCAAAAAGGGCCTTTCATGGTTTTTGCAATTAATTCTCCATGTACATGTATCAGTCACAATATTTCTGCATGAAATTGGTGGGGAAGTCATTACTGACAGCAGTCAGAATTCATCATTTGGAACCAATAAAAAGTTTCCTCTTCATAATTTCTGTACCCCAAGTCTTAACTTAACCACAACATGTCAGGAGCCGGTGGGGTAGGGGAGCGGCAGTGGCTTTTACACAAGCCAAAGCCTTCAGGATTATGATGAAAGGACAGTATCACCTGACCAGGAGAAGGTGTTCATGACAACTCAAACAATCGATTCTAATCAGTTGATCAATCAACATCTCTTGGATCCAGTCATTCAATCAGTCAATTTTGCTGGATATGTTGATCTATTCAAAATGCAAATTATTTTAAAAAATGTTATCCACTGTATTTATTCTGTTGCAACACCCTTGACTGCCAAACAAGGAACAAGTATTAGTAACTTGTTCTTGTCCAGGTAGGACACTGGTTTACCTAGTCCTAACGTTGAATGGCCAGCGGCAACGACATCTGGCCGGCTACCCGTTGTTGCGGACGAGATGTTCAATGGGTCAAGTTTGGCCAAGTAGTGACCTCGAATCTATAATGAGGTTGACCATTATGACAGGGGTGAATTGACAATATAAAGAACAGAAGGTCAAAAAGAATGACTGAAATATGAAATGATTTAAAAACTGACACAAAATGAAAATCAAACACGACAGCTAATTAGGTTGACAGCCTCCACTGAAAATGGTTTAGCGATGCCTCTGGCACTACATATAAGTATGAAAGAGAAAAGTTGAACTCTGGAAAGGAAGAAAAATACTTTGTGATATTTATTATTTTGTCCAGGTTTATGCAAAAGCATGGGTATATATCATGCACAAAACAGTACAGACAAATATAAACAAGCACAACATGTAACAGAGAAAATAATGTTTTGAGTGGTTGATTTCAGCAACATATTCTTAATGCTCCTGCTACAGAAAATTTTCCTACTTCATGTAAATTTCAGTTATCAAATGAAATAGCACAATAAATTCAAAACAGTGATTACTTTTGTATACAACAACAAGCGCCAGACATATCATAAACAAAAACATGCGTATATGCAGCTAAGCAGTACATGTATGAAACATCAAACATGGAGGATGAAAATAAATAGTGCATATCACATATCATCTGCTACATGTAAACACCATAAGGGCATTAACTCAATTTCCATTTTACATGTACATGTAGAGTTAATGTCCTTCTGACTCTCTCGGCAGACAATACAAAAATATGCAGGGCTTGACATTATAACAGAAAACCACACAACAGTGACAACATAAAGGGAAACCACACAAATGTCCAAAATTGAGGTCCAGACACCCCCCCCCCCCAAGAGGAACATACATGTATGCTCAATGCACACAGGCCGTTAAATTGTAATCAAGAACCCCCCCCCCCCCCTTCCAGGCTTGTTCACATCTGCAGAGGTAAAGTTTTACATTTTAGGAGAGGGGTTGTTTATTAATGTTCTTTTATTTTTTTTTATTTTTTGCCTAGCTGTATTTAATAAAAAAGGTATTTTGAAGACATGTACAAGAAAAAAACATTAAGGCAAAAATCATCTACATATCTTGCGGCAAAAGTCTCCTTTAATACTGAACGTTAACCATAGTGACGCCTACTGCGCACCTCATTATTGAAAGTGACGTGGTTTACCACACCACCGTGTGAACACTAAAAAAAAAACATGAGTTTGCCACAGGATGTGTAAATGATCCTTCAAGAAAGAAACTAGGAGGGAGATCTGAAAAATATACTCCAAAATAAATGAATCAGATCGGTGAGCAAAATGTACATGTTGCACATGCAGATATTTCTTTTTTAAAAAAGCACATTTCCTCCGAATGCCATCCATTCACATTTAAGAATGATCTCTTGTTCGCTGCTTAAAGTGATTACACAATGGTAATTTTTTGTTATATATATGATCGAGAATAGCATTCTAAGAAGAAAAACATTAAAATTTGATGATTTTCAATCAAAATCAATGCATTTTGGCTAATTTTCTCATAAAAAGTCAAGAGTTGACCAAAAAATTTGAGTATGAGGTATGACGTAAAAATATTGCGGTGGTCTGCCATGTCATATCTGAACAAGCCTTAAGCAGTTTAACATCTTGAGGTTGGAGAAAGCATTAACATACTACTGGTACATTAATTAAAAAAAAACAAAAAAAAACCATATGACCAAGTAGTACTTAACCTGGGAATTTTATTTTTTTAAAAGACAGATGGGTAACAAATACAGTTATTACCATTCACTTCACATGTACACATCACAATGCAAGGTTATTATAACACAGCATACCTTTTAGTAACTTTCAAGTATATTTGTTCATTTTTTGTCCCTCTCGCTTATTTTTTACAATTTCTTGTTGGTCAAGACCTTTCAAAATGGATGATTTCCTCTATTTCTTCTGATAGGGACACTAATGTTCTATAGCAGCGCTTCTGGCCGCAAGGTTCGAGCCAAAAATATTTTGAAAATTAAAATCGAAAACGAACTGTGTCTAGTATTACGTGACACAGCTTGAATCCAGCTTTACTGTTCAATCAAATTGAATTGAATTGAATTTATTAAAATAAAATCCACAATTTTGGATTATCATCAAAGCAATGTGATGTGTTGAAATTTCTTCAGAGATTTCTGTACAAAATTGGGGAGGGGTTGAGGTAGGTAATGTAGTGGTCCAGATAATCAGGTGTTATTTTTTGTTGTCATGTTCTATCATCTTTTTTCTCATTAAGATTCTATGAGGTGGGCCTCAAAAAATTTCTAAGAGTGAAAGTGGGCCTCGAGGTAAAAAAGGTTGAGAAGCACTGTTCTATAGAATAAGAATGAAGAACATGTATAAACAAGGGAGAACAGAGACACGGGGGGGGGGGGGGGGGGGGGCAGAGGCAAGATGGGTTAGATACTAAACAAACTATATACCAAATGTAGAATCTACAGTTAGTAATATTGGAAGGGGTTGTATATCTTTAATGCATCTACATGTACATGTACATTGTATCTGTTTTATTTGTTTTGAGGAAAACTGTGCTGGAAATGTAGGAAGTTGTAACATTGTTTCCCATTCCATGGTTGAACAGATGAACAATTCTACATCTGGATAAATTCTTCATTCTCTCTCTTTGATTAATGATCACAAACGTTAGTACAAGTACATGTACTATAAATGTAAATACTTCTGCAAACTCATCCAAACATCAACAAAACTGGGGAGACCTTTTAAACAAGATTATTCAAATTTACTTATAACATCATAACACCTTATCAAGTACGGAACAAAGGTCTTTATCAGTAATAGTCCCACTGCCTGCTAGACTTACTGTTTGACATTGAGCATTTGTCAAGGACAAAGTGACATCCAATATAAATTGTGTGCTTTCCATAATAGTGGAGTGAAACACTGTGCACATACTGTTTTTGTTATTGCCTTGAACATACTATCAGTGTGAAAATCAGACGCTCAGTAGGGCGAGGTTTTGCTCCGTTTTGCATGAAGACCCACTGCCAACTTATCAAATTTATGTTAATGTACATGTATTATACCTGCGTAACTTGGAAATGGTGTCCTTAATCTTTCAAGTGCATACATGTACAGATGCAGGTACACTGTAGCACACATGTATGTGAATGTGAGCATGCTTGTATACCTGTTAATGTCCAATCGAATTCTGTATTCAAAATTTATGGCACAAAATAAAAGTACATTTGACGGTACAGTGTCTACATGTATGAATGTAAATACAACATGTTCAGCAGATCTTTGTGCAGTTGTATTATGTACAGAGTAACAACTTTATACTGTGAACATTTACGTACAAAAATGAAAGAAGGGTATAATTTCTAATAAATGTAAATATAATTTCAAATAAACCTGTATGTGTTCTTTATAATGCTGTACTGACATTGTGCTGCATATTCTAGAGTAATGTTGCACTTCTGGTACTGTTTCCAATTCATTTTTCTTATGTTACAACCCGACTAATAAACAAATCATAAGTCAGCTTGGTAAGAGAGGTCTGGTAGGAAATACATATGTGAACAAATTTGTCTTCTTTAATTGACCAGACAGGTTAGCTACATGTATCTAAGCAACACTAGTATCTCTCTTGTACGCCTGTAGTAATGTAAATATGTGTACATGTAGCTTCGCCCCCTGTAAAAAAGGAACACATATGTAAGTCAAAATTTTGATGATATATTTGAATGTGTTCCTTCATGAATTACCGGTTACGGTTTGTTATTCCGAAGGTTAGTTAGTCCGAAAATGAAATAAAATTCGTTAGTTCGTTAGTTATTTTCGGACTAACGAACCATATTTCATTTTCGGACTATCGAACCTTGGAATAACGAACCCTACAGGTATTTCATTTTCGGATTAACAAACCTTCGAAATAATGAACTTTATTTTATTTTCGGACTAATGAACCTTCGGAATAACGAACCTGATTTCATTTTCGAATTAACGAATCTTCAGAATAAAGAACTTTATTTCAATTTCGGACTAACGAACCTTCGGAAAAACGCCACAAATGTTTGAATTAATGAACCCTTTTTCATTTTCAGACTAACAAACATTTAGGTATACGCAATTTGCGTGTTTCGGAATAAAGAAACTTCAGAATAACAAACCTTCGGAATAACGAACATCACCCAAATTACCGGTATCAAACTTGCCCAGAATCTGGTAGAGATCTCTTAGAAATTACAGATTGAGACTGATCATGATTATTAGTTGATTGATACACCACTTAACTACTCCTACATGTGCATTTAAGTCCTAACAAAACATTTTTTTATTAAATCTCTTTGCCTATTTGGTCATATGAATATGATACCCACAAAGGAAGTGTAAGGGCTATTGTGTGATTAACTAGTTCACATGACCTTATAACAAGCAAAAAACAAAAAACAACAACAAAAAACAAACACACTGCGTCCTTGGCCCCTTGCTATTTTGAAGGGTTCAAGTCTGGATGTGTAATGAATAACTTCTGAACTTCAAAAGAACTACATGTGCAAACATTACACTCAAAAGTTTGACTTAGCCTACACTCCTATTTCCTTCATGTGCAAAAAACCAGCACCGAGAAATTGGTTCAGCATGGGTTTGGCAATATTTCTTCCTCCGACTTTACTTCCACAACATGCTTGGGCTAGAATTTATATTTAACGATCAGGTCAGAGACTTAGGGTTATGACTGTAACTGGACTTGTTGGTGGGTTTATGGGCAAGAAACACTGTTGTTGATTAAAGTGTGGAACAAGACAATTTAAGATGTACAGTCAACTCTGCATAAGTCGAAGTCGCATAAGTCGAATAATCGCCTAAGTCAAAGGTCTGTACTTGGTCCCATTCCTTTATTTTCTATTGTTTTTGACCCCTCATAAGTCAAATTTTCTCTACGTCGAAGCATTTTCTTCAGTCCCAAGAAATTCGACTCAGGCAGAGTTGACTGTATTAACAACTGTGGCTGCTATCAGAGCTACATGTATTTCCGCAATGGCAACTTTTCAGTGTCAACAGTTAAAAATATAAACATGTACTATACCAGTAATTTCAATACACATATCTTTTCTTGAAATGTTAAAATTGCAAAGGGAAAGGTTAAAAAAAAAAAAGGTCTCTCAGCATGGAAGCTAGACTACATTATGATGGGTGTGTCGTGGGTGTGTTGAAGGCAGTAGGACTTGCACTTTGTTGACAGTGTGCCTAAAGAGAAAAATACCAGGATTTGAGAATTACTGGTAAAGAGGGGAATTGAGAGTAAATAAAGGAAACCAAATATTCTTTTTCAGGTACACCAATCACCTGCAAAAAAACAAATAATAATAACTTGTGAACAGCTAGTACCTGTGAAATAACCCCCAGGAAGAAAACTTTGCCCAATATTCTAGTAGCTTTTAAATGGTTTAGATTAAATTTAGGGGATAACAGAAAATAAAGGATAACATGAGACCACCCACAAACAAGACAATTTAAGATATATTGACAACTGTGGCTCCTATTAAAGTTATTTCTACAAAGGCAACTTTTCACTGTCAACAGTTAAAAACATTTAACATCTACTGTCCAAGTAACCTCGATACATCTTTTCTTGAAATGCTAAAAATGCAAAAGAGAAAGGCTGAAGAAATAGGCCTCCCAGCATGGAAGCTAGACTACATTATAATAGGTGTGTCATGGGTGTGTTGAAGGCAGTAGGACAGGCCTTGCACTTTGTTGGCAGTGTGCCTAAAGAGGAAAATACATGTACCAGGATTTGAGAATTACTGGTAAAGAGGGGAATTGAGACTTGAGAGTAAATAAAGGAAACCAAATATTCTTTTTCAGGTACACCAATCACCTGGAAAAAAAAAAAATCTTGTGAACAGTTAGTACAGTGTACATGTGAAATAACCCCCAGGAAGAAAACTTTGCCTAATATTCTAGTAGCTTTAAAAAAAAATTGCAGGGAGTGTACCTTGTACATGTACATGTACATTTCAGTGACAGAATTTTTCCCCAAATAGCCAGGGGCCACGTGGGACACTGCAAGTTCAACATCTTAGGGGGTAAAAATCAGAAGAGCCATCATTAAGTCATAGTGAAAGCTTTACACATGACAAGGAAACATTACCAGGAGAAATGCCCCTCAAAATTGCCTCTTTTTTCTATCAAAACCTGAGCATGACTCTGCATATTCAACAGCCTGAAATTACAAGCAAATCTACATGTATATGTACTGGCCACTACCATTGTCAACTGTTAAAAGTTCTATTGAGTTTTATATTTATGCCTAATTATACCAGCAAGTTTGTAAATTGTACATTATTTTACAAGGGAAGTCCTATCCCACATGTATTTCAATAAACTTGTCAAAATTTCAGCAAAGAAATTTTCAAGTAGATATCAATGACATAACATAAGGAAGCAACTAAATTTCTTTCAAAACTGACTTTTTCTTGATATGGGGTAGTTTTTTGTATGCTCTACATAATGATGAAGATACTAAGGTCACATGAGCGCTTATTTTTGAAATATAGACATACATGCATCAAAAGGAAGCAACTCCATAGATTTCCACACAAAAAAGTGACATATTTTCATTTATTACCGGTAGACCACTGTCAAGAATACTGCAATGACTGATAGGCCTTAATAAATGCTCATTCCCTAAGTCTGAACCATAACTATGAAGTAATTCTGATTTTAAAATCCATTCTCATGTAAACACCTTTAAAGGTAGTAAACCTTATTTCCATTTTTTTCAGAATTTGAAGATAAATAAGCCAATTTCAATTTTAAATGACAGGTATTTATGTAAAACTGTCATGTTATCAAATTTACAACAATATTCCAAAGAATAAGTGAAAAATGAATGGTTTTACTCTTAAAGCATCAAGAAGATGCCTTTACAAAACAAAGAAAATAAAAGAAAAATTGGTGTTGAATATTTCCTTCTCAATCCTAAATGGAAATGTACTGGGATCTAAAACTTTACGAGTGTTTTTCTGTGGCTTAAAGCAATCTAAATAAAACTTTTGTGCAGATTGGGTGCCATTTGCAAATGTGGGCTACTACCTTTAACAAGAGACTTAATTTATTAACCAATAGTATCATGACTAAAATCCACACTTCAGGCTAATATCTGGGGGGGGGGGGGGGGGGTGGGGTGGGTAAAGGGAAATTAACAGCTGTCAAATAGTAAGAATAGCTCCACCATGAAAATGACACATTTCCTGTTTTAAAGGGAAGGTTGCTTTCTGGAAATTGTGGCAGAAAAATGATGAAGCAAGTTTTTTTTTATTCCGTTCATTTCTATGCAGAAGAATATAACAAAAACAATGTCACATGACAAGGATTTTAATCCAAACACATGCATTTTAACTACAAATGTGTACATGTACAATAAATGAAAATATCTGACAAATTTTGATGAATAAATATGTGTGTGTAGAGTCCCACTACCCATATTATGCATGAAGCACTTTTTCACTCTATTCTAATTTCTAAACAAGTATTTTCAGGATACAAAGTTTGAATTAAAGACATTTAGTCATGGGCTTTCATGGGGAATGGATCATAATTTGCTGACACCAGACTTTGTGAAAAGCACTGGAAATACCTGTAATGAAGCTAAATTGCTGGAGCACACCAAAACAAGCTGTCCCACCATAAACATTCTTTGGCCTGCTTTGGGCCTGTAACTGGGTAAGCACCCATTGTGCCAAATTCCCCATGGAAGCCCACGCTAAGGTTGCGTTCAAGCAACCATTTTTCACCCTAGAATCACGGTTTTCAAAGACATTTAGTTTAAACCACAGTTGCGTTCAATCGATTTTTCGCAGGTCGTATAATAAACGTCTTTCAAAACGCAAACATGAAATGCTGAAAAAGGTGCGTTTTGAATCATGATTCTGCAGAACCACAGTGGCTAAAAATCGATTGAACGCAACGGAGATCTTAATCATTATTCTAGGATGTCATTATCATGGTCGGTTTCTGGTTCGGGGGCAAAACAAATGCAGAAAGCGCGTGCCGAAGTTGACCTATACTTCCTGGGTCAAACTGCACAGTATGATGCACAGTATGATGCGCAGTGGGTGGGCTTGAAATCAGCGAGAATCGGCTTTGATGAAAAATTGCTTCAACGCTTGAACGCAGTAGCCGTGTTTTGTAACAGCGTTTTGATTTGTGATTCATGTTTGTGATTCAAGAAATCGCTTGAACACGCCCTAAGTGTCTTTAATGTGAAGGTTCATGAATACGAAGGTTCTTGTTCCACTAAGAAATAAGGTTCACACTATAATTCTGAAAATGAAAAAAAAAGGTTGGAAATTCTAAAAATTTGTAATTCTAAAACAACACAGGGTCCCATTTCATTTTGGGGATTAAAAACTTTATTTCCCTTTCAAGATAATACGAATGACACACTTTACATGTGGGGGGGGGGGGGGTGGATATATAAAATGAAATTTTAATTGAAGTTGTTGCATCATGTATAAAGCTTTAAATCATACTGTGTATTAGATGTTTTAATGATGTTATCATCATTGCTGTCCTACATGTATTAGTTGTACAATGGATATCACCAAACAAAACTAAAATCTAAAATGATAAAAAACAAAAGAGGACAAAACATGAGAACACAATAGAAAGGTAAAACAAACAAAAAATTATGGAGAACAGGGTACACAACTTCATACAACACACACATTAAAAACAACAACAAAATGAAGTTAGTTCAGTTCAATCTGCAATTTTAAAAAGACATTTAGATACAAGAAAGTGAAGAAAGACATTTTAAATACATGTATGTCAAATCCAGCAAACAGTACGAAATAACAAAGCACAAAACTGTGAAAACTTCATACAAGCAAAATCTATTAATTTTACCATAGTTCCCATTGAGAGGAAGTACATAACAATTTCTGCAGCAAATTATGTAGATCTAACTGACCTGGTATGACCTGATGATAGTTTGCACTGAAAGGTGATCCTCGATGACCTTCCTGTCCAGCTGACCCGGTGAGGGCGCTGGCACTTGTGACGTCGCCGGGGAAGGATGAGAGGAGGTCGGCAAAGGCCTGGGTATGGAAGGGTACATGCTCGAGATGGGCGGTGGAGGGACGTACGCCGTTCCCGGCGCAGCACCGTTTTGAGCGTTGCGGAAGAAAATATCCCATGACTGTAAAGAGGATGAATGTAAACAAAGAACAGAGAAATAAGGTTCATTTCATTCAAATCTGACTACTGGTAATAGGTAATAGTTACATATACAAATGTAGCTGCTTTTAACATTAATTTTCTCTTCTACATCAAAATTAAAAGACTTCAAACCATTTGTTCAGTAATTCAAGCTGCAAAGGAGCGTAGGATAGTTCTGTAGCTTGAACCTAGAGCTGGTCTCATCCAAAATCATTATTTGTCTTCTTAATATTGACAAAAGTTCATTTTTTCCAAGTTACACTTTAATACATATGTCTACATGTATGAAAAAAAAAAACAATAGAGACTTTTACAACTACATGTATAATGCAGTTAATAAACTGTGATAGCATTTTTAAAGATATAAAAATCACACTTTTATTACTTTAACTGCAAAGACTTGTTCAGATATGAGGGGACTAATCCCTGCAACATTTTTAGTGTACAAGTCAATGGGGTATGAGGTGACAAAAATGTTGCATAGGCAGCCCGGGACATTTTTTTTGTCACATGCTGGCAAAAAGCTGTGAACCAAAGTCTTAAAAAATTAGTGCAAAATATGTTGCCATGAGTTTGTCTGAGCAACTTTTGATAAAACTCTCTTATTTGAGAGTTGACTCATTAATGTACGTTCATTAACATAAGTGGGGTACATGTAGCTTGTCACGCCATATCTGAACACTAAAAATGTTGCGTGGATTTGTCATCTTGTATCTGAACAAGCCTTTATGACTGTTAGTGAACATGTAAAAAAAAACAAAAAACAAAAAAAAGCATGTTACTATGAATATGCACAGATTATGAAGATATCAGAATCTGAAGACAATGAAACATATCACTGATGTTAAGAAATTAATTACCGTTTGTAAACCCTGAGGGAATGACTCACATGTATGATTGGGGTGGCGGGGGGAATCATACATGTAAGCTACACACTTTGTATATTTTTTTAGCCCTTTTAAAAGTCACTAAATTCACTGGCTCAAATGAGAATTTCTTTTTATCTGTCTTGGTTCTCCGTATTCTGAATTGAATTACGGAGAAATTTACAACAAACAATTGTCAACTATGTATATTTTCAAGTCAATATCAATGTCTTTGTCAAATTTTGTTCAGTAAAATGAAGGGGTCCTAAAGTTACATGTACACACACTTGATGAATGATTCATGCAAATCGTGATACATGTACATACATGTACATGTTTAACTTGGAAATGTTCTGACTTCCCGTCTGTTTTCATACAAATGAAAATATCACAAAAATAAAGGAAAATTATTTATTCTTTGTGGCAAACCTCCATGACATTCTTGTTGCTCAGTCACATCAGGGCCCTGTTTCATAAAACTTGTTATCAGTAAACTTGTTATCAGTAAATACTGCCACATTTCTATGACAAATTTGCTCTCAGCTAATCAGATGCAATGATTTCAGTAGCTTGTAACAGTTACTGCAACTTCTTAAATTGATAAGTTTTATGAAATGGGGCCCTGAAGATGGGCACAAGTTCGCACAATGTCTCATCGGCTCATCGCAAGTTATTTGTAGGGTGAAATGATTTAGGAACAGCATAGCTTTAGGACCCCCAGTCATACCAATTTGTCACTTGAGTCTGACTTGTCCTTTGGGTTGATTTCACAAGACAGGTCGAGCTCCGCAATACAACACATGCAGTCATAGTGAGAAATAGGTTACATATACCAATGTGGAAGGATATCAAAGAGCATCAGATAAATCAAAATTTTTAATGGGGGGGGGGGGGGGGGGGGGGGTCTGTGCCATAAACGAAACTGGACTGCACATCCAATTCAACTTCCCTTGCTGAATACATGTATTGACATGTACATTGTAGGAGGGTGACAATCCAAGATGAAAGTAATCAGAACGTGACACCATAAAATGGATCTTAAAAAGACTGATGGCAAACCAGCAGGGATCAGAAAGATCCTGCACAAACCTTTCCAATTATCAGGGACTTTCGGATGTACGCCAATGCCTTAGTGTCTGATGACCTCTGTTGTTTTAAGTTGTTTTTTTTCCAGCTCCTCCATTTCTTATTGTTTTCTGCTAAACTGAAATGTGAGGGATTTGGGACTTGAAAGTTGGATCATCCTAGCCCTTTTAATAAATCTATTTATTCAATGCCTTGTTCTTTCTTTCTTTTTTTTTTTTTTTTTTTTGCTCCTTAGATTTTTGTTAGGAACTTGAAAACCCTATTCTAAAGGCTTGTTCATTTAAGAGGGAAACCCCAGGACTGGTATTCTGAAAATTGTGTTATCTTTTATCTTATTTTAATTGCCATAGCAATCAGAAATAGCCATTGGCTCACATCGCGCACTTTTATCTTGCGTGCTGGTCATTTGCGCAGTTCAAACCAATCATAGGTACGCCTTTAAAATTTGTTATGATAATTAACACAGTGAAGATGAAATAAAAGATAAAAACAATTTTCAGAATACCGCCCCAGGTTTTTTTTATAAGCACATTTTTTTTGTGTGTAAAAAATGAACAGCAATGATGCAACAAAGGACTGAATTTAAAAATGACAAGCACCTGACCAATTCACTTGTGTTATGTGCTTAAAATTATAACCCCCAGTGGCAACCCCCCCCCCCCCCCCCCCATATTTGAACGGGCCGTAAGGTTGGTAACACTTTTCCTCATTTCATTAACCTTGCTTGTCAGAACTTTTTTTTGGGGGGGGGGGGAGGGAGGGATAGAATTCCAATCACATGACTCTAGCCATGGGGGGGGGGGGGCATGGAGGAGGGAGGGTAAATGGTTTCTTCTTAATTTTTAGACATTCCTGGAGCAAGCCTTGCACTACTGCAAGACATTATTTATCATGACTAGAAATACGAGAATACATTCATCATAATCATTAACTTTTCACTTTTACATAAGTTTTAAAAAGTGAAACTGAACATGCTGATCATGAAGAAAATCATGAGCAGTTATAGCAGCATTTGTCCGACTTCTCCGAAAGATTTAAAAAAAAAAAAAAAAAACCTCAGCAACAGGGTGTGATTATTCCATCATATTTTCCATTCATATTATGATATTGTTGTCATTTCTTCCCAGCTCACCTTATGTACAGAGCTTGGATCTTCGAGCCAAGACTGATACATTTCTTCCACATAGTTTGAATTGCTACCGCTCAAAAACGGCTCAGCAGCCACTGGGGCCACATAACGTCTCACATTTGCGCCGGGAGTTTTGGCGTGAACATCTGCCGGCGTGCGGGCCTGCCCACCAAGGGCAGGCGGCCTAAACGTCCTGCTCGAAAGTGTCCTATTTTGGATCGAGCGTGAGGCCGCCAAAATAGATGGCCCTCCTGTCTTTATCAATGTCTGAAGTCGATGCATCTTTGTGTCCTAACCGGTGTCACTTTCCGACCGGTCTGAAAGATGGGGATGAGTCTGAAATGAACGGAGAATTTTACCGGCTCCAGCTTTGCAACACTCGTGTTGCACGTAGAGCAATGGCTGGAGAGCGCCTATTTATCCACAGAGCTGCAGCTGAGTCTGAGAGAGATCAAAATTATTGTTTCCAAATCCAGACACGGCTGTTTATGTCGGGCTGGTTGCAGATCAAAACATTCTAAGAAAATCTCGATGATTATTATACAGATGCTGTCTCCAATCAAATGTTTATGTTGTCAGCTTCTTGAAATTGGATCCTGCATGCACAGCACCGTACTTGCGCAATTGACGAGTTGATAGTATTGATCGAGTAAGTTCTCATGCAACGTAGTACCAAATATTCGATCACTTTCACGCCTATGCTTTGTCGAATGCGTCATCTACTGAAAGTTCAATTTGTTTGGAACGGTTAAACACGAGCAATTATGTTTTCCGAAAGTGAAGTCGTCGAAAATACGAAACTGTTGATGGCATGTCAATCCAGGAAGTGTGTTTACTTCTCAAGCTCTATATGTTACGGTTGCATATAAACATGCATGCATATGTTGGGTGTATAGTATGTGGATATAAGGGCGCGCTATATTATTATCTACGCCTAGCGCCTAAGCTTATACCGCGCGGAATCTTACGCAACCTTTGACATTCATAACTCAAGCAACTGTATAGTGCATGAACTCAGATGGCGCTAGACCTATTCTTTCGCCAGAACCCCAACGAACTCAACCAGAGCCCTTGTAATCGAGTCTTTTATTTACCAAGTTCCCCAACAAAATTCCTGTATGAAGGAATTGAACGTGTAAAAATTTTGGCATGATCACTTTTTGGCATGGCGAAAACCGTAAATACTACCAACCCTCTGCCAGCCCAACAATGAAAATAGATCCATTCATCAATATCAATCAACACCGGCGTAAATCCACTTTGAGGAGTGAGGGGGGGGGGGGGGGGATGATCGACTTTTTTGCCGATTTTTTTTTCTGTTGAACTCACACTTAAGTATAAACTCACGCCCTCACCCACATGCATACACATTTTAATTTTTATCTTGCGAGCGAGCCAAAAATTACCACTTTTCTGGTTTGCTATCGTATTTTCAAATAGAAATTCTCTAATATGATGAGCGAGCGAGCAAGCCAAAAATAAGTGCTTTTCTGGTTTTAAATAGCATTTTCAAATAGAAATTCTAAAATATGATGGTTGTTTATGACAGATTACTAAAAAAAATCTATTAACTGATTAATTCAAATATCATTTCTTCCTTAAAAAGTGGGGGGGGGGGGGGGTGGGGATATTTTTACACGCCATCCCCCTCTCAAAAAAAGTGGGGAGATATATATATCCCTCCTCCATCCCCCCGGGATTTACGCCAGTGTCAATCAATCAATCAATCAATCAACCAATAAATCAACCAAATCAATCAACCAATCAATCGACCAATCAATCGACCAATCAATCAACCAAACGACGATTCAATCGATTTGGGAAGTAGACAAAAAAAAAAAAAGAAAAGAAAGAAGAATGAATAACATAGATAATTACATAAACAAAAACATATAGATAAATCAATAAATAAATGAATAAATAAATAAATAAATAAACAAACAAACAAATGAATAAATCTGAAAATAAGGAGGAGGAGGACAGATTATTGAAGAAATGAATGACTCGGACATTATTTCATTCAGTTTTAGATATATGAATATAAAATGAATCAAAATACCAGTAAGTTATTAGCAGGAATAATCGTAAAGTCTCCTATTTTGAGGACAATTCAGTCGACAGTTTTGTTTTCATATTTTTTTAGAAACAATGTTTAAGCTTCTATGGCACACTTCAGACGTTATAAGCTACCCCATCCCTAGCCCTGCCCTTGTAAAAATAATTACCATGGTACCCATTGTACAAACAAAGCACATAGTAATTCATTCATACCATAAATACCATTGGTGTAGCATATTAGGTAACATGGTACTTTTATTTATTTTACTTGAACGGTCCCATAGCGCTCAGTTCGGGGTACAAAAGCACTGTACTAGAAGATATCAGGATCATCATCAGGCCTATAATTTGAGTAGGTATAAGATTTGCAATTCCTATGAGAAGTACAAAATTGACTGAGAAATAGTATATTAAAGCAAGCGATAATCAAATACTAGTAATCAAGCACTTGACTGAACTAAAATGTTTGAAAATATTTCTTTTCTCCCCAGCTGTTTAAACCTAACATGCATGACCCTGTGCTTGTAGTTGAGCGGAACTTTTTCAGAATCATTCTCCATCGACATCACTATCGTTGGGTAGGGAAGCTTGCACTCAGCTTAATTACAGTGTCCCCCCCCCCCCCCCGACCCCCGGCCCCCCGGTTCCCCCCCCCCAAAAAAAATAAAATTAACACCAAACTCAATATCTTGACTGCATTAAAAAAGGCACCTGATATTGAGATGTTTGGCCTCCTTTGCTCTTGAACTTGTAAACGCAATTTCAAGGCGATATAGTCTTAGGCCTATGTCTAAGTTGCATTCGAGATCGGGTCAAGGTTTAGAGTAAGAGGATGATGTTGGCTTTCCTTTTCGATTTTTATGCTTTAGTATTAATTCCCGAGAGTGAGTCACGAATTTCAAGTCTATAATTAGAACTTATGCGGTTTTAATATGTACACGTGGATATGTACAAGATTGTAGATTGATGATGAAACTTGCCAGAGAGCTTACACATAAGCAGGCCTCGGATCGATTGGACAATTAAAGTACCCCACCCCTAATAGAAATCGTATCCGATCTATCCCCCGACTTATACATTTACACATGATAATTTAAAGAAGATACTCAATTCGATTTGCACGTATCACTGCCGGAATTAGCAGCTTTTTGAGGTAAGTGAAACAGAATTTTGGCTACTTTTCAGCAGCTTTCAAAATTTCATTTCTAAAGATACCTCAAGATTGAGCTATTGAACATATATAGATGAAAATGTGGGTTAAGGCATTGGAATGCATTTGAATTTGCACCATCCTGACCATCTCTGTGCCAGTCACAATTATTAAGTCCCATGCGTGCATATTTATGTGGCAAATATCAAGGCTGATGCTAATGTTCAAGTTCAAGTTCAAGTTCGAGTTCATTTATTTTTTTCCACTTAACCGGAAACAGTACACGTTCATCAGCATTATCGTGAAATAGGAAACCATCGTTCACTTTGTACAGCAGCGCTTTATTCAGTCACACGCATTGGTTTCCTATTTTCACCTCCATTCTCTTTGTTGTACTTGTACTAGTTGTAGACAAGTGCGTGCGTCAAATGAACGAGTGGTTTCCTAAACCACGATATGGCCCGTTCATCAACAACAAGAATACAATTCATGAACAAAGCATTGAAAATATGGGAAAGAGGTGGTCTGTAGATTTCTATACTAACTAACAGTGTTATAGCTAGGCTAGGGACCTTTTAGTGGTGGTCGGCCATTTCAATCCCAGATCTTGACCTCAGCAACATCGATTGCGTACTATTTTCTATTATGCACACTATACACAAAATACATGTATCATCCGCAAATGTGGCAGTTCATATGTTAAAAGTAATGTTTTAGCCAAACATCAACCCTAGCACGCCCCAAAATATGTACAAATGAACTGTTAAACGATTATTGAAAAGCCATGAAATCAGCAGCCCACTGAGGCAGTTTCTACAGAGTCTCTGGGGGCAATGCATATTAGGAATGGCCTGTAGCTACAGCAGCTGACAGTACATCGGCGCCGCGCTCAGTAAGAAAAAACGACAATAAACACTCTTCACGAAAAATATGGTGGGATTTTTAGCAAACCAGCTTCAAAAATGTAATTCTATCATTGCCTTATTCTAACATTGGCATTCAATAGTAACCTGAAACTTGAAAATCAGGGATCATTCAGCATCTTGTTAATCTGCTGCAGCTTACTTGCATGCACAGTTGCACCACAGTACGGGGGTGCTGTTTCCTAAAATGCTGCTGGGTCCTTTATTATGGAGTGTTGGGCGATCATAAAGAGTGATATGGAGAGTACGCAATGCCTGACTGACATGATATTTTCTTTTTCTGGGTTCCCCCGGTACAGGGAAATACTGAAGAAAGATTGCGCAATGTACACATACACCATGACATACACATTGATGATGATGGAAACATCTATTTAGTGGGATATATGGGGTAAAAAATCGGAATGGCGGAAAAATAATGAAAAAGCAGGAAATTTTCCACCCAAAGCGGGATGGTTGGGAGTTCTGGCTAATAAATAAAACAAGATTAGAGACCGAAATATGAATGTAAGTCTACTTTTCTTCACAAAAAGGTACGTTTAATGCAGTTTCTTATCTGAAATTAGTGCCGGTCGGAAGCAGTGCTTTCCACCAGAAGTGGTGGACGGAAATCATCTGTGCTGGTCGGGCCCGTCCACCGCCGACCACTGTAGCTATAACACTGCTAACTAAACTCTAGACTCCAGACATGCCAGATACAAGTACGGCTTGTTTAAGCACAGCCACAGAACACCTTTGCAAAAAACAAATATTACAAATGTCACAAATATTACAGATTTGCATTTAAACATTACGTTAAGCTTGTGAGACCAATATATTGACTGTTGTGATTTGTTGTAGGCCAAATATTTCTGTGCATTTATAACTGCTACCAACAGCAATGAGCAAAGCTTTTTATTTTTGTGAATACATGAACTACAGCTACTTCCAAGAACTAATGAAAGTTCAGCTTATTTAATAATTTTTATGTCCATTTAATTTATTTGACCGTCCCTCGTCGTCTCAACTAGTCTAGATCTAGACCTCTGAAAAGAATTATACTATTCAAATTACATGTATGTTTGAACCTAATCTGCTTCTACAAGGCTGCTGCAATATAATGATCACTGACAATTGGATCTATTTCAATTTATTTCTAGGTCTTGATAAAATTTACACAAATATTTACAAACCTACTTGAAGGCAACTGTGCTGTTGCACATATTTCACTGATGTAAAAACTTAATCTTGTTTTGTTTCAGGTGGAAAATATTTTTGCAGGAAACTGATCTTGAAGGATGGCTAACCCTCTGCCAGCTGTGGCATTTGCCATTGGATTATCTGCATTCCTTTTTAACTTTGCAATCCACAGAATTGAAGAAGGTATGTGTAAGTGTATGGATTCTCAAAGAGGAAACAAGAGGGAGAATGAAATGAAACTTAAGAGTATGTGATAGAAGAAGATGGTAGAGGAAATGGAGAAGAAAAAAGAAGAAGAAGAAGAAGAAGAGGAAAACGAAGGAAGAAGAAGAATGTGAAGAAGAAGAAGAAGAAGGTGAAGAAGAAGAAGAAAAGGAGGAGGAGGAGGAGGAGGAGGAGGAGAAGGAAGAAGTCCTGAAGAAGAAGGAAAAAGAAGGAGAAGAAGAAAAACAAAGGAGGAGGAGTAAGAAGAGAAGAGGTAATAGATTTTATTTTTTTATGTAATTTATTATGTGCAGAATTAATCTAGCTTCTACATGTATGACATAGTGTAGGTGGAGTACAAAAAATAAAGGTATAGTAATCTCAAAAGATGAACATATGCAGGACCTATTTACTGTGAGATAGATGATTTCACACTGTCCAGTTTTCATACAGCTCTCAAAGATAACTGAAGAATATACTGGGCCTATTTCTGGGGTTCTGGAAACTCTCTTGAAGTCTAAGTTCTTCAACATTCCATTGAAACGCACATTAATTCTATGAGTGTATCTCTATAGTATGGGTTGTCTAAGAAATTAGACATGATGATTTTAGGAAACAGGCCCCTGATTCTCCTATAAGTCATACAGGAAAATTTTTTTAAAAGGCATTTCACCAAACCGTTGGTCCTTGTGAAAGAGGTATCGCCTTTTGGTAAAACAAGGAAAAAAGCACTTCAGAGTTGGATAGTGATGAGGCTCTCATAAAATTGTATCTCAGATATAGTCAGCCTTTAGTCAGATAGAGGGAAGATGCATTTTTTGGTGCAGAGGGTCCATACTTATCCAAAGAGTAAACATATTATTCAATGTAGGCTTGGCTGAAGTGTAAACAAATTCCCCTAGTGTTGTACATTTATCTTGCTATCATGACCAATTGAAATCAACCCAGCATGATCACGAAAATGATAGTCTGCTTGCACAGACTCCAGTTTGACACTTAAATACATTTATGTCACATCATACTAGATGGGATTTTGAGACTACATTTACAAGATATTTGATTGATTTAGCAGATTAGCTCATTGGTTGAAATTGAATCCTGGCTATTAAGCAGATATAATCCATCCAGTTTTTTTCCTCCATTTCTTTCTCCTTTGATTTCATGCACAGGTCATGTTGGTGTTTATTACAGGGTGAGTATTGAAAACCATTTTAGTCAAATTCATAATGGTGATAATCAGTTTTTGTAGAGTGTCAGGTAAACTACGAATTTTCCCCTAATTTTTTTGCTATCTACTGAATGCTTAGGGATAACTTTGTCAAGGATATGTACTAAAAAGCTTTCCTGTAAACATGGAATATTTCGCGGTGTGGAAATTTTCACACATTTCGCGCAGCACGACAATTGCGTGAAGTATTTTCTTTATCTCCCATGTGAATACAGTTATTGTTTAACTCGGCTGAGCGCGAAAAAGGTAATTACGCAAAAATTTCCACTTTTACAGTATGTTACATAGATTACAGGGGCTTTTTTTATATTCTGTTAGAATGCAGCATTAGAAGTCTCCACACTGTGCCTGTTGTGTCTCAATAACATGAACATGCCATAATGTGCCAGTAAAAAATGTAAACTAAAAAAAAAAAAAAGAGAGACAGACAACAAGGAGATATGAATGAACTTGAATTCATGAGAAATATGGCAAAATTGTATTTGTTTAAACAGTTCATTTAGAAGTTTGAGAGCTTCAATTTTTCTTTAATCTGCTTTTATCTTTACTTTTGCTCTCAATCCAAGCTTCTCACTGTCAAATTTACTTCTTAAATGAAAATGAGCTTGAAAAGTTCTCTTTTTTTTATGCAGGGTGGTGCCTTATTACAGTCAACTAGTGGACCTGGGTTTCATGTCATGATTCCATTTTTGACATCTTATAGAAGTGTACAGGTATGATATAGTATACAAATATACTTTGCCTTGAGAGTTTCTGGTTAAAACTATGGGCAAGAGGTGACTCTGAAATAGTACTATTCACTGAGGGGCGCAGCCCCGAAGTGAATGGTACTATTCGAGTCACCGAGACCCATAGTTTTAACCAGAAACTCGAAATTATGGCAGAGTATATTTGTTTTATATATTGGATCAAGAATTATATGTATTTGTACATGAATTTTGCTTTCTTATCTTATATTTTTCTTGATTAATACACGGCCCCGTTGTAAATCAGCCAAGTAGATGAAGTGGGTTTTTATTTTGTTTATTAAAATAAATCAGTCAAATGACACCAAATCAATATTCTTTATTTCAGGTTTATGTCTTATTGAATGCTTTATGGCACTAAACGTTGTACGGATAAACTGCAAAGTGATCGGAAATTGAGAAACGCAGTAGCCGTGACACCGCGAGAGTTCCCCATGGTGCGCACTTGAGCTCTCGTATGCCCCACTGAATTTTCATTTCGCGCACAGATTTTGCGTACTGTGACGTCATTTCACAAATAGTATATACTATTTGGAAAATGTCGTCATAAGAGTGACGTCATTTCCCAAATAGTAAACCTTCATGCCAAAATTCTTGAATAGCTGAAAATACCAATGATCACGTGAAGGTCTTTAAGCCAATCATGAAAGGATAAATTTCTGATCCAAAATATAATATTAATTATACCGTATCAAGATGTGATGTTATTTCACATTGCTTTAGACTGCCATGTTGCCTTTGTGAGACAATTTTAGCTCAGTGAAGTTATATTGCATTGTTTTGTGTGACACACATAGATATGACTCTCTGATGGGATGTGTCTATTTGCGCCAAAGTGCTATATCTATCATTAAACAGTGCACATAGCATGAGAATGTTTAAAAGTTGGATGCCTTATTCAAATGCATGCTATAGATTGCACTTTAAGTATGTGGTATTATGAAATCAACTGACATGTTCTAGTAATTACTCCTCTCTTCATTAGACACTGTAAACTTTGGTTTTTGCTCAATGGAAATCACCTCCAGTTTAACCCATTGTGCATGATTTGATTTCAGGATAACACACATTTTCCATAGACCCTAGCAGAAGTTTTCTTGGGCTTTGTTCAACACATTAAATGATAATAATAATAATAATATTGGATATTTGTATAGCGCACGTATCCACCAAACAAGGTGCTCAAGGTGCTCCAATATTATCCCGGCTCAGCTAGGCTACCAATTACAGTGCTCACAGCTTTCAAGGAACTCCTTCCTGCCAGTACCCATTTACACCTGGGTGGAGAGTGGCAAATGTAGATTAATATCTTGCCAAAGGACATTAGTGCCATGGTGGGATTTGAACCCCGGATCTCGTGGTTCACAGTCCGGGGACTTATCCACTGAGCCACAACGCCTCTACATATGCCTTTTCTCTTGGAGGATGCCACAGCATTGCTGAAGTAAAGACTCCGGTAGATGATGCTAACCCACTAAAACTGTAATATTTTGAATTTGAGGACACTCTTTCTTTTTATATGTACTTTCTGTTTTACAGACAACATTACAGACAGATGAAGTTAAGAATGTGCCATGTGGAACAAGGTATGTCATAAGTGAGGACTTCATCACTCATTTGCAATCCTAACCCTTCAAAAAGATGCAGGGTTAGGGGTGCAGTTAGGCTTTAAGTCAAGGTTAGGTTTAGACTTAGTATTTAAGGTCAAGTATACTATTAGATTCTGTTAGAAATTTGACTTATGAAAATATTTTATTTACAGCAATTTTTGTTAGATGATGGGGATCTAAAGCTTAGCACTTGTTTTCAGCAGCTAAAAAGTCACAAAATACTTTGATGTATGCAAGTTTTTGTATCTGTCTTGGTTCTTTGTATTCACAAGTTAATTTGTTATGAAAATTATTGTGGATGATTGTCAGTAACGCATATTTTCAAGTTGATATCAATTCCATTGGTGATTTTCCTTCAGCAAGACAAAGGGGTCTATAAAGCTTTGCACATGTAGTAAATGATTACAAATCCTAGATTTGAAACTGACTGGTGTGAATTTAATCCCAATGATAATATCATATGGCATAAAGGGGAAAAAATGATTCTTTTGGGGCAAACCTTGATGATATTCTCACTGCTTAGTCACATTGAAAGTTTGGTGCAATATGCATCGCACTGCGTGTATTTGCAGGGTGCATAGCTTTTGGACCTGCATTGCTTTAGGACCCCGAACAGCACTCTTGCAGTGACAGCCCTGAATCAACATTTCTTTTGTACTTTGCAGTGGAGGTGTGATGATCTACTTTGACAGGATAGAAGTCGTCAACCAGCTTTCGCAAGCTGTCGTCTACGAAACTATCAAGAATTACACGGCAGACTATGATAAGACCCTCATCTTCAACAAGGTTCATCACGAACTCAACCAGTTCTGCAGTGCCCACAATCTACAAGAAGTCTACATTGAACTTTTTGGTGAGGTTTGCATTTGATACGTGCAGCTCCCTGTCCGGAGTCTGCTTTATACATATCAGCTAAAAATATGGCTACCGGAATTTTTTTTTTGCAACTTTCTATGCAAACAATGCATTCTTAATAATTGTGCTAAAAAGTACTTGTGAGTAGACTGGTCAGTATTCACCTACATTTGTGTGGAGAGTTAACAAAGTATTTTTTTATATGAGTGTTGATGTGATTGTTCTCCTGTTTGTTTGTTTGTTTGGTTGGTTGTTTTTTGTTTGTTTGTTGTGTTTTTTCATTCTGTGCTCTTTAATTGTTATCAGTGTAAATGTCTTGTATGATATACTTTCTTGGGGATGGCTCTGCTGTTTGCTTAGTTATCACTACTAATTGTGTACTAGTGCTATTTCAGTACTCTGTGCCCCAGATGGTACTACAAACAATATTGTACAACGCCTACTCAGCTTGTTGTACGCAAGTCTATGGGAGCTGAACGCGCGATATTCGTTCCATTGCACTCGTACCATCCAAAATGTACCATCCAAAATGTACCATTGCACGGTTAGCGTGACGTCACAGTAGATTCCCACAAATTACTTCTTTTATTTCTTTTGTGATGTCACAAGTAGCTTGCGTTGTAGACCATATACGCGTATTGATTTTTGCATGCTCAACTCAGGCTATGCCATAGCTATAGGGCTATGCCAGCAAGTCGCGTTCGCGCACTGCTATAGATACGCGCACGCGCACAGACTATGCCAGCACCAGCAGCATTTTGCAGTCGGGTTCTTTTCCTGATTTATAAACCTTGATTTCTTAAGCAAAATGTGACTGTTTTTTCTTGATTTTCATCAATTTCTCAGACTTCTGAGGCGTTGTACAATACAAATAGCGAATATTCTAATTCGTGCAATGGTACGAGATTTCGCATTCGGTGAAAGATCGCGACGTAACTTCTATTCAACTCGGCTTCGCCTCGTTGAATAGAAGGTCGCTCTTTCACCTCATGCGAAATCTCGTACCATCGCACTCATGTCTATTCGCTATTTGTATACTGTCAGTTGTCTCATGTTACGCATGCTACTGATGTATGTTCTATCACATTACTCTTTAATTATTGTCTTCTTTCTTACATCTTAGATCAAATTGATGAAAACCTGAAGAGAGCATTACAAGAAGATCTAACCACCATGGCTCCTGGTCTTACAATCCAGGTAGATGGATGATGATAATGATAATAATAGAATTTATGATTATAATGATAATGATGATGATGATGATGATGATAATGATAATTTTAATGATAACAGCAGCAATAACAATAACAGCAACAAGAGCAATAATAACAGTAATAATAATAATGTGTCTTGTTTAGCCAGGGTAGCCTCTTCAAGTACTACCGTTATGTATTCTTCTCCGAGAGGGTGCTGCAGTCATATTTTTACCCCAGCTCTTCCTCTATTCTCTCCAGTAAAGTACCTGTTTTGAAAAAAAAAAATATAACATATTCCCAAAGTAATAAAGAATGATTAATGGATCATTGAAAAGGGATCTCTATCAATGGAAGAACTATGCTTTAATTTCTTTCCACATTATGTGGGAATTGAATTGTCATGATATATGATAGTATAACATTCAATGAAAAATTCATAGTAAAATTGTAGTTTGTTTGTTCTTGTACTGAGTTATTACATAAGGCTCACATGTTCAGATGTTTAATGTCTGGTCTGAGTAGGGTAATAAATTCTTGTTAGTTGTTACTTCAATCTGTGTTTCAACATGCTTTTTACTAATGCATTGTTTGTTTGTTTTTTGAAAAGTTTATCTATGTACATAATAGCCCATTCAGAAAACCTGTTCAGACAGTTATATGACCTTTTTTATTGTGCTATTCATTGACATTCATGTTTGCTTGTTTTTATTCTTGTACACTGCCGTTCATCTAAATAATATTTTAGTCCATATTTGTTGTCGTTGTTGATTGCTATTCTGTGCTATCACTTGCCGTTGATATGGTGTGTTTTCATTTATGTATGCTGTAGGCTGTCAGAGTAACCAAGCCAAAGATTCCGGAGAGCATCAGGAAAAATTATGAGCTCATGTGAGTCATTAATCCATTTTAGATTTGGCCTCGAACCATTATTCTAAAATCAGTATTAAGTAGCAAAACTATTTTCCAAAATAGGACAAAAATCATACTTTCCTGTTTTATTCTATAAAAAGCAAGGTACAGAGCTGTTCAGAAAGGCCACCTTCCACAGTGGCCACTTTTCTGTTTCCCCTTGGTCTCCCTTGGCCTCTCTCTACAGGTTGGACTGTACCTGAAAGTGAAATTAACAAACCAAACTTGAAAAAAAAAGAGGTAATTGGTGATATTCTTTCAGATGCTTACAGTTTAAAAACAATTTAGTACGGTAGCCCCCAGGCATTGATTTTGATGTCATGTGCTTTGAATGATTCTCTGTGTTTTCCCCTTTAGGGAGAATGAGAAGACCAAACTGCTGATTGCTGCCCAGCACCAGAGGGTTGTGGAGAAGGAGGCAGAGACGGACCGGAAACGAGCAGTCATCGAGGCAGAAAAGGTCGCACAGGTTGCCGAGATCACATTCCAGCAGAAAATCATGGAGAAAGAGAGCGAACAGAGGATATCAACGATTGAAGGTAGATTAGAATTATGATAATGATAAAGGCTTCTTCAGATAAGAGGCGACATGTCCGCGCAACAAATCCCTGCAACATTTTTAGTGTTCAGATATGGTGCGACATTGTGGCGCCACTTCTGTTAATGAACGCGCATTAACGCGTCAACTCTCAAAAGAGATTTTTGTCAAAAGTTGTGCAGACATGCTCATGACAACATTATTTTGCGCTAACTTTTTAAGAATTTGATTTGTCCACAGCTTTTTGCTGCCAGGTGATGAAAAAATGTCTCCCGCCTCTGCGACATTTTTTTTGTCACCTCATATCCCATTGACTTGTACACTAAAGATGTTGCAGGGATTTGTTGCGGAGACATGTGGCCTTATATTTGAACAGGCCTTAAATGATATTGCATTTTTATAGCGTATATATATCCACCATGCAAGATGCTCAAGGCACTCCAGTTTTACCTCACCTTGACCTAGGCTACCTATTTCACTGCTCATAGCATACAAGGGGGCGGGGGTGGGGAGGCAGAGGTCCTACGCCAATAGGTTTTATTGTCTCTTGTATTAATTGTAATTGTCGCCCTCTTATGTCAGAGGTTGCTCAATGCTTTTGCCATCATGGCTTGATGAAAGCCACTGATATCCCTTACATCTCTGCCTGAGATCGTGTGATATTTATCTTCGTTAATGGCGTGGTGGCTTAGCTGGGATAACGGACTCATTCCTTAATTTCCAGCGAAGATAACTAGCTCCAGAATGGGGGTCATACGTGCGGCAAAAAGGTGCCGTGGCCAAGTTTCAGACGGGGACGTGACAGATTTCAGTTCTTTGCATCCCGGTCCCACTCACCCGAAATGGTGTTGTGAAGAAGCCGACGCAGTGGTTTCACCTCTCTGCCGGGTTTGCGTAGGTCGACGCAGTGACCTGTATTCTTCCTTTGGGTGCCCAGGCCCTGTGCAGCAGGCCAGCAGCCCGTCTATCCTTCTCCTTACTTGTGGGGTCCTAGATCCAGTCAGCGATGCAGGCAATGAAGCAACCTGATCCTGAGGCCGGTTCGTGACCCGAACTCGTCGTTATGAGTATGACATCGTTCATCTGTTCCTGTTTATCGTCTTGTTTAAATTTTGTGCCACGGTAACACGCACTCCGAGCCTCTTGCCGTCGTTTGCTGTGTTCGGTTATGCTAGCTACGGGTCCTTGTCGTCGCCGTACCTGAGCCTCTAGCCGCTGTCTTGTGTGTCCTGTGTTCTCGTACTACAGTTACAGTTCCAGGTCTTTCGACATCCTCGTTATGCCATAGCCTTCACCGCTTGTTCAGCTATGCAATCCAACTTTTCCACTCATCTCCATCAACACAACCATCTACAAAGTGTTTGGCATCACTTGATCTTCATCTTTTGTACTGTTTTACTTCTGAACCTTCTCTCATTGTTAGCCATTACCCATCCTCGGACGAGACCCCTACTTAACTTTTCAGCAGATTTCTCAGCTGTTCCTGGACTGTAGTGTATATGTTTAATTTTGGTCATTTTTTTTCTTTTGTTAGTGTTTACTGTTATCTTATTACCCAAAGCCTTAAAGTTGATCTGAAATTGTGTGCTTGTTTATTAGTGGCACAGTTTTCCAGTAATTTGTTTCCAATCGCTGTATTTTGGTCAGCTTTTTATGTAGATTTTTTTTTGTTTGATATATTTCTCATTTTAAATTTTATCTCCTTTTCATAGGCAAAGGGAGAAGGGAAAAGAGAAGATGTTGGGGATAGGTAAATGATAATAATAATTGTAGTTGGGTTATGATAACTGAAAAGGAGTTTGCCTAGTGTAATGTAGATATATATGGAATGGTCTAGATGAGTAGTTAGGTTATGAAAAGTGTTAAAGAATTCACTCGTATGGAATGGAGTAAATGAGCAGTAGGATTATGATCATTGTTTAGGAGTTAAAGATATATAAGTATCAGTGTAATTCAGTTTTATGTGGAATTGAGTTTATGGAGTTAATATCATGATTGTATTGTGATGATGGTTTTATGATGTGGTTCGGCTCTATAATCTAAAGAAGATGTAGAGTTACTGTATCTTCAATAGAACTGCATGCATTTGTTTTAGCTTATATTGTATGCTCGATGATTGTATATTATTCTGATCCACAGTTATCATTATTGGTAAAATGGTTTTTTTATTGTTTGCTTATTTGCACTAGTTGGTTTTTAATTCAAGAGAAACAGCAAGTATGTGGGGATTTCTATAGTTTTACATGTAAATGTTGTAATCTATTGTGGTTTAGACAGAAAATTGATCTGTTATAGATGTAATGGCATTGTCCGTTGTTACAAATTATGCGGAAGTGCCTGGTCACTCGCTCATTTAGTCTGATTACCATACCTATGTGTTTGGGGTATGTTGAATTATTAATCTGATACATGTACAAATTTTTATTTCATATCATAGACCTAGTGTTTTATGAATACAAATGGGTAAATTTTCACTGTTACATTGTGGAGTCATGACCCTCTAGGCTACTACAAGTTAGAATTAGGGTACATGGTGTAGAATTGTATTTGAAAGTTTGCTTTTTGTGTATCTAATGGTTTATACTCTAATTGTGTATTTGCCTTTTTGTTTTAGAGGAAATTCAGGAAGCTTTGGGTTTTTCAGTTTTAAACCTGGGTCTCATTTCATTATTACGAATTGTTTGGTACTCTAGCATACATTGCATGTTGGGTAATTTTTGTTTGTCTATGTTAAAGTTGTAGTACAAACAGGTATTAGTTTTAAGTTTTCGGACTAATGTTTTATAAGTAACAGCCTAACTGCGTTAATGTTGATCTTATTGTTTTGCAGTGATTAGTGGGAATATTATTATCCCTTTAGTCCAGGTGTGTATTTTAGTTCATAACCTGTCCGATGAGCATATTATTAAAATTTTAAACTGTATTATTATATTTATGAATATTTTATCTGCAAGATTTGTCGATATTTTCTGTTTATCTTTTATAACAGTCATTTATATCTAGTTATTTATATGCCTGTACCTAGTTTATTTTTGTCTAGAATTATGTTGGGGTCATTATTGTTTTCTGATTAAAGAGTTTTTGATTGAGAGTAGCTAGTGCAAGGAAGTGCAGTGAATAGTTGCTGCACATTGTTTCTGATAATTAGTAGGTTGACTAGGACATTGATACAGTTATAGCTCATCATCAGTTTTTAATCCTTAGAGCCTGCAGTTTGGTATCTTTATTGATAAGTCTGGATTGCTGATCTAGATTTGTCGTCATAGTTTTATGTGTATGTATGCATAAATAACGTACTAGTCTATATTGCCCAATGTTCAGTGTCTTGTCAATTATATACTATCACAGCGTTTTATACGTAATCCCCATGATGCATATGTGTACATAGCTGTGATTATGCTTGTTTTTATCGTGTTTACAGTGTTATAGTGCATTTACATGAGTTTTTTTTAAATTCGGTGGAGCTGAGATAGAGGGATAAGAAGGGGCCAGAGAGTAAGCTGGGGTTCAAATGTAATTTAATTCAGTTACACCATTGAGAGGGGTGGATATTTCAGTTTGTGTTGATATTGATATTTAAGTGAGCAGCTAAAGAGGAAGTGTTTGTTTTATGGTGTGACTGATTAACCCAAACCAGCGAGGATTTGAATATTTGCAAATGTTTTATTACTCGACAAAAAGGCCATCCTGATTACCAATCTGATTTGTATGACTGCCAGTGGGTGTCTGGATATATCACATATGTATATTGTTTTGTGTATTTATTTTGTTTTAGGACGCTGAGTAATAATGCAGAAAATGGGGGAAAGAAGAAAAGCAGTCACGCCAATAGGTTTTATTGTCTCTTGTATTAATTGTAATTGTCGCCCTCTTATGTCAGAGGTTGCTCAATGCTTTTGCCATCATGGCTTGATGAAAGCCACTGATATCCCTTACATCTCTGCCTGAGATCGTGTGATATTTATCTTCGTTAATGGCGCTATATAATCTTTTTTTTTTCATGTTTCCCTTTTCTCCTCTCCCTTTCACTTTTTTGTTATTTTCTTCTTTTTTTTTTTGTTTGATTGATGGTCATGTGTCCCCTGTGCCCCCTCAAAGCTAAGCTGCACGTACCACTGCACGCATGATATCAAAATTTCTCCCCCATTTTACCTGTAATGCCTCTGTATTTCCCCTTTTGCAGATGAAACACATCTAGCCAAAATGAAGGCTAGAGCCGATGCTCAACTCTATACATCTCTCCAAGAAACAAAAGCTAATCAGGTAAGAAAAGGTGTATTACACTTTGGATGTACTCTTTCTGTGTTGTTCATGGTAGCTTTTTATTAACCCATAGAGGTACAGTGTCACCTTTAGGAGACGCTTTTGCAGTATCTGTTGGTCCAGAATTTTGGGCAGTACATATCATACATGAGCAGAAAGAGAAAAATGCACTGACAAATATGAGCCCATTCCCATCGCTGTATGGTGTGGCGTTCTTGAATTAGAGCAGTTTAAGTGTAACTAATCATTAAACTCTTAAATTGGCAATGCAGTGAATAATATATAATCACTATTTCTGTGTTCAAATTGGCAATTTCTGATTCAATTTTACAATTACATTTCATTTTGGTTTATGTTATATCCATATCTATTTTTTTCAAGCTATGTAAACATGGAAGAAAAATGATTTGTATTGCCAATTTGAGGATTGAAGATGATTAATTTAGACCTCAAGAAAGCTCTGTACTGCTATGGGTTAAAGGAGAATGCTACCCAGACATCAGTGTGCTTCCAGTGAATGAAGAACAAAAAGAGTTAACAGTAAAAAGTTTGAGCAAAATCAGACAATCTGTTCAAGAGTTATGAACTTTGAAAGTTTAAATAAATCCTTATTATGGGGATCCTTGAGTTGGCAACTTTGCCAGCATCTGTGATGTCATCGTGGACAACTCTCCATTCATTTTGTACACAGAATTTCACATTTTCTTCATTTTCAAGAGAAATAGAAGTTTGTTTGATTTTTTGTTTGAGTATGACATGGCTACATCAATTCTGCAAGTATTTTTGGAAGAATTATGTTTGATTCCTGACTTGGAATTTCATATAAATCAATTTTCATGAAAATTTATGCACAAAATGAATGGAGAGTTGTCCACGATGACATCACAGATGCTGGCAAAGTTGCCAACTCAAGGATCCCACTAATAGGGATTTACTGAAACTTAAAAATTCATAACTCTTGAACAGATTGTCTGATTTTGCTCAAATTTTCTTCTTGGTCATCTCCATTCACTAAGAGCACCCTGATGCCTGGGTTGCATTTTCCTTTAATCCATTAGCAACTGGAAGTGGATGGGCCCTGTATTAAAGACAAGATTGATTTCTGAGAGGAGGTGAAAGATAATTTGTGGGCTTTCTCAGCATATTTTTGTCAGTTTGGAAGACTGACATACTCAGAATGTCCCCTGAAAAGGATTTCTCTTCACATACCCTCATATTTGAAATATGACGAGAAATGATTGAAATTATTGTGTGACTAATCTTATTGAGGCAAACCCTTCTGTATACATTTTCTCTCATTTTGCAGGAGAAACTGACTCCCCAATATCTGGAGATGTTGAAGTACCAGGCGCTGACTGCCAACACCAAGATCTACTTTGGCAATGACATCCCCAATATGTTTATGATGGGAGATGCCAAGATGGAAACAGAGGTATAGGAACACACCCCTACTCAGTGGTTCAACAAAAACAACAAGGCTTAACCTAGATTGTAAATTCAACTATAAATGAAGAGTGTGATTTTTAAAAAAGCATATAAATATGTTGTAAATTGTAAATATTTGCAAATAAAGTTGCCAGAATACAGAATATAAAGAAAATATATGATACTTTAGATCATAATTCCGAACTTTTTCCTGGATATATAACAATGGAAGGAATTGTTTTGTCTAATACAGTGGTGGCTTTACTTAAAAAAAAAAAAAGTAAAACATGGTCTTTATGGTTTTTGGAATCAAACTCTTCAAATTTTCTGATCTAATTCAATAGATAACATTCTTCTATTCCTGTAAAATAAATACCATTAGGGGGAGTGACCCCCCCTCCCCTCCCCCCGCCCTGCCCGAGTGGTTTAGGTTGTGCCTGAAGGATCCTTGCCTGTTTGTTCTTCTATCTCTATCCCCGTGCTGTAGAATTATACAAAGTATATTCTGGTGACAATAATTTTTACATCATAACCTAACTTTTAACTGGATTTCTAAACGATTGCTTTACATGTCATTATTAACATTATGCCTAAATGTAACCTTACTGGTTCCTTTACCCAATATCTGATGATAAGATTGCGATGTTCTTGTCATACTTAACATAGGTTACTTTATACAATGCATATTCGCCAGCTCATTTTAATTTGGGGTTGAATTAGCAACTTTAAAAAAATGTGCAAAATTTGTGAAAGTAGGACCATGGTAGAAATGATTGCTTGTATAGTACTCTGTTTCCAGTGAAATGTCCCTCGTGTGAAAATGCCACCATGATTATGTACATGTACATGTACATGTAGATGCCCTCATTCACTATTTTTGTATTTTTTCTTTTTGTACCCAATTTAGTCTGCTGCAGCAGCATCAGCGTCAGCAGCTGTGAAGGAAGAACCCTCAACAACAACAAGCAAGAAAACTCAGGACACCAAATCCAAATCTTCAGGGAAATCACCTTCATAAAACTTGTAATGCGAGTAAGTAAAGCCCGTTGCATGCTGTACGATCCAACTGCGGCCCGATTTTCGAACAAATGGCATTTTGCATTAAATGTGAAAGTTGAAAAAAGTAAAATTATCTTATTTGAAATTCAGAATAATGATAGGAATTTTAAAATCGAAATTTTGGTTAACTGCAAGCCTTGTGGTCAGAGAAAAATCCAAATCGGCTTCAAATTGTAGCCGATCACAAGATTGCTATGATGTCACTGCAATTTGGAATTGAATTTGCTTTTATTCCTACAGGGAGGCTCGCAATGATAGCCCGGAATTTCAATTTTAGTGTTCATATGACTATTCAGAAGTTTGATCATGAAGATTTTACATGTTTGAATGTTCATATCAAATGCTATAACAAATTTTTACAAAATCAGATCGCAGACGGATCGTATAGTGTGTGGTCGGCTTAATGCTACATGGCACTATCCCATAAGGAGATACAATCAGTGACAAGTCCGACTTTGTTTCAAATTTCCAGTACTACAGGTAATCACTCTAAAAGGGGACAAATCACCTGTAAAATAAGCCATTTTGTAGATACAATCTGAGCATGGGCAAATAAAGGTCGTTCGGGACAAAATCTTAAACCCATGAATACTTGATAATTGCTAATAATTATGCATGGTACATGTATGCACCCATGGTGTATTCCATGATACCCTGGTGGAAGTATTCTTTTCAAAAGGGGAAATAAAAGCTATTCATGAGGTGCTGTCACTTTGGGAGTGACTATTCTAAGTGCACAAAAAAGGAGCTCTCCATGTTTGAAACATCTGTGGATATTTGATGTCATTTGGGTCAAGAGCTAACTCGAATGGCTTATTAATTTATATGTTTCAATAAAGAATTTAAAAAACAATATAGAAAGACTTTGAGACATTCATATGAAATTATTAGGGGGGGGGGAAATGGGTTCATAACAATGCCTGCATTGAAGTTTACTGGAAATTTCAGAGAAATGATATTTAAAGCTCATATTTTATTAAAGTAATGTACTGGCATGGTGCCCCATGTATACCGGTAGAGCAAAATATTTTTCTGTGATTTGTCCTCTATGAGATGAGGAAAATCACTACCCACTTTTCTAATGAGTGACACAAAGATTTGTAGTCAAACCTGTCTATAAAGGCCATCCTAAGAGCTAAAGTCCAGGTATTCTGTTCAGGTCCCTAAGGGAAACAGAAGGAAAAGTGACCACTGTAGACATGATGTGGCCTTTCTAGACAGGTTATGTGCATAATTTCTGTGAAAAATATCTCTCTAGATGGTTATGTTATTGCAATTGGTTCTGTGTGTAAATTCATTATGGATATAATTTTGTCTTAAGAACAACCTTTGTAGTAGGGATGTAGTATGAGTTGTGCATGTAGTGCAACCTTTGCACTTAATTTATGCGAAAAACTTTTAACAACCTCTGGTGCATGTACGAACTAGACTTTAATGTACAGATGTTTTGATGTGCAATGCCTGCATATGAGATTGCCTAGATGCATTCAGTCGACCAGTGCTATTATGAAACACCTGTTTGTTGCAACTAGAGATATTAGGCATTGCAGTATTGTGAAAACAGACAAATTTAGGGTTGATTTGACTCATAAGATCTTCATAAAAGAACTACTATTAAAATAACATAGGCTTTTTTTGCAGTTATTGGTAACTTGTGCGTGTATAGTTCCAACTTTAATAGATTCCTGAGTCAGTACCAAGTGTTTGAAGCTGAACCAGGGCCAGGCCCTGTTGCATAAAACTTACCAATGATGGTAACTTTGCCATCAGTGGTAACCTCCAGGGAACCTTGATTTGATTGGCTGTTGAGCATTGTTACCATGGTAGTTAGCATTGATGGCAGAGTTACCATCAATGGTAAGTTTTATGCAACGTGGCTGAGAACAGTTTAATATTCAAACACAATTGACCATGATGGATACTGCAATAGTGCATGAAATGATTGATTTTTTGGTGCATTCATTTGGGAACTTCAGTGTTGTTAATATTTTGATAAAAATAAAGATATAACAACATTTCATTATATTGCAATACCCTGTTATCATTCCAGGGGGGTTAGAGTCGAAAAAAATTGATACATTAGAAATAGAGTATTTGAAGAGCTTGTTTTCAAAAGGGGTTAGATCCACTTTTGATGAAAATTGAGTTATTGATATTAGAACATTGTTCAACTGTGTACCTGTCTTAAGAAAAAAAGTATTAAGCTAAATTTTCAGAGCACCCATGAAAAAAATACACTTTCTCATTTCACTTTTCCATAGATGCCTGTACAGAATCTGGCAAACTTATGTGTTTTTCTTTGTAGTTACAAAATTGGATCTATCAACCCCTTTTGCAAACAAATTCTTCATTTTGTGATTTCAGTTGTTTATCTATTAGCATTATGCTGATCTGTTTGAATTTTATATACTTTTATTTGATATTATACCCTACTACTAACATGATTTACTGCAACTGACACATTTTCATTTTTTGTGTGTATGTGAAAGATAGACTGTAGTCATACATATCCTTATCTTGTACATGTATGTTTACATTTTATATAGTCCTTGTACTTCAGTAGTTATTCATAGTTACAGATCCCAGTTATAAGAAAAGCATAATAAAATCTGAATATTAGATCCATGTGATATTATAGTGATCCTATCCTTCAAGCTAAGAAACTATGTTTTACTTAAAAGATATTCTTACCTGAAATATGCAAGTAAAAAACCAGAGGGGTGTTTCATAAAGCTGTTCGTAAAGTTACGGATGACTTTACGAACGACTTGAATATGGCAAGCCACATGGGATTCTCAATCACTATAAACTGCATCGGCTAGAGGTGAAATATGCAGACATAGATTAACATTACTATTGTCTACAAACACTTTTATTGCGAAGTACGTGTTTTGCCACAATTTAATTTAGCTTATGCGAAATGCAGTCACACTTCGTTTAAACGTCACGAAACTCTTTGGGAATCCTACTTGGCACTTCATATTCCAGTCGTTCGTAAAGTCATGTGTAACTTTACGAACAGCTTTATGAAACACACCCTGTTTTCATTGTACCGGTATCTGGAGAAAAGTTTAAATTTATGTTTATTTGTGTTTCTATGGCAACCATATAGTGAGTAATCTTATATATCATGCATATGTTTGCATGATCTTGTTTGAAGATATGTGAACTTTGATATGTATTTGACCTGAAAAACATAGATATCAGATCATTCCTTCTTGAAATAGCGTGGATCGTTGATAGTTATTGATGGTTGTTGAAGTCATTTTTAAAGTATGGTAGATATAGGTATTGATGGGAAGATACAATTTTCCAGCAGTGTGTTTGGCAAATAGATTTAATATAAGATTTAAAGTAAAAAAAGACTTATAATAGCTAGTGTAGACATGTGTAGTCATCTTGTTCAGTATAGTGTGAGATAGCATTCTGATATTAATAACATAAAATTCACTGTTCCTTATCTTGGAGCTGTTTGATAAATGCAAAGCAAACAGTTTGTTAATGCGGTGTTTATGATAAATATTTTAATACCACACTGGAATGTTGAATGCTGATTTATGTAAACATGAATTCTCGTTTGAATTATGTTGAATATATTTACTGTAATTACATGCTTTTTATATGCATTTTGAAAACTTCTTGTGGTTTTGTGGTTTAATTAGTACAGCCAGGTGATTTTATACATGATATGGGGGGGGGGGGGGGGGGGTGGTCTTCTTTATTATTCAGTCTGACTTGATTATATTATTATCTAATTATAATTGTTTTGTCTTTTTGTCACATAAGTAACATGATTAAACTGGTGAAGTATAATTTTTGTGGAAAATGTTTGAGGCAATTTTAGAGATATAATTTCTTACTGCTAGTGTTTAGGTGGATGTATATATACTTGTCTTATGATCAATAAGAAGTGTTAATTGCCAGCACAGTTGGCTGTTTGCTAAATGTTGTGATTTGTAAGTATTTCGATGTTTGATGTCTGCACATATTATTTTAAGCAACATAATGTTTTTTATCAAATAGTCGAGTTTATGTTCATTCCTTCTTTTCTTTCTTTCTTAAAATAAAGTTTTGTTAACTATGTTTCTTAAGAATATTGTTTTAAGGAACAGTTTTACTTCATCTACTTACAATGCAAGAAAATTATGGTATCTGATAATTTAGTAGGGGATTGTCAGAAGTATGTTAAAGATAAATGCTTCGTTGCAAAGATGTTGAATTGATGGGGCTTGCAAACTTAAAATTGTTGATTGTATATTTCCAAATTCCATTGTATTTCTTTCAGTGATCATTTCTTATAATTGACAGTAATGTTCTCCCTTTGTCTTGCAGAATGTAGTTGGGGGGGGGGAGGGTGGGTGTTTCACAAAGAGGGCACTGGCATCCTGCCTCCCCCCCCCCACCCCCCACTCTCGACTGGAACTACCCCATCTCTGCATTGAATTTACTGCTGGCTTTTAATTATTGTGAATAGCATCGCATTTCCACTTTTTTGATTGGCAGGTTGACGTAGTTTATCAGTGAGGCCATTTTGTAACAGATGGTTTGAAATCTATGATTTTTTTAAAATTTTGTGTTATGATTTTATATTCCTTTGGTATTATGTACCCCTTAAGGCTTGTTCAGATATGAGGAGACAAATCCCCACACAAATTCCTGCAACGTTTTTAGTGTACAAGTCAATGACTATGAGGCGACGAAAAAAAAGTGTCGCTGAGGCAGGAGACATTTTTTTTTGTCGCCTGGCTGCAAAAAGCTGGGGACCATTCTTTAAAAAATAACGCAAAATATGTTTTCATGAGTTTTGTTTGCACAACTTTTGACAAAACATTCTTTTATTTGAGAGTTGACGTGTTAATGCGCATTCGTAACATAAGTGGGTTTGTTCATATCTGAACGCTAAAAATGTTAAGGGGATTTGTCGCCTCATATGTGAGCAAGCCTTTGATGTACACATGTGTGAACATTATTATGTGCCTTGAAAAGAAACTTTGTACTGTTCACAAAAATTTTGGAGAAAGCTGAAAAGCTGTAGACTCAATTAAAATTTCAGGATTGATTATCTTTAGAAAATAACTCTTTTTGAGTCCCTTTAGTGCTTTTATCTTGTTTTTTTTTGGAAAAAAAGTGAGCGAAAGAATGAGAGGTGGAAGTGTATGATGTGTAATGGTATCCTGTAGTGGTTTACTGTACTCACTTGACTTTCAATGTTAACCCATTCGTGACAGGAATTATTTAAAGCCTAATTTGATCAGCTTTTATTCTTCAAATTGGCAACACCAACATTTTTATTTTATTGCTACATCTTTCTTATAAAACATGTATCTGAAATGAATATAAATTGACAGAAATTATGATGAGAAGTCAAAAAGTTGCCAATTTGCAGGGGAAAACAGTGATTTTAAACTTTCTATCACATTGCCAATTTAAGGATTTTAATGCTTATTTTCCTTAAAAAATTACAGCATTAAACAATGAATATTGACGCAACCAAAATGGGCACAGTTTGTGTAGAATTTTTTGCTCTTTCTGCTTATGTATTTGGTATGATTTTTAGAGCTTTGCATCAAAAGATACTAGGCCAAACCACAAAATGTGGACCTCTGTCATGAATAGGTTAAGAAAGGCCTGTTCAATTTTTTTTTTTTTTTTTTTTTGGGGGGGGGGGGGGAGGGGACCGTGGGGGTTATGTGGGGTTTTTAAAGGGCATTTTATAACATGCAAGTGAATGAGTGCGAGACACTTTAAGTGCAATCCTTTGTTCTGCCATTGCCATTCACTCTGTACACAAAAAATACATTTGAAAAACTTGGCATGGTTTCCCCCCCTCCAATGAACAAGCCTTTAGGGTTGGCACTAATGTCTTTTGGCAAGAAATTAATCTACATTCTCCACTCTCCACCCAGGTGTGATTGCTTAGACCCAAGAAAACGACAGGAGAGCAAATTTTCTCCACACAAATGAAAATATTAAAAACACATTACGCCATTTTCAGATAAGGACCAGTATATCATCAATGATTTTACTCTTGTGACAACAGTTATTGATAATGATATAAGAAATTATGCTTGTATGATGTATTAATTCTCAAAAGTCTGCATGGGATAAAAGTGGGAACCCATTTTATCATGATATAAAATGTCTGAACTCATTTTAGAGGGTTAAAAATCATTAACATAGAAAAATCAAATTCCTGGTATAAATTTTTGTTTACTCTACTTGAAGTTCTGGTAATATTTATATGTAAAGATTAATTCAATAATTTTGTGCTTTTTTCAAGTGATATATTATATACCTGTACATGTATATAAAATAGGATATCTATGAATTTATCAATGTCTAAAATTTATTCTCAGAAAAGTAGTGGAGATGAGCTGCATATTCAAAATATCATTTTGGTGAGATATATTTTGTCTAGGTATATTTCATTTTATTTCTAATGAAATTCCCCTTTTTTATACTTCTTAATAAGATTAATATCAAACCAAAGTTGGAGTCAGACACCTTACCATATCTTTAACCTTTACTAAGCATTTCTTCTGCATTTCCATGCTGTGATATTAGAGATTTCATTTCAAAAAATATGTCAATACATACAAATCAGTATAAATAATCAATTTAGATACAAATCCTCATTTTTTTCATAGCACATTTTTATAAGTTAAATATTCACAAGCTAATCCCCTCCTCCAAGAAGAAGAAGAAGAAGAAAAAACATATAAATTGAAAAACAACACACTTACACACAAACTTTTACTGAGCATAACTGTAACCATATTTTCAATTGTATGGCTCTGTTTATTTACTTGGCCTTTTGCTTTTTTTCTGGACGTTCACTCCTTTCTCTATTCTTTCTTAAATCATTCTTTTCAATTCATTCATTCATTCCTATCCCCAATTATCCTAATCTTCATCCATTCTCTGTATGATCTTCATCAATCATCAAGTCCCTTTCCATTTAGTTTATCCCCCCCCCCCCCAGCGTTCATGCAACAGGTGTATCGTTCTTATTCTTTATCAAGGACCTTGCATTAGAGGTTGTAATTTATTTTGAAAAAGTATAGTAAAAGGCAAGCAAAATTCAAGAAGAATAACTCAGTCATTAACAATGAATGACCAATGAAGTTTTAAAAAACGATTTTTGCATGATTTTAATTTTTAGATACAATTTGTTTGTGATTGATCGTTAAAAGTAATATTTGGGTCTTTATGTTACAGACTACGCAGCGGTTCTGCTCTGTGTAGCGTGACGTAACATAGCAACAGACCAAGCGTCCGCCCATTCATGCACACACGTTGTTTTGCCTCGGCTCTCGAAAATCAATTTGGGAGCCTTGGTTCGTCCGCGATACGTGGAAGAACAATATTTACAACCGGCATGACTTTTTGCCTGGTTATTGACACTTTTGGCAGACGGATCCCGGTCTGAAACTGGTTTATTCACTCTAGAAAAGTGTGGAATTATTGATAGTCTACGGAAATCTAGGAACAGAACTGAAGGAAAAAGAACGAATATTGTTGAAGAATTGTGAAAGCTATAGGACATTTTTCTAAATCAGTAAATGGCTGCCGCATTGGATTCCCGACGAACATCAGCGGTCGCCGAGTCGCTAGCCAGCCGTCCCTACTCCGAAGCAACATGGATGACCCAGAGTGGGATACACCCGATGGGCAAGGGACAAATTTTATTCACAGGTAGGAATGTCTAAATTTCTCAATTTCATGTAGAACCACGGAAGGTCCAGCTGTAAGGGGAAATCCTGAATAATATTTTGTTCATGGTAGAAAAAGGAGAGTGGGGGCAAGGAATATTACATGTATTACTATTAGGGATATTGACTTAATGAAAAAGAGCAAGAAGAAGGAGAAAAAAATTGAAAAGAAGAAATGATGGTAATGAATAAGGACAAGATGGAAAAGGTAATAAAAGAAGAGAAGCAATAAGGAATAATGTAATAATGAAAATACATGAAGACATGAAAGAGGAGAAAAGGAGAAGAAGAAGAAGAAGAAGAAGAAAAAGAAGAAGAAGAAGAGAAAGAAGAAGAAGAAGAAGAAGAAGAAGAAGAAGAAGAAGAAGAAGAAGAAGAAGAAGAAGAAGAAGAAGAAGAAGAAGAAGAAGAAGAAGAAGAAGAAGAAGAAGAAGAAGAAGAAGAAGAGAAAGAAGAAGAAGAAGAAGAAGAAGAAGAAGAGAAAGAAGAAGAGGAGATACTGCTTGCCCTTATCACAGGCATTTGCATTGTCCAAATAAAAGTGCCCACTCATGATTTGGCCATCAAAATGTAATCAGCTTATTTGGACTTTAGCCAGTGAAGTGTAATTAATGATAATCATAAAATTATATCCATAATTGTTTGAAAATCATTGAAAAATGTGGACAGGGCCTTGTGATAAATTTTTCTCTTACTAGTCTTAGACTTGTAAGTGTAACACATTGATTTTTTAAAAATTTTTATTGTGATTCATTATTTTAAGTATCATACTGCATGGACAAGTGTGTGTACTTGTAGATCATGCATAACATGCTTGAAAATGATTTTTCTACCCTAACACTATCAAAGCTATACATGTACATGTGAATCTACCTGCTCCTGGAATTGAATTTAAAGAAATAATATTAGATCGTGAGATCTTGTATGCTGTACATTATAATGATATTGATAATGATTAATAAAGTCAAACTGCATTGGTGATGACAATATGAAAAATTGAACTTTTGAAGGTAAATATTCTTACCTTAGAATTCGTGCATTTGGATAAAAGAATTCAGCTTTCATATAATAATAATCATTATCATTATTATTATTATTATTACCTTGTTTGGTGGATACGTGTGCTATACAAATATCCATTATTATCATCATTGTTATTATAATTATAACAATAACAATAATGATAATAAAGATAATAATAATAATAATAATAATAATAATAATAATAATAATGAACAATGAGAAGAGGACTTGTTTGATAGAACAGATAACCCTAGATTTCTGGAAGAAGTCCGGTTGCTGTTTAATATACCAACAGAACATCAAGTTGTTGGAAAAGAAAATAATACTGATAATAATAATGATGATGATAATAATGATGATAATACATAGCATTTATATAGCACTTAATTTTTTTAGGGTAATGTACAATATAATGTTTCTAATTGCAGACTTTATGTGTTTCTCCTGTTTCTCTTCAGGACCAAGTGGGATCCGAGACTACAAGGTCAATGTTGTTACTGATGACAGAATGGTTGGCATTGGTACAATGTCTAAGGAAGGTACTAGCTCCACCGAGTACATCTGGAGAGGGGCTCCCGGGGCTGCCCCGCCCCGGAGGAGATCTCAGTGGGTGGGGGAGATTGGTTGGTTTATTCCTCCTTTCCATGATTACAAGAATACCCTGTCAGGAAATCAGATACAGGTGAGATATTGTGTGTGTAGCTGATTTTTAAAAATATGATCAGATATATGATTATTCAGGTCGGAGACCGAACCTTTAACTGCCCTCAGGTTTGAATCTCGGTCTGATCAGAGTCGGTTTGTAGGCAAAGACAAAGAGCTTTACAGTGCATGGATATTAGGGCCAAAACCACTAAAAATGTACAATTAGCCAAAAAACGTGTCGCATGTGTTTGATTGCGAATATGTTAATATCAGATTATAAAAAAATGATTTTAGTGATAAAAACTTTTTAAATATGTGATGGGCTGTAACTTCAGAAAATTTTAGCATTCAAACATGGTTTTTTGAGAAATTATTCTGTTTTAAGTACTCTCGTACGGGGAAAAACTGCATGTCGCAAATCAATAATTTAACTTATCTTGAGATGTTGTAAAAAACAAGGATGCTTTTATTCTTAGATCCTGGCATAGAAAAATAGACTGTGATATATGTGTGCAAGATAACATAATATTCAGGTATTGAACACGTGTAAAAATAAAAATTTTCGCAATAGAAATTTATCGCCAAGGTCAGTGAAGCCTACGTTACCTTTAGAATGAATCTCTTATATACCACCTTTTTCCAAGTTTTATTTTCTGTTTCTTTCAATGTAATCACTCACTGATATCCCATCTACAGTCTATAAAAGTTTGCAGCGATGTGTGTAGATCCATTCTGGAGAAAAAAAAGCTCATATGAAGAGCTGAGGCATGTGTTTTTAACCGTATGGATAAGAAATGTAACATATGTTACCGTCAGTATCAGAACTGAACAACGATTGACAACAGAAAAACTGCCAAACGAAAAGGGATTGTTAATCTTGTCAATTAGAAGGGATTATAACTGCATCTATGGCCTTACATCATTTCCGTAAATCCCACTTAATGCTTAAATGAAACATACGTTACCGAAACATAAGTTACTGGTCATTTTTTATTTACAGTTAAATTTGGTAAAATCATATCTGTACGCTTGTCAACTATTGTATTATCTAGCGCCGACACTCTAAAGCGACACTTAGCTACCATACGGCCAATAATGCCAGTCTACAGTCTTATGGTAACGTAGGTTTCTTTAACCAAATACTTGAAGAAAAGCAGCAATGGCACGAGATGGACATTTCTTGGGTGGCTTTTTGTAGTAATCAACATCTAAGCTTAAGAGCTGTAAAGTGATAATAACATCTTCAAAACGTCTTCAAGGCAGGATCTCGATCCCTCTTTGTTAAAAATGGTAACGTAGGTTACGAAAGTAATTGTGGAAGGCTATCACATCTGAAACTTCATTTTTCACTCTAAATTCATTTTTATTGTAAATTCTCTTTTTCAAAAATCTCTTTTCATTATCACATAAAGGTCAAGGGCAGAAAGGAACATGGGGGAGGGGGAGAGAGCTCAAATTCAAGCAGAATATATAGGAAGAGAAACAAAGAAATACTGAAGCCCTGTTTCGATAGCAGAATGTGAAAGCAGGAAAGCAAGAGAAGAGATATAAGCAGATTAAAGAAGACAATACAGAAGAGTTTTTAAAAAAGGAAACTTTTGAAAGGCTACATAAAGATTTAGAGGACAAGCGATTTTGATCAGCTAGTTTGCCAGAGTGTCGCCTGTGCCTAGACCAAGAACACATGCAGGCACATCCAACAGCTAAGTTGCAAATACAGACTGCTAAAAGGGAAAACCATAGACATATATGTCTATGATGAGTAAACGATATGAAAGGACATCAAAGAAGATCGATGTGACATTTTTGAATAAACCAGGCTGCAACAAGGCTGTAACAGAGGTATTCCGCGACTCAGAAACAACATCAGAATCTCTGGAATCTGTCTCTGTTGAACTTATTTTGCAATACTAATGTTTCATACCCACGACCAATTGATTTTCCAAATAAAACAAAAGGGGGCCCAATTATGAAATATTCATTAACATCAAACTTTCTAAATACATGTACATCAGTTTTATCCGATCGTTTAGTTTGCAAATAACACTTAGCACTGAAACATCACTTTTGTAGATGTAGCACGTTTTGGGGATATCTTTTTCTCCCTCGAGTGGTTCTGCGTATTTAATTATTGTTACTTATAAGAAACATACGTTACTGCTTTTAAAGTGACATAAGGTTCCTTAGTGATACCAAAATGGACATTTTGGGGTGATTATGTATGTAAGATACGTTTTGTGAAAATCCTTTTGTCTAATGAATAGAAAAGCTAGAGTCAGAAATAAACAGAAACCAGGAAATGGAAATTGGTTATACACAACCCAGTCTTTCTGATTTGCTTGACTTATATCATGTTTATTACATAATCAAACATGCTACTAATGATCATTTTTATGTACGCGACACGTCGTCTCGACTTCGGAATGAGAACTTTGTATCTATATAGTGTAGTTGTAAGTGTTAATATTGGGTTACTTACTGAAAGCGCTTGACTTTCTTAGGTTATTGTTGATTGTTATGTTTTGGTAACATACGTGACTGCTTAAGTGAAACATACGTTACCATATGAAACACTGAAATAAGTTCCTTATGATATTGCAAGAGATATTGATTAATTTATGTCTGACAAATACATCCATATAGAAAATTCAGGTAAATTGATATGGCGTATATGTTGAAATTTTCAACACATATACCAAACAATTGAACCCACATGCGTGCGCAGAGTCTTCCACATTTGTTAATACTGGATTCAAATTGATTTGAAATATTCACATGAAAGGAAAATTGAGAAATTTCTTTGGCATTAGAGTTGTCTCAGGAACAGTATAGATAATGATGAAAAGTTAGTAGAAAAGTGCATTCCTTAGCTAACTTAATTCTGTAGACAAGACTGAGGGAGATGTAACGTATGTTACACAAGCAAAAAATCACCACTCCACTTTGACTAGTTCTGCAATAAAAAGTTCACAATATTACGTGCTCATATTTTTGTTTTTCAAAATTCATATTGTCATCTTTCATTTTTAGTCTTCTTAACTATTTTGAGAAAAGTTGAATTTCCCGAAATTCTAACCTCCCAATTGAACATTTTTAGTGGTTTTGACCCTATGGTGCAGGTGCTTGAGCTGATACTTCTTTTCATGACTTAGTTACTACTGGAGAATACTTTATCTGGAATTTGACTAGAAGTCAAATATAGAGGTAATATAATGTCTCATTGCATCCAATTTATGAGAGAAAAATTGTCAGAAAATAATCTGCTATGCAGTCAGAAGTGTTCTGCTGGCTCAATTCTTAAATGGAATATGTTGTCTCATTATTTCTAATCCACCTACTGGATTACAGTAAAGCTATTTTGTACTACCATCAGATAAATTTTGTAACTGCACCCTGTACATATGTAATTAATGGCATTGAAAGCACTAGGTCATCTACTGTTTCCTTCTAATATGAAAATCCATCCCAAGGAATGGTTTATCTGTATTTCAACTATCCCAGCATCAAAATCAAATCAAAAACTACATGTAACTAAGTATCCACTTAGAATAAATATTCAACTCCTTTCTTAAGATAAACACTTTTATTCATACACATCTTTATTTCAACAAACATTTCACACATTGATTTACTCATATGGAGCAATGCTTCAATGTAACATTTTTTTACCACTTTAGAAAAGCAGAAATTGAGTAGATTATAAACATGGTTACTGTGCATGTATATACATGTACGATAGTACCTTCAGGAAATTTAATATCCAAAGCCATTCAGGAATACATCTAATTATGTTACCAAGAACATCGCCGATATAAAATGCTGGCTCTCCTCATCGTCATGATTGCCTTGGTGACTCTAGCCAACAATAGACTGATTGAATTTCATCTCATGAATATTTGAAATCCAATTTATTAGGTGTCTGATGAAAGTGCATGGTGACTTTGATTATAGCATTATACATGTATCATTGTTAGCCAATCTACCGTTATACATTGTAAAGTAGACTTGTCTGTGTATTAAGCAGTTCTTATGTTTGCACGGTAAGTGTTTTGTCATATTTGCAGAAACATACAAGGTGATTAGAAACAAAAATATCATTTGAAGCACTATTCAACTTTTTAAAATACAAGGTGATTAGAAACAGAAATATATGTCATTTGAAGCACTATTCGACTTTTAAAAGTAGATTATTGTACAGAATTTGAACAGTTTATAGCAGTTGAATACCGGTATATTGCTGTACATATACCCAAGGTGCCATCAAAGATTAAATGTGAAAAGGGTAGTGATGCATGTGACACACTGAGGGTGTGAAATAGACCCAAATCAGGAAATGGTATAGTTGAGGTTGTATTTTTGGGCAGTTTCTACTTGTTTAGGGGTAAATTTGTCAAGAAAAGGCATGAGAAAATTGAAAATGGTGTGATTTTAATGAAATGATAAGACTTGTCAGTTGTCACGAGGTTTTTCGGAAAACTACCCGGTCATGCTTGTGTGCAGTAATATATCATTATTGCCTCCCCCCCCCTTGCCCCTTCAGTGGAGAGGGTTTATTCATTATCTTTATACTTCAGAGTTCTATGATAGCCTTTCATGATACATCTAGGCCTTCAGGTCTTTAATCAATATCCCTTGTTCAACAACAAAAACTTGCATCATAAATCTTAACCTCTCCCTTTTGTGATTGTGTCTCTATTCCTTTTCTCAGGCCAGCCAATATACCCCATTATCTATCTCTAGCACTTCCATGGCCACTGTAGTGACTTTGCCCTAAGGTGTTGACTTTGGGAAATATTGATTTTAGACAACTATTTGTGATATCTCAATCACCCACTCCGAGTTCGAGAAGTGTGAATTAATTGAAAAGTGTGACTGCAATCAATGTTTTATTCAAGCACTGTTGATATTTGTCTGAGAATGAATGATGAGGAATTTATTGGAATCAATTCCTTCATTTTTTTTTTCTCCCAATCCAAGGTTGGTTGAAAGGAAAAGTGAAGAAAAAGTTATGAACTTTACAGCTCCAACTCTATTCCAATAGTGTTCTATTCAGACGTGCTTTTTATGTTTTTTCTATGCTGTTTATTCACTGACCTTTCTATAAAAAACTACAAAACAAAACAAAAAATGGGAAAATGATTGATTGCAAGGAGAGAGAGAGAGAGAGAGAGAGGAGAGAGAGAGAGAGAGGAGTGAGATTATAATAGACAAAACCATTTGAGCCTCTGTATTGGTTATCTTATTTTTTCACTAGTAATGAGTATAGGGGAAAAGTTCAATTGATGAAAAAAAAAATGAAATGACACAGAATATTTGTGCAAAGACATTTGCTAAAAGACATTGAAGTGAACCTGTGAATTTATTTTCTCTCTTGTTTTTATTACTGCTTACAGCTCAAAGTATTCAGAAAAGCACAAGAAGAGAAGTATACTCACAGGTTCCAAGAGCCATGGTAAGTTATTTATTTGTTTCTTTATTTATATTTCATTTTCATATTAATTGATTAATTGATGAATTCATTCATTCAATTATTCTTTCATTCATTCATTCATTCATTTATTTATTTATTAATATTTTTATTTATTTATTTATGCATTTGTTTATTTATGTATTTATGTATTCATTTGTTTATTTATTTATTTATTTATTTACTCACATTTATTACTTTACTTTCTTATAAACCAAATGAATCAAAAGTATTTCAATGGGACAGCACAATCATTTCAAGACCGTAATGTTATGCTCTATGGAAGTTATTGCAAAACTGATAGATAATGAGAATAATTTGTTCTGAAGTTCCTTACAATAAAACAGAGAAAGAGTTATTTGATACTGGTATGAAAATTTTTATTGATATTTATTGTGCATATATATGCCCCAAACTACCAACTATCCAAAGCATATTGGTATTATCTTGTTGTTTTTTTTAATATATATTTTATATTTTCGTATAAAGGATTGCCAATATTATGATTACTGTAACTTTGAAATCATGGTTAGTCTTGCTTGATAGAATATATTTCATTTATTGAATGGATAATCTCTCATTGCTAAATCTTCAAAAAAAAAAAGATAGTTTGGTTTACGTTTTGAACTTTAAATTTTGAATGCCAACATTCTGTCTGTAAGTACCCCATATTTTCATCAGCAAATAACTCATTTTTATCATCCATGTTGCTTTTACTTAGCACACTCTACAAGGATTATGAGAGTGAGAAATTTCAAGGAAATAATATTTGGTGCATGTTGTAGTGCAGGTTCCAATTCTGTATTGTATAACATGAGTGAGCTTATTTTGGGTTCAGATTCTATATTTTATGGAAGAAAAAGAATATTTTCACTGGAATTGAGGTTTTGGTGAAGTTTCCTTTTGAAATTTTTATGTTTTCGGTAAAAAGGGGTTCATTTATGTTTTTTACTGTTATTTTTGCTCTATTTTGTTACTAAATTTCATGAAATTATTATTATGCTTATTATGCTATTATGCAGTGCAAGCAATAAGCATGGTTTGAAGTGAGCATGTATACAAGTAATTATGAAAATGTCTGTATATATACATGCAACTGTATTTTGCTGTGATCAATATAAAGGTGGGGTTTGAAATAGTATTTTACAAAGCATTTTGGCAGTGCTTTCCTCAATTATAATATGTTCTGAATACTTGTGCAGTATTGACCTGGCTATTCCTGGCTACTTCATTCAATATTTTGTGTTTGAGTGTTTGGGATGACAGTTTTTGGCATTTCTATTTTTTCCCCTTACCTCTTTGCATTTAAGGTTTTTTTTCTCTCTCCTTAATTTGGAATGTTTATTAGTCTTTCTCTGATTATTTACCTGTTCATCTACATGTACCTATTCTTTTTTTTAATGTTTTTTCTTGTTTTTTTCTTTGGGGGAGGGGTATTTGCATGGGAGGTTGAGTGATTGCATTATCAAGTTATCTCATTTTGCTTCAAAGATAATGGCATGAAAGGTTACAGAGGAAAGCCTAGCTTCTACATTTTCTTAACTACCATTTTTCCAGTAGATCTAGAATCTTCTGTCTGATTTAAAATTTGAGTTATTTTTGACATAATATATAATCTGCTTTATTTCATAGGTACACTCCCCCCAGTGACCCATCCTACAAGCAAAACTTCCCCTTCACTCAGGGATCAAAATCAAACTGGCGAACCCCTGGCAAAACAAGGAGTGCGGAACAACTCCCTTCCCGCCCTCACACCGTCGCCAGTTTCCACTCGCCCGACCGGCTCCCCAACGTCAACAACAACGCCCCGGGCGGCTCAAGATCAGCCAGCGCGCAACCTGCCGCCTCATCGGAAAACCTCAGTCGTCCTGCCAGCAGTCACTCCATCCACAGCTTCTCATCAGAGCAATCAGCTCATTTCAGACCGGCGTCCGTCACAGGCACGCACCACACACCGCCCGGAAGCCGACCGGGAAGCGGGGGCGTTCCCTCCGGGCAGTACGACCGTGAATCGTCAGCGTACAGCAGCCATTCGAGGGGGTCCCAGACCTCGCTAAGAAGCAGGGCTAGTTCGTCAATGTCACATCAATCAAGACGGAGAATTACCCCTGCTGCCACCAGTGTCAGTTCTGCCTACAGGTAATTAATATTTCTGTATTTTTCAAAAAGTTTCAAAGTTTTTTTTTTTTTTTTTTTTTTTTTTTTTTTGTCTTTATAGTTAAAACAATTGATGATGACGATAGGTACGGTTCTTGGGGACATCATTTGCAAACGTGTGTATTGAAAGAGACCAAAAACTTCTTCTTAATGGAAAGACTTAAAGAGCAGAAGAATAATCAAATTAATTATTTTAAAAATTACTTAGTACCCCCTATTTAGGATCACCTTTGTAGGGGAGGTGAAAAGTGAACTTATCCTGTGATCCTAGGGTCTGTCCTCCCAGTATAACAGATTGGAATGTGCAGATGTGCCACTACTCTGGGGTTCCCCCTACTCTACAAAAGCCCTTTGCAGTTTAATCATTTAGATTTTCAAACCTTTGAGAGATATTTGACTGACTAATGCAAAGCATTGATTAATGCTTGCTTCTCGTTGGAATCAGAAACATCTCTGTGAGTTTCAAATTGAATAGCTTGCGTCATTTACTATCATATGGAATACAGAATTATCAGTTTTACCATGCCTGCTCAAACCTAGTTGATTGCACAGTTCTTGTTTGGGGGAAATATTCATCATAACCCCTCGGCTATATTTTACTTGTTTCGAAGTTTGCTAAATATGCATTTTAGTCGACTTTAAAGCCGATGCTTATTGACAATAATTTCATTCCTTTTATCTACCTCTCCCTACAGAGCGCCAACATCAGATCCTGAGTACTAGAGGGCGCCCTTTCTCTATGTCATCCTCTCCACTTGTGGCAATATTACATTGTATAAGTGACTGATTCGTGTACATGTAGATTATAGGCTCTATCATGTGACAAGTCTTCCTAATTGCTATAATTTGATTTCTAAAGCTGAAATTGAATTTGCACTCTAATACGCAATCTATCTCTCCTATGCAATCTTATAAAGTCTTTCATTTAGATATACACTATGAAGAAATACAGATTTTTTAAGGTAGCATGTACCCGTATATAGTATAGGCATAATGATGGTCTAATAATTGTGAAGACCATAGTTAGTGAAATGCACCCATAGATTAAAGTTACTTTATAGTGAAATTCAAAGTTTTATAGTGAAAGTTTAAGTTTGGTCTAAAAATGTAAGCCTATGTAGATGTACATGTACATTTAGATATGCTAGATAATCATGAAAATAAATCCCCTTAAATCTTGATTAATTATGAAATTAAATTATTACATAATTTGCTTCGAAGCAAATTATTTAAAAATGTAATTTCATCTGTAATACACTCTCTGTAAAGTAATTTTGAATTCTAAGTGATTGGTCCTGTACTGAATATAGATTGTAAACTGAGAAAGTTTTATTAACAGCTGAATGTTATTGATTACTAGAGAAAGTTAGATTTTCAATCCACTTTTGCCCATATGCTTATTCAATGCCATTGAAAACAGTATGAACATGCCTTGCAAAGTGAAGATGAAAGAGCTTTGCTGCATGCCATAATTTTTTTTTTCTTGGAAGGTCATGTAGATTTAATGATTCTTTTGAAAAATTTAAATGAAACTTATTATTTACTCTTAAATATTAAGGTATACTTAAGTAATGCATACCATAATTATAGGATACTGTAGATCAGTTATCCTCAATCTTTGTACAGTATACAGTATTTGAATATATATGTGACTTTTTTAAACAATTGGTTTTTGAAGCTACCTTTCATATAGTTTTTGCGTGAATTGTGCAATTTGATTATTTGAGGTGTGCATAGACCAACAGTATTTCTTTTGCTGAATCATTCAAATTTAGAAATGGCTGAATTTATAAGAGCAATTATAGGCATTTGTGCATGGATTTTTTTGCAGTGCAATTGCAAATGATTTTGAGCAATGGTTACTTTTAAGTCTGGAGCAAAATACTTTCCATGGTATATCACTGATTTGCTTTTGAATGTGCAGTGTCAGACCTCTGTCCAGATTTATGCATGTCACCATTTTGTCATTTTTAATCAACTAGTGAAGAGATTTTAATAATAATGTCTTTTGCAGAAAAGAGAATTTGTGGAATTGGATTGTATAGTCTAGATTACCTTTAAGAATGAATATCCTTTGTTCTATTTTTTAACATAATAACGTAAAATTGTTTTGTTTGCTTTTACTTCAGATTCAACCGAGTGTAAAAAAGTTCACTTAAGATTACTTTCAAGAACAGTCAGTATATCATTGTCTACAGTAGATTGTGATACACAGGTTTTAGTTTTAAAGTTAGGAATTATTCAAATGTCTGCTTTAAGGAACAAATTCAATTATCAAGATTTTCAGTTCTTCCCCCCCCCCCCCCAGTCTTTCTCTTAGTTTCTGTCAGTCTATTGGGACAAATTTACTTGCAACTCTGAAGTTTTATTGCATTTGCTTTAATAATAAATGTACTTGTCCTCTCTGCCAACTCAAACTTTGAGGTTACGAATGATGTTTATAGACCAAAGATAAATGGTATATTTGTGTTTCTTACTTCCTACATGTACTAAGATTCATTAATTGTTATTTCTTTATTTGCATGAAAGAAGTGGTCAGTATGTTTCTTGTCTATGCTGATGTAGTCGAGTACTTGTATTCATTTTCGATTTGGAGTCAATACAATTGTTGACAGATTTATGGGAGATATTAGATCAATTGGGAGTTCTTCAGTTGTATGGTTTTTTTTTAAATCTGTTACAAGTAAGATTATGCAAATGCAGTTGTGGAATTTTGAATTATTTGCAATAAGCGATGTTGTGCTGTTGATTATTAATTTTCCATTTATCCATCAATTAAATATATAGTATATAAATGTATGTGAAAAAGTACATGATTTGCTATGTGT
>CM057170.1:9252754-9266952 GCA_029962745.1 Echinometra lucunter | reverse complement strand
GATAAGCATTATACATGTATCATTGTTAGCCAATCTACCAGTATACATTGTAAAGTAGACTTGTCTATGTATTAAGCAGTTCTTATGTTTGCACAGTAAGTGTTTTGTCATATTTGCAGAAACATACAAGGTGATTAGAAATAGAAATATATGTCGTTTGAAGCACTATTCGACTTTTAAAAAGTAGATTATTGTACAGACTTTGAACAGTTTATAGCAGTTGAATACCGGTATATTGCTGTACATATACCCAAGGTGCCATCAAAGATAACATGTGAAAAGGGTAGTGATGCATGTGACACATGGAGGGTGTAAATAGACTCAAATCATTATATGATATAGTTGAGGTTGCATTTTGGAGGGTCTATACTTATTTAGGGGTAAATTTGTCAAGAACAGGTGTGAGAAAATTGAAAATGGCATGGTTTTAATGAAATGATAAGACTTGTGAAGAGGAGTTTCGAAAGACCTCTGGTCATGCTTGTTTGCAGTAATATATTACTATTGCCTCTCCCCCCCCCCCCCCAATCCAGCTCCTTCAATGGAGGGGGTTTATTCATTATCTTTACTTACTTCAAAGAACTGTGATAGCCTTTCATGATAAAGCTAAGCATTCATGTCCTTTAATCAATATCTCTTGTTCAACAACAAAACCTTGCATCATGAATCTTACCCTCTCCCTTTTGTGATTGTGCCTCTATCCCTTTTCTCAGGCCAGCCAATACCCCATTATCTCCAGTACCTCCATGGCCACTGTGACTTTGCCCTAAGGCGTTGACTTTGGGAAATATTGATTTTAAACAACTATTTGTGATATCTCAATCACCCACTCCGAGTTCGAGAAGTGTGAATTAATTGAAAAGTGTGACTGCAATCAATGTTTTATTCAAGCACTGTTGATATTTGTCTGAGAATGAATGATGAAGAATTTATTGGAATCAATTCCTTCATATTTTTTTCTCCCCAATCCAAGGTTGGTTGAAAGGAAAAATGAGGAAAAAGTTATGAACTTTACAGCTCCAACTCTATTCCAATAGTGTTCTATTCAGACGTGCTTTTTATGTTTTTTCTATGCTGTTTATTCACTGACCTTTCTATGAAAAAATACAAAACAAAACAAATAATGGGAAAATGATTGATTGCAAGGAGAGAGAGAGAGAGAGAGAGAGGAGTGAGATACAATATATAATAGACAAAACCATTTGAGCTTCTGTATTGGTTATCTTATTTTTTGACTAGTAATGAGTATAGGGGAAAAGTTCAATCGATGAAAAAAAAAAATGAAATGACACAGAATATTTGTGCAGAGACATTTGCTAAAAGACATTGAAGTGAACCTGTGAATTTATTTTCTCTCTTGTTTTTATTACTGCTTACAGCTCAAAGTATTCAGAAAAGCACAAGAAGAGAAGTATACTCACAGGTTCCAAGAGCCATGGTAAGTTATTTATTTGTTTCTTTATTTATATATCATTTTCATATTAATTGATTAATTGATGAATTCATTCATTCAATTATTCATTCATTCATTTATTTATTTATTAATATTTTTATTTATTTATGCATTTGTTTATTTATGTATTTATGTATTCATTTGTTTATTTATTTATTTATTTATTTATTTATTTACTCACATTTATTACTTTACTTTCTTATAAACCAAATGAATCAAAAGTATTTCAATGGGACAGCACAATCATTTCAAGACCGTAATGTTATGCTCCATGGAAGTTATTGCAAAATTGATAGATAATGAGAATAATTTGTTCTGAAGTTCCTTACAATAAAACAGAGAAAGAGTTATTTGATACTGGTATGAAAATTTTTATTGATATTTATTGTGCATATATATGTCCCAAACTACCAACTATCCAAAGCATATTGGTATTATCTTGGTTTTTTTTTTAATATATATTTTATATTTTCGTATGAAGGATTGCCAATGTTATGATTACTGTAACTTTGAAATCATGGTTATTGCTAAATCTTCAAAAAAAAAAAGATAGTTTGGTTTACGTTTTGAACTTTAAATTTTGAATGCCAACATTCTGTCTGTAAGTACCCCATATTTTCATCAGCAAATAACTCATTTTTATCATCCATGTTGCTTTTACTTAGCACACTCTACAAGGATTATGAGAGTGAGAAATTTCAAGGAAATAATATTTGGTGCATGTTGTAGTGCAGGTTCCAATTCTGTATTGTATAACATGAGTGAGCTTATTTTGGGTTCAGATTCTATATTTTATGGAAGAAAAAGAATATTTTCACTGGAATTGAGGTTTTGGTGAAGTTTCCTTTTGAAATTTTTATGTTTTCAGTGAAAAGGGGTTCATTTATGTTTTTTACTGTTATTTTTGATCTATTTTGTTACTAAATTTCATGACATTTTTATTATGCTTATTATGCTATTATGCAGTGCAAGCAATAAGCACGGTTTGAAGTGAGCATGTATACAAGTAATTATGAAAATGTCTGTATATATTATATACATGCAACTGTATTTTGCTGTGATCAATATAAAGGTGGGGTTTGAAATAGCATTTTACAAAGCATTTTGGCAGTGCTCTCCTCAATTATAATATGTTCTGAATACCAGTGCAGTATTGACCTGGCTATTCCTGGCTACTTCATTCAATATTTTGTGTTTGAGTGTTTGGGATGACAGTTTTTTGGCATTTCTATTTTTTCCCTTACCTCTTTGCATTGAAGGTTTTTTTTTTCTCTCTCTCCTTTGGAATGTTTATTATTCTTTCTCTGATTATTTACCTGTTCATCTACATGTACCCATTCTTTTTTTTAATGTTTTTTCATGTTTTTTTTTCTTTGGGGGAGGGGTATTTGCATGGGAGGTTGAGTGATTGCGTTATCAAGTCATCTCATTTTGCTTGAAAGATAATGGCATGAAAGGTTACAGAGGAAAGCCTAGCTTCTACATTTTCTTAACTACCATTTTTCCAGTAGATCTAGAATTTTCTGTCTGATTTAAAATTTGAGTTATTTTTGACATAATATATAATCTGCTTTATTTCATAGGTACACTCCCCCCAGTGACCCATCCTACAAGCAAAACTTCCCCTTCACACAGGGATCAAAATCAAACTGGCGAACCCCTGGCAAAACAAGGAGTGCGGAACAACTCCCTTCCCGCCCTCACACCGTCGCCAGTTTCCACTCGCCCGACCGGCTCCCCAACGTCAACAACAACGCCCCGGGCGGCTCAAGATCAGCCAGCGCGCAACCTGCCGCCTCATCGGAAAACCTCAGTCGTCCTGCCAGCAGTCACTCCATCCACAGCTTCTCATCAGAGCAATCAGCTCACTTCAGACCGGCGTCCGTCACAGGCACGCACCACACACCACCCGGAAGCCGACCGGGAAGCGGGGGCGGTCCCTCCGGGCAGTACGACCGTGAATCGTCAGCGTACAGCAGCCATTCGAGGGGGTCCCAGACCTCGCTAAGAAGCAGGGCTAGTTCGTCAATGTCACATCAATCAAGACGGAGAATTACCCCTGCTGCCACCAGTGTCAGTTCTGCCTATAGGTAATTCATATTTCTGTATTTTTCAAAAAGTTTCAAAGTTTTTTTTTTTTTTTTTTTTTTTTTTGGTCTTCATAGTTAAAACAATTGATGATGACGATAGGTACGGTTCTTGGGGACATCATTTGCAAATGTGTGTATTGAAAGAGACCAAAAACTTCTTTTTAATGGAAAGACTTAAAGAGCAGAAGAATAATCAAATTAATTATTCTAAAAATTATTGAGTACCCCCATATTTAGGATCACCTTTGCAGGGGAGGTGAAAAGCGAACTTATCCTGTGATCCTAGGGTCTGTCCTCCCAGTATAACAGATTGGAATGTGCAGATGTGCCACTACTCTGGGGTTCCCCCAACTCTACAAAAGCCCTTTGCAGTTTAATCATTTAGATTTTCAAACCTTTGAGAGATATTTGACTGACTAATGCAAAGCATTGATTAATGCTTGCTTCTCGTTGGAATCAGAAACATCTCTGTGAGTTTCAAATTGAACAGCTTGTGTCATTTACCATCATATGGAATACAGAATGATCAGTTTATACCATGCCTGCTCAAAGCTAGTTGATTGCATAGTTCTTGTTTGGGGGAAATATTCATCAAAACCCTTGGCGATATTTTACTTGTTTCGAAGTTTGCTAAATATGCATTTTAGTCGACTTTAAAGCCGATGCTTATTGACAATAATTTCATTCCTTTTATCTACCTCTCCATACAGAGCGCCAACGTCAGATCCTGAGTACTAGAGGGCACCCTTTCTCTATGTCATCCTCTCCACTTGTGGCAATATTACATTGTATAAGTGACCGATCCTTGTACATGTAGATTATAGGCTCTATCGTGTAACAAGTCTTCCTAATTGCTATAATTTGATTTCTAAAGCTGAAATTGAATTTGCACTCTAATACGCAATCTATCTCTCCTATGCAATCTTATAAAGTCTTTCATTTAGATATACACTATGAAGAAATACATATGTTTCTTAAGGTAGCATGTACCCCTATATAGTATAGGCATAATGATGGTCTAATAATTATGTTAAAACCATAGTTAGTGAAATGCACCCATAGATTAAAGTTACTTCATAGTGAAATTCAAAGTGTTATAGTGAAAGTTTAAGTTTGGTCTAAAAATGTAAGCCTATGTACATGTACATTTAGATATGCTGGATAATCATGAAAATAAATTCCCCTTAAATCTTGATTAATTATGAAATTAAATTATTACATAATTTGCTTCGAAGCAAATTATTTAAAAATGTAATTTCATCTGTAATACACTCTCTGTAAAGTAATTTTGAATTCTAAGTGATTGGTCCTGTACTGAATATAGATTGTAAACTGAGAAAGTTTTATTAACAGCTGAATGTTATTGATTACTAGAGAAATTTAGATTTTCAATCCACTTTTGCCCATATGCTTATTCAATGCCATTGAAAACAGTATGAACATGCCTTGCAAAGTGAAGATGAAAGAGCTTTGCTGCATGCCATAATTTTTTTTTTTCTTGGAAGGTCATGTAGATTTAATGATACTTTTGAAAAATTTAAATGAAACTTATTATTTACTCTTAAATATTAAGGTATACTTAAGTAATGCATACCATAATTATAGGATGCTGTAGATCAGTTATCCTCAATCTTTGTACAGTATGCAGTATTTGAATATATAAATGTGACTTTTTTAAACAATTGGCTTTTGAAGCTACCTTTCATAGTTTTTGCGTGAATTGTGCAATTTGATTATTTGAGGTGTGCATAGACCAACAGTATTTCTTTTGCTGAATCATTCAAATTTAGAAATGGCTGAAATTTATAAGAGCAATTATAGGCATTTGTGCATGGATTTTTTTGCAGTGCAATTGCAAATGATTTTGAGCAATGGTTACTTTTAAGTCTGGAGCAAAATACTTTCCATGGTATATCACTGATTTTGCTTTTGAATGTGCAGTGTCAGACCTCTGTCCAGATTTATGCATGTCACCATTTTGTCATTTTTTAATCAAATAGTGAAGAGATTTTATAATAATGTCTTTTTGCAGAAAAGAGAATTTGTGGAATTGGATTGTATAGTCTAGATTACCTTTAAGAATGAATATCCTTTGTTCTATTTTTTTTAAAAACATAATTATGTAAATGTTTTGTTTGCTTTTTACTCAGATTCACCAAGTGTAAAAAAGTTCACTTAAGATTACTTTCAAGAACAGTCAGTATATCATTGTCTACAGTAGATTGTGATACATGTTTTAGTTTTAAAGTTAGGAATTATTCAATGTCTGCTTTAAGGACAAAATTCAATTATCAAGATTTTCAGTTCTTCCCCCCCCCCCCCCCAGTCTTTCTCTTAAGTTTCTGTCACTCTATTGGGACAAATTTATTTGCAACTCTGAAGTTTTATATTGCATTTGCTTTAATAATAAATGTATTTGTTCTCTCTGCCAACTCAAACTTTTGAGGTTACGAATGATGTTTATAGACCAAAGATAATATTTGTGTTTCTTACTTTCTACATGTACTAAGATTCATGAATTGTTATTTCTTTATTTGCATGAAAGAAGTGGTCAGTATGTTTCTTGTCTATGCTGATATAGTCGAGTACTTGTATATTCATTTTTGATTTGGAGTCAATACAATTGTTGACAGATTTATGGGAGATATTAGATCAATTGAGAGTTCTTTAGTTGTTTGGTTTTTTTTTTTTTTATCTGTTACAAGTATGATTATGCAAATGCAGTTGTGGAATTTTGAATTATTTGCAATAAGCGATGTTGTGCTGTTGATTATTAATTTTCCATTTATCCATCAATTAAATATATAGTATATAAATGTATGTGAAGAAAGAACATGATATTGCTATGTGTTGTTTGTTTTTTGTGCAGGTTAAATTTATTTGTCTATAGAGAAAATTAGAGTGAGAGGAGACTGGTGAGAGAGACAGAGAAAGAGAGAGAGAGACAGATAGACAAAGAGGGGAGAGGAAGAGAGAGAGATGGATAGAGACAGAAATGGAAAGAATTCAATGGAGATGAATGAAGGGATGAAAGATGATGGACAGGAAGTACAAATTGTAGGATGGATAAAAACAGGAATGATGATTTTTTTTCCCCCTTTGTAGGTGCCCCCTTTTTTGCCATTGCCCCACCTGATAGAGCGAGGAGGTGTTGTGTTATAGGCGTATGACAGGTGTATCAAGCTTGTGTGTGCTGCAAATTTTCCTCTGAATTTAGGCCTTGTATATTTTTAAGGATACCCCTTTTTTCTTTCCCTATATATAAGGCTTTGTCTTGTCTGTTAATAGAAAAACAAATTATTTCAATAAGTCAAAAAAGGGCTTATTTTTAACAACGCAACTGAGATGGCGTAAATATTCATTTTTAAATGACAGCACCGTAAAAATCAACAACAACAACAACTGATGCAGAATCTTGGTGTATATAATAGCATGACTGGAGTCTACATCAATCTCCCGGGGGGGGGGGGGGGGGGGGGGGAACTGTCATTACAAGGTGGACACCATGCTCTTACATGGACTTTCAAAATGGACCCTAAACAAGTAATTATCCTTTGATCTCAGAATACCCTAAACAAGTATTTTGTCATGTTCCCTCCCCCCACAAGTATTCTCAAATCAAATCTGAAAAGATACCCTTTTCACTGTACGCGCATACATCGCCCATCCGTGAAAAACGACTTTTTACACGTTTTTGTGTGTACGAGCAAGGTGTCCACCTTGTAATGGCAGTGCCCCCCCCCCTCCCCCGCATCGATCTTGGTAGGAGTGTTTCTCCCCCAATTTTTTTTCTACCTGTTCCTTTTCAACTCATGTCTATTTAGCAGTGAATATTTGCTTAGTTAGAAAATGTTCTGAATTATATTGTACAAATTACTGTTCCCATGTATTATGTTGAACTGTTTAATGTAGACATTAACAACACTAAGAATATCCCTCTCATGGGACAGCAAGAAAGAGAGAGAGAGGGAGAGAGAGAGAACATGAAATGTACCATTCTAAATCATTTAGGCATGACTTCCATTATCATTATATAAATGTAAGCATACCATAAGAGGCCATACAATGTACATGTACATTTCCCACATAAATTGATACAAAGAAAAAAGAATGAAACACATTAATATATTTCTCAATTAGCACATTTTTTAATCAATGCTGATGTAAAATTAATGCTTTCATGAGCATTCATTACTTAAGGCAAATGATGGAAGTTAAAAGCTTACAAAACTTTATTATTGTCCATAGATGGATTTAAAGGTAGAATCATCAGTAGGGATTTCAAAATTAGAACTACGCATAAGAAAGAAGTAGAACTCGTTAGAATCCGACTCAACATGCACTGGACACAGAAAAGGCTATATGGGACTACACAAAAATGTTCAGGCTGGACACTCCAGATGTCTCCTGTCATATTTTGCATATGGGGGCATTTGCAGATTAATCCTTTTCAGAGGATATTTCTTCTCTGATGATCTTCCAAAACTGACCTAAGAAGAAAGAAAAGTGCCAAATTATTTTCACCACCTTCTAGAACTAGAGCTTCTCATTGACAAAGAAGGGTGTCAACTTTTACTGCTATGATTCAATCATTTCATTTTCACTTTCCATCATAAATTCTCAAAGCAAATGACAATGTGTGTTTATATACATATTGTCATTGATATCGTGTAGAAGCTAATTATTCTGGTCAGAAATTAACAATTCTTGTTCATATGTGTGCATCTCCCTGTCATATCACATGGATATTATTACTATTATTACTCTATTTGGCATTTTGTACATAATATAAACAAACAAAAATAAAAAACAAACTTGGGGTATGCCAGTTATGAGTTTGATTTAAAAAAGAAATGATATATCCCTTTATAGCAATTTGAGATATCTGCAACAGAAGTTGCTCAAATAAAAGGAAAATATTAAGAAAATATATGATTCACATGATAATTCAAATCTTGTCCTTGATATAATAATGAGGTATCAGATGGAAGGCATTTTGGGTGTTCATACACAATTGTGGTGCCTGGGGGGATGTCTCATTGAGACCTGTACACCATCTGCGTAAATCACTTTCTGAAAAGCACTCTAAACGGGGATTAAAGTAGGAGGAAATCATGCATTACATCTCCGATTTTTATAGCCTTAACAGGGAATTTTTGCAAGGATAGCATTATTATCTCCTAATTAAGTAACAAATTTCCCAGATTTTCCTGATTTTGATACCCTTTTTTTCTGATTTTACCTGTTTTTGATACCCTTAACTGGATCACCGGGTTCCCCGCCCGGTGCTGAAAAAGACCCCTTTTCTACGTTTTTGTTTACGCGGTTGTGATGTACAGGCTTCAATGAGACATATCTCCCCGGATGGTGGTGTTACTTTGAAAATGTCAAGAATGTTCTTTATCTGTTTTTGCGATCAAACTCTTCATATGTTTGTTATCTGTCCACAAGGAAAATATTGACTCAAATGAGAAAATCTCCAAATACAAAAACATCATGAACTCATCATTTACTACTCTATTTTGAATGACATGATCCCTGAATTGCAATCTTTGCATTAATCACTTGTTCAATAAATGACAAATTCAATCTAGGGTTATCTAAGACAATGAATTCATACAAAAAAAATTATTTTGGTTAATAAAAAATAATAGAAAATAAGTTCCAGGACATGAACAAATAGGTATAAAATGCCAGATTTCAAAGTAAATGTGTACAGAAATCAGACAAGGGAAATCAGACAAGGGAAAAATATATTTACAGAAATAAGACACAGCACACATTTCTCCCTGGAAGGATAGGATCTGAAAGTGAATAAATATCAATGAATGCAAAGGAATTTTCATATTTCACATCTCAAATGAAATCATGTTCTACCACCTCCCCCCCCCCCCCCCAAGTTACATTGCCGTGTGGAAATTTTCGCACATTTCGCGTGTTACAATACTTGCGGAAAAATAAAACCGCGCAAAATATTTTATTTATTATGCCCGTTGATACAGTTATCCTAATTGTTAACAAAAATTCAAAATGCACGATTGTGTTTAACTTGGTGTTGAGTGTGAAAAATTCCACTATTACAGTAACCTTTTTCCAATATCAGTATGCATATTACGTTTGCCTTCTGTTGGCAAACAATACAAATCAAACGTGTGTATCAAATTCATTCAGCAATTTTAAGTTACTACAAGCAAGCTTGTCACACAAAGACACAATAACTCTCATGCATTTTATAATACATAAATTGCCTTTTTGTAAACAGCTTACATGAACATGAATGAAAAAAAATAAAATGAAATCATGGGAAAGTACCAAAATATCTAATATATATCAGAGCCATATTTCTAATATTAACTGCATTTACTACATGTAGGAAGCCTGGCTGAGCAAAATCAACATGCAAAACTAATGTGTATCGTCTCTATAAATGCACAAAGAAAAACATCTTGAACACAAACAACATAAAGTTATTTTATTTTCTTTTAAGCCAATTATATTGCTATATATATTCTTCAAGGAATGCTGACTAAGCAGCAGTAAAGTATTTGCCATTTTTCAACTAGAACAACTTTGAAACTACTGACTATACAGGTACATGTACTGGTAGCAAAGGAAAAAAATGATAACAATGGTTAAACAGACAGGCCATGTTTGTGAAAGAGAAGATTGTATTAATTCAAAAATACAAAATCCAGACCACACACATTGTTAATATGAAGAATTGTAAAAAAAAACATTTATTGAAGTGAAAATAACTTTTGAATTCTGAGTCACAAAGCTATGAGATCTTTTAGGTTGAAAAATATCTCCACTACATGTTCATAAATAGAGTTGTCTTTTTCTTTTGGTGTATGAAGTGTACTAGGGAGTCGGTGTACATTACATAATACAATGGGTATAGGCACATTCACACTGTACTGTTACATAACAATGGACTATGTTACATAACATTATACTCTTGAATACCAGATACATATATGAAGTACACAACCAGTATCGAGCAGATATATAGCACATTACACTGGAATAGACAAAGTATGCATTATTTATTCCTACCCCCTCCCCCCGAAAAAGTATTTCGGTCAACATGTCGTCAGCACTAGTTCACACAATTAATACTGTAAACAGCATGTCAATTCCAGCAGATATGTTTCACCTATCAATATCTGCCCAGATAGGCTCACTAATGCTCCTTTTTCTTGCTTTTTTTTTTCTCTTTTTATGCCAACTGCTTTCTAAAGGGACACAGCAGTCATTGCAGTTCGTGTAAATTACAAAAAGTTAATCATTTTGTATTCCTATCATCGCACCTTATTAGTAAGCATAAATAGTCATTTCTGATAAATCTTAAAGTGTGACCTACAGCTCTACTGCAGTCACCCATCTGACAAGTCCCAAAACAGAAAGACACGACAGACAAAAAACTCGCCCCACAGTGCTCTTCGATGCTGTTACTTTTCTCTCTTTTCTTCTTTTTTTAACATTTTTCTTGTCTAATTGTGTAAGATTAACATTCTGAGTAATAGCTGAGAGCACAAAATCATATGCATATATCAGATAAGACTTGAATCGTAAGTAACATGATTTAAAATTTTATAGACAATTCCTATTGACTGTTTGGAGCCAGAAGGGTGTTAACTCATATGCATTAACACATAGTTAATGTCCTTCTGGCTCTGAACATTCTGGCTCTGACATTAATGATGACGTTGAGGCAAGAGTAATACAATTTCACGATCACAATATTTCTATAAATTAAAGCCACTAACAAATCAAATCACTAATTAAATCAAGCTCTCACCGAGTTTCTGAACAAGCTATTTCTCAGACATAATGAATAATATTGTGAGACATTGTGGTGCAAGTGCCATGAGCGCCAAGCTGAGGTGGATACCAACACTTCACAAGAAGCCTTCATCATCAGTACAATACTGATAATAACAGCAATGATGATGATGGATATTTTTATAGCACTGGTATCCACCACACCGCTTAAGATGCTCCAATATTATCCCTGTACAGCCAGGCTACCGAAATTTAAGTTCACAGCATTCAAGGAATTCTCTTCTATTGGTACCCGTTTCATACCTAGGTGGACAGTAGTACATGTAGATTAATGTCTTACCAAAAGACACTTGTACTTTGCTCTAACCTTCGCATCTCCCAGTCGAGTGTCAAAACCACTTGACTGCGACATCTATGTGATGTGATCGGATGGGATGTTTCCACACTGCCAGGATAGGGTAACATAGGGTTCTTGAACTCCAACCATACTTATCCCCACATTAATTTTTGTCAGTTCTCTTTTTTTCCTTATTGTATCAAACACAATGTCAGAATTTAGTGAAGATTTCCAAGTGCATCTATCACCCAGTCTAAAACTACAAAAACAAACAGACAAATACAAAAAGAAGAGAGGTCTAAGAACTATTTCACAAACCATTCTACCATATATACATATACAGATTCATGCTATTCCAAATCTAATAGTATTATAGACAATATAATAGCTTTAATTATAAAACATCTAGATTTGCTATAACTATTTGCAAAACATGCATTTTATTCTTTTCCCTACTCAATCCATAGTCACTTTGAAATTCACAAAGCCACATATCTTGTGAAAGAATGCACTCAAAGATTCCTTTTCCTCAACACTTCTATTCATCAAGTGCTAAAATCCATATTGTCTTTCTTCTTCTGCAAAATGGGTTTGTTCACATATTGCCAAGACAAAAGACACTCTGATTTTAAAAACAATGACTGCTTCTAGGGCCTGTTCCTATATGGCGCAATCCACTGATTCATTATCACTTTACTTCAGCATATCTCACTGATCGAAAAATAGTAATTCATTCTATCTCTGTCACACGAGGAAAATAGTTAATTATCACTAAAACAGCAACATGACAGGTGATATTGTGTTAATATAACAATTCACTTTACCCATATCTACAACGGAGTTCATATTTCACGGTATACGATGTGGTAATTTTATATGCCATTATTTAATACCTTTAAATTTCCTAATACCATGATAATATTAGTATCACATACCACATCCATAACATTGTTCAAAGAGGTATAAATTCTTAATCATCATCGCAAAATAACCTAAACATAATCATGATTTCTATCCAGAATACTCAAAGTATACCATGTTCACCAGGAAATCCTACCACACAATTATACACCAAACAGTTTATAATTTCATTATCAAGATTTACAAAATGGTTGTATAAATGTACAAAATATGGTAAATATAGAAACATGTATTTTGTATGATTTATACTTTACTAGGTCCCATATCTCTCTTTGTTCAGTTACGATGGTGTCAATATGTTGACATATAAAGTATACTGTAAAATACTACTGTAATGAATATATATTTATATATTTCTGATGATATTCTATTCTCCACCAATCAGAGCCAGTAGAATCTTCCTGTAGTCACCAGATGTATCACCCTGTGAAATTTGGAAGAGAAATAGAAAGTAAGATACAGGCAACATAATCAGCCAGACTTACCATCACTACTGCCAATATACAAATCATACATGAGAATGAGTTCATTACAATATTATGGTCTATCTGTACTCAACTTGAGGCCGTTTGTACCTTTTGTATTAAGGCGCAAGGCTGAGTACGATGGGTGCTTGTACAGTTTTAATGAGAGCAGACAGATCATATAATGAATGAATGATGACATGCATCATTTGCTTAATGCATCAAAGCTCCTAAATCCTTGTTATTTGGTTCTAAATTCTTCTTAAGATTTGTCCCATATCAATAACAAGTAAATCACAAGGAAGGGTATGGGGCAACAGGATATCCTTACACTACCATACCTCCCAATACTCTTGTATAATCTTAACCATATCTACCTCCATCTTCAATCGGAGTGATAATTCGAAAATATGGAGAAAAGGAGGGTGGAAAGGGGGCGGAAGTGGGATTAAGAGGGAGTGAAAGGAGAGTCCTTACCTTGATAAATCTTCCCAAGCTCTGGTTGTATGCTTTCTGGAACTCTTGTTTGATCTCTACCATGTCTATCTCACACCTGGAGATAACTACTCTCATCAATGTGTCATCATCAGTACCAAGACCCTGCACAAAAGTCATGCACAAAGAAGATTAATAGTAGAGTAGTACAGAATTTTCCTTGGTGATGAATCAATCAGCTTTTCCACCTCAAATTGGCAACACCTTGTCATTTACCACTTCTACGTTGTTCGAAAAGTGAAATAGTATATAACATGCATTAATGTGAAAGAAAATTTGAAAATTTAACATATAGACTGCCAATATGCACATAAAATAGCAATTATATATTTCATTCTACACTGCATTGCCAATCTAGAGAGCTCAATGATTAAAATCAAATCGTTCTTTTTTGTTAACAGTACTACACTGGAGGCAAAAAATTCTCTGTGATTTTACTCTTTGTGCTCAAATAGTATTCTAGGTCAAGAGATAATGGAAAGGTGTCAGAAGAAGAAACACTACTGCAACATTAGCTGAGAGCCAGAAGGATATTAGCTCATACTTTGACAGTTTTAATGTCTTTCCTGCTTTCAAGAGATGGAATGATAACACATATTTCAGAATGTTTTTAATACATACCTTCATCGACTTGTACAGCTTCTCAGCAAAGT
>CM057170.1:9234834-9252254 GCA_029962745.1 Echinometra lucunter | reverse complement strand
AACTGACCTAAGAAGAAAGAAAACTGCCAAATTATTTTCACCACCTTCTAGAACTAGAGCTTCTCATTGACAAAGAAGGGTGTCAACTTTTACTGCTATGATTCAATCATTTCATTTTCACTTTCCATCATAAATTCTCAAAGCAAATGACAATGTGTGTTTATATACATATTGTCACTGATATTGTGTAGAAGCTAATTATTCTGGTCAGAAATTAACAATTATTGTTCATATGTGTGCATCTCCCTGTCATATCACATGGATATTATTACTATTATTACTCTATTTGGCATTTTGTACATAATATAAACAAACAAAAATAAAAAACAAACTTGGGGTATGCCAGTTATGAGTTTGAATTTAAAAAGAAATGATATATCCCTTTATAGCAATTTGTGATATCTGCAACAGAAGTTGCTCAAATAAAAGGAAAATATTAAGAAAATATATGATTCACATCATAATTCAAATCTTGTCCTTGACATAATAATGAGGTATCAGATGGAAGGCATTTCGGGTGTTCATACATAATGGTGGTGCCCGGGGGGATATGTCTCATTGAGACCTGTACACCATCTGCGTAAATCACTTTCTGAAAAGCACTCTAAACGGGGATTAAAGTAGGAGGAAATAATGTATTACATCTCTGATTTTTATACCCTTAACAGGGATTTTTTGCAAGGATAGCATTATTATCTCCTAATTAAGTAACAAATTTCCCAGTTTTTCCTAATTTTGATACCCTTTTTTCCTGATTTTACCTGTTTTTGATACCCTTAACTGGATCCCGGTGCTGAAAAAGACCCCTTTTCTACGTTTTTGTTTACGCGGTTGATGTACAGGTTTCAATGAGACATATCCCCCCGGATGGTGGTGTTACTTGGAAAATGTCAAGAATGTTCTTTATCTGTTTTTGCAATCAAACTCTTCATATGTTTGTTATCTGTCCACAAGGAAAATCTTGACTCAAATGAGAAAATCTCTAAATACAAAAACATCATGAACTTATCATTTACTACTCTATTTTGAATGACGTGATCCCTGAATTGCAATCTTTGCATTAATCACATGTTCAATAAATGACAAATTCAATCTAGGGTTATCTAAGACAATGAATTCATACAAAAAAAAAATTATTTTGGTTAATAAAAAATAATAGAAAATAAGTTCCAGGACATGAACAAATAGAAAAATGCCAGATTCCAAAGTAAATGTGTACAGAAATCAGACAAGGGAAATCAGACAAGGGAAAATTATATTTACAGAAATAAAACACAGCACACATTTCTCCCTGGAAGGATAGGATCTGAAAGTGAATAAATATCAATGAATGCAAAGGAATTTTCATATTTCACATCTCAAAGGAAATCATGTTCCACCACCTCCCCCCCCCCCCCAAAGTTACAGATTATGCTAAATATACACTTACGTTACTCCTTTACTGGTAGTATTTATAACCATATACTGTAAACGTGGAATATTTTGCAGTGTTGAAATTTACGCACATTTCGCGTGTTACAATACTTGCAGTAAAATAAAACCGCGCAAAATATTTTATTTATTATGCCCGTTGATACAGTTATCCTATTTGTTCACAAAAATTCAAAATGCACGATTGTGTTTAACTTGGTGTTGAGTGTGAAAAATTCCACTTTTACAGTAACCTTTTTCCAATATCAGTATGCATATTACGTTTGCCTTCTGTTGGCAAACAATACAAATCAAAAGTGTGTATCAAATTCATTCAGCAATTTTAAGTTACTACAAGCAAGCTTGTCACACAAAGACACAATAACTCTCATGCATTTTATAATACATAAATTGCCTTTTTATAAACAGCTTACATGAACATGAATGAAAAAAAATAAAATGAAATCATGGGAAAGTACCAAAATATCTAATATATATCAGAGCCATATTTCTAATATTAACTGCATTTACTACATGTAGGAAGCCTGGCTGAGCAAAATCAACATGCAAAACTAATGTGTATCGTCTCTATAAATGCAAAAAGAAAAACATCTTGAACACAAACAACATAAAGTTATTTTATTTTCTTTTAAGCCAATTATATTGCTATATATATATTTCAAGGAATGCTGACTAAGCAGCAGTAAAGTATTTGCCATTTTTCAACTAGAACAACTTTGAAACTACTGACTATACAGGAACATGTACTGGTAGCAATGGAAAAAATGATAACAATGGTTAAACAGACAGGCCATGTTTGTGAAAGAGAAGATTGTATGAATTAAAAAATACAAAATCCAGACCACACACATTGTTAATATGAAGAATTGTAAAAAAAACATTTATTGAAGTGAAAATAACTTTTGAATGCTGAGTCACAAAGCTATGAGAGCTTTTAGGTTGAAAAATATCTCTTACATGTTCATAAATAGAGTTGTCTTTTTCTTTTGGTGTATGAAGTGTACTAGGGAGTCAGTGTAGATTACACAATACAATGGGTATAGGCACATTCACACTGTACTGTTACATAACAATGGACTATGTTACATAACATTATACTCTTGAATACCAGATACATATATGAAGTACACAACCAGTATCGAGCAGATATATAGCACATTACACTGGAATAGACAAAGTATGCATTATTTATTCCTACCCTTCCCCCCCCCCCCCCCCCGAAAAAGTATTTCGGTCAACATGTCATCAGCACTAGTTCACACAATTAATACTGTAAACAGCATGTCAATTCCAACAGATATGTTTCACCAATCAATATCTGCCCAGATAGGCTCACTAATGCTCCTTTTTCTTGCTTTTTTTTCTCTTTTTATGCCAACTGCTTTCTAAAGGGACACAGTAGTCATTGCAGTTCGTGTAAATTACAAAAAGTTAATCATTTTGTATTCCTGTAATCGCACCTTATTAGTAAGCATAAATAGTAATTTCTGATAAATCTTAAAGTGTGACCTACAGCTCTACTGCAGTCACCCATCTGACAAGTCCCAAAACAGAAAGACACGACAGACAAAAAACTCGCCCCACAGTGCTCTTCAACGCTGTTACTTTTCTTTCTTTTCTTTTTTTAAAAACATTTTTCTTGTCTAATTGTGTAAGATTAACATTCTGAGTAATAGCTGAGAGCACAAAATCATATGCATATATCAGATAAGACTTGAATCGTAAGTAACATGATTTAAAATTTTATAGACAAATCCTATTGACTGTTTGGAGCCAGAAGGGTGTTAACTCATATGCATTAACACATAGTTAATGTCCTTCTGGCTCTGAACATTCTGGCTCTGACATTAATGATGAAGTTGAGGCAAGAGTAATACAATTTCACGATCACAATATTTCTACAAATTAAAGCCACTAACAAATCAAGTCACTATTAAATCAAGCTCTCATCGAGTTTCTGAACAAGCTATTTCTCAGACATAAAGAATAATATTGTGAGGCATTGTGGAGCAAGTGCCATGAGCGCCAAGCTGAGGTGGATACTAACACTTCACAAGAAGCCTTCATCATCAGTACAATACTGATAATAACAGCAATGATGATGATGGATATTTTTATAGCACTTGTATCCACCACACCGGTTAAGATGCTCCAATATTATCCCTGTACAGCCAGGCAACCGAAATTTAAGTTCACAGCATTCAAGGAATTCTCTTCTATTGGTACCCGTTTCATACCTAGGTGGACAGTAGTACATGTAGATTAATGTCTTACCAAAAGACACTTGTACTTTGCTCTAACCTTCGCATCTCCCAGTCGAGTGTCAAAACCACTTGACTGCGACATCTATGTGATGTGATCGGATGGGATGTTTCCACACTGCCAGGATAGGGTAACATAGGGTTCTTGAACTCCAACCATACTTATCCCCACATTAATTTTTGTCAGTTCTCTTTTGTTCCTTATTGTATCAAACACAATGTCAGAATTTAGTGAAGATTTCCAAGTGCATCTATCACCCAGTCTAAAACTACAAAAACAAACAGACAAATACAAAAAGAAGAGAGGTCTAAGAACTACTTCACAAACCATTCTACCATATATACATATACAGATTCATGCTATTCCAAATCTAATAGTATTATAGACAATATAATAGCTTTAATTATAAAACATCTAGATTTGCTATAACTATTTGCAAAACATGCATTTTATTCTTTTCCCTACTCAATCCATAGTCACTTTGAAATTCACAAAGCCACATATCTTGTGAAAGAATGCACTCAAAGATTCCTTTTCCTCAACACTTCTATTCATCAAGTGCTAAAATCCATATTGTCTTTCTTCTTCTGCAAAATGGGTTTGTTCACATATTGCCAAGACAAAAGACACTCTGATTTTAAAAACAATGACTGCTTCTAGGGCCTGTTCCTATATGGCGCAATCCACTGATTCATTATCACTTTTACTTCAGCATATCTCACTGATCGAAAAATAGTAATTCATTCTATCTCTGTCACACAAGAAAATAGTTAATTATCACTAAAACAGCAACATGACAGGTGATATTGTGTTAATATAACAATTCACTTTACCCATATCTACAACGGAGTTCATATTTCACGGTATACGATGTGGTAATTTTATATGCCATTATTTAATACCTTTAAATTTCCTAATACCATGATAATATTAGTATCACATACCACATCCATAACATTGTTCAAAGAGGTATAAATTCTTAATCATCATCGCAAAATAACCTAAACATAATCATGATTGCTATCCAGCATACTCAAAGTATACCATGTTCACCAGGAAATCCTACTACACAATTATACACCAAACAGTTCATAATTTCATTATCAAGATTTACAAAATGGTTGTATAAATGTACAAAATATGGTAAATATAGAAACATGTATTTTGTATGATTTATACTTTACTAGGTCCCATATCTCTCTTTGTTCAGTTACGATGGTGTCAATATGTTGACATATAAAGTATGCTGTAAAATACTACTGTAATGAATATATATATTTATATATTTTTGATAATATTCTATTCTCCACCAATCAGAGCCAGTAGAATCTTCCTGTAGTCACCAGATGTATCACCCTGTGAAATTTGAAAGAGAAATAGATAGTAAGATACAGGTAACATAATCAGCCAGACTTACCATCACTACTGCCAATATACAAATCATTCATGAGAATGAGTTCATTACAATATTATGGTCTATCTGTACTCAACATAAGGCCGTTTGTACCTTTTGTATTAAGGTGCAAGGCTGAGTACTATGGGTGCTTGTACAGTTTTAATGAGAGCAGACAGATCATATAATGAATGAATGATGACATGCATCATTTGCTTTATGCATCAAAGCTCCTAAATCCTTGTTATTTGGTTCTAAATTCTTCTTAAGATTTGTCCCATATCAATAACAAGTAAATCACAAGGAAGGGTATGGGGCAACAGGATATCCTTACGCTACCATACCTCCCAATACTCTTGTATAATCTTAACCATATCTACCTCCATCTTCAATCGGAGTGGTGATTGGAAAATAAGGAGAAAGGAGGGTGGAGAGGGGGGTGGAAGTGGGATTAAGAGGGAGTGAAAGGAGAGTCCTTACCTTGATAAATCTTCCCAAGCTCTGGTTGTATGCTTTCTGGAACTCTTGTTTGATCTCTACCATGTCTATCTCACACCTGGAGATAACTACTCTCATCAATGTGTCATCATCAGTACCAAGGCCCTGAACAAAAGTCATGCACAAAGAAGATTAATAGTAGATTAGTACCGAATTTTCCTTGGTGATGAATTAATCAGCTTTTCCACCTCAAATTGGCAACACCTTGTCATTTACCACTTCTAAGTTGTTCGAAAAGTGAAATAGTATATAACATGCATTAATTTGAAAGAAAATTTGAAAATTTAACATATAAACTGCCAATATGCACATAAAATAGCAATTATATATTTCATTCTACACTGCATTGCCAATTTAGAGAGCTCAATGATTAAAATCAAATCGCTCTTTTTCGTTAATAGTACTACACTGGAAGCTAAAAATTCTCTGTGATTTTACTCTTTGTGCTCAAATAGTATTCTGGGTCAAGAGATAATAGAAAGGTGTCACAAGAAGAGACACTGTATGGCAACATTAGGTGATAGCCAGAAGGATATTAGCTCATACTTTGACAGTTTTAATGTCTTTCCTGCTTTCAAGAGATGGAATGATAACACACATTTCAGAATGTTTTGAATACATACCTTCATTGACTTGTACAGCTTCTCAGCAAAGTAGGCGGGTGTGTTACGTACACATTGCACTGTAAAAGAGCAAAACAAAAACAAAAACATGAAAATTATTCAGGAATGTGCGATTGTCCAAAGCAGGTATCTGTAGATAGCTGCTACATGTACATTTCATCAGCACAGTTTCTTAGCTTTTGTTTTGGGAAACTTACGTCAAAGGGAGACATGCCCACACGTCTTCATATTTATTTGTAAACAATACAGAGCTTTCTCGAGGTCTAAATTAATCATCTTCAATCCTCAAATTGGCAATACAAATTATTTTTTTCCATTTTTACATGGCTTGAAAAAAATAAATACGGATAGAACATAAACCAAAATGAGATATAATTGTAAAATTGAATCAGAAATTGCCAATTTGAACACAGAAATAGTGATTATATATTATTCACTGCGTTGCCAGTTTAAAGAGTTTAATGATTAGTTACACTTAAACTGCTCTAATTCGAGAACGCCACACCATGCAGCGATGGGAATGGGCTCAAATTTGTCAGTGCATTTTTCTCTTTCTGCTAATGTATGATATGTACTGCCCAACATTCTGGACCAACAGATACTGCAAAAACGTCTCCTAAAGGTGACACTGTACCTCTATGGGTTAATACTGTAATAGCCAATGCTCCAGTGGAGCGCAACACCGGTCAAAGGGCATAATAACATAGTTGTGATACCCAACATGAACTTGCACAGCATACATGAGGTAATATGGCATGCAAACAAGGGTTTGCATGCAGTCACACATGAATTATGCAAATTATTAAGATCACATACATGTAATTCATGAGCAAGTGTGTGGGCATGTCTCCCTGACTAGAGATTTACAACAGCAAAGATTAAACAATTTTAACAGTTTTTGTTGCAATGTATAATGCAAAACATGAAAATTTTAGAGGAACATGAAACAAAACATAACTTGTACCAAAAGTTACAACATAAAATTACGACAAATTTTCGCATACCGATTGTGAGCATGCCCTTCTCAAGGTCTCCGGACATCTCCCTCTTGATGGACTGTTCCATCGTATACTTGACAAGCTTGCTGTATTCATCGAATACCGCCCTCAGTTGCGGGTAGCTGCGACTCGCTAGGATGGCATTGAAGGTCGACTCATCCGTACCCCACCTGGCTTCACCTGCAGTGACTAATGCCTGCGTTGTTGGAAAAAAAATCAGGGGGGTGTTTCATAAAGCTGTTCGTAAAGTTACGAATGAATTTACGAACGACTTGAATATGGCAAGCCAAATGGAATTCTAAGTCATTATAAATTGTATCAGCTAAAGGTGAAATGTGCAGATGTAGATTAACATTGCTGGTGTTAACAAAAATTTTTATTGCAGAGTATATTTTTTGCCACAATTTAATTGAGATTAAGGGAAATTCAGTCAAACGTCAGGAAAAACTTTGTGCATTCCATTTGGCACTCTACATTCTAGTTGTTCATAAAGTCATGCATAACTTTACAAACAGCTTTATGAAACATTTCCCAGCTATGTCACACTTCAGATTCTCCATCTTTGCATGCCCTTGCATACATACATGTAGGTATCATTTCTATAGAGAACACATAGATATAATTCTTTATTTACTCCTTAATTTTAATTTCTTTATTTGTCTGTCAATGAAGACTAGCTTGAAAATTTGTCACAAACATATTAAAATCTACTGTACTTTCACTGTGTATAAACTACGTTAAGGAATATCCCTGTTCCACACTCTATTTCTCATCGGAAAAATATACTTTAGGCTTCAAGATTATCAAGGTGTTTTAAGGGCAAAATAAATCTATACATGGTGTCTAATATGCTATCTGGCAGGTAATGAAGCCCAGAAATGGGCAATTTTGCAAAGCTTTTGTGTTGATCAGAGCAAACCTCCTGCCAGTTGGTGCATAATGTTTTGAGCTCATATAAAATTCGGCAAATGTGGCAAATGAGCAATTATGCCAATCGACATTCTCAGCTAATGAAAGGTCAATTCATATTTCAAAATTGAATGGAGAACCATAGAAGTGAGAATACGCTGGAAGACTTCGGTTCGGATAATGCAATGTCTATTCCAAGTGCAATGAATTAAAAGGGGGCATCTACCACTGTCTATGTTTTTTTCTAATCATAATGTCCTTGTATCTTTTTTACATAATATATATTTTAATGTTGTGAGTTACTTGTTTTGCATCTAAACACAGTGATGGTATGATAGATGAGTTAAGAATTATCCTTCCCACATGTCATCACAGTATCTCAAATTTAAACTTGTATCTTTTTTTAATAGTGAAGCCAAATAGTTTTCTAAAGATGATGAGTGTGCAGTACAAGGCAGCTGTGCATGCTAGTCTATTGCCTAGACCCCTGTGTTATGAAATGTGGTGGGCTAGGGTTTGTACACGTAAATCTGAGACTGACCTTGGCATCTGCTTTAGCCTTTTCTACATCCACTCTCTGGTCTTCTGACCTGGAACCCTGAACCATGGAGACCAGAAGACGCTTGAAGTGACCCGACGTCTCGGAGATCACGTCCTTCTCAAGATCCCGTGAAAATTCTGAGGGTTTAAAACATGATTATATTCAATTTTACATTCGATCGTAACAGATATATGTAGTACATAAAATAATGTCATATATAATATGTTGTTGGTTTACTCTGTCACTGGCTCTGCTCTCTGCTATATCTAGCCATTTCTCACTATGCATAATAATTATATTCAACTTTTAACTGGCATTACAATATACAGTTACATTCCTCAGTGGTGGTTTTCAGTGAGGAATTCAGTCTTTGTCACATGTCACTTGTCACATGTCACATGTCACATATCTGGCGCTGCTCAGTGGCTGCCTTTTTCCGACAATAAAATTTGGAGAGAGAGAGATTTTTCAATGCAATACCCAACATAATATAGGCATTGATGCATGCAGTCTTATTATTAGTCATGTTGCAATGTGTCTTTTTTTTTTTACCATGGGCAGATGCTCCTTGCTTCAATAGTCTGTACTCGACCGTATCTCTTTCCTTCCAGAGCTCTTCCTTTTCCATCACTTTCTTTTCTCCCTTACCTTTTCTTCTGTCTTTATTATTTCATACTGCCCCGTCTTACTTCCTTCTTTCTATCTTTCTTTCTATGTCTCTTCTTTCCTTCTTTCTTTCTTTCTTTCTATGTCTCCTCTTTCTTTTTCTTTTCTGGATGGGAAGGAGTGTCTTTAGTGTAGTTTTCTGAATGTCAGAGCATAACAAGATTCAACCCATTTTTAAACTTGAAATGTTTAAATTTGTATCTGTGTTTCCATATTGTTATAATAATAATAATAACATGCAACATTTATATAGCGCTTAATACAATTGTTTCTAAGCACTGCACATCATTACCCCGGCTTTAGCACGGCTGCCTTGATCAGGCGCTCCAGCATTCAAGGAATTTCTTCCGACCGGGTACCCATTTACTACACCTGGGTGGAAAGTGACAAATGTAGATAAACAATCTGCCAAAGGACGCGAGTGCTGCGGTTATTATTGCTATTACTATTATAATTACTATTGCTGTACTTTTTTTCTCTCTATCTTTGAATGTATTATGTATATGTTGCTTGTTTGTCACTTTGCCAGTGGAGGATGAATTTCTGTATTTTCAATTCAGACAATAAACCTTCCTGACTCTTAAATCTTAAATCTTGAATTTCTAAGCATATGTGCAAATTTTATACAAAAACTTATTCATAGCTATTTAGAGTGATTCTGTGAATGTCTTGAAGGACATCAGAGGAGCTTTTCATGAAGTGTCTTGTCAGTGATTTTTGCTGACAAATTTGCTCTCAGCCAATCAGATGCAAGGATTTCAGTAGCTTATAACAGTTGTGAGTAAAATCACTGACCAGACACTTCATGAAATGCTCCCAAGCATGTACTCAATATTAAAATCAATGATCAATTTTTGTGTGATCGCTATACATGTATAGAAACATTAGTCAGTGGTCATATTAAGATATTTTTCTTTTTCATTTTCTGTTTCTTTTTAGATAATGTAAGTAGATGAGGGGATTATTTATATGGGACAAAATTCATATGAATGTCCTTTTCAGTATGTCCCATCAGGCTCATAAGAAAGATGGACTTGTAGATAGGTACGGGACAAATTACTAAGAACTGCAACCAAAAAATACATAGCCTATAAGCCATGTTCCTCAGACTAAGTGCAAGTAGTGAAGAAGATGTTCCTACAATATGAACAATACAATACTCCATTCATTTCCAAATATTTTCCGAGTTGTCTCTTACCTTTCTTGTATGCCGCTCGGATTGCAGTGATCTCATCATTGGTTCTGGTACACAAGATCTCAACTAGTGTTGCCTCATCTGTACCTAGACCCTGGGAAACAAAGATCAACAAGACACAAGTCTCATTATCTATTACATCATGATTTCTGCTGTGCATTTGACAAAAGGTAGCAATTCTGTTTTTTTTTGTTTTTAAAATCAAAATTGACTTTTTGTGGGCTACTTTTTTGTATGCTCTTCACGGCGATGAAGAAAGTAAGATCACATGACCCCCAATTTCTGAAATATAGACATAACAAAAGGAAGGAACTCAACAAATTTCCACATGGATCAGTGATATATTTTCTTCACTTTAACCCATTCGTGACAGAGGTCCACATTTTGTGGTTTGGCAGAGCCTTAAAAATCATACCAAATACACGAGCAGAAAGAGCAAAAAATTCTACACAAACTGTGCCCACTTTGGTTGCGTCAATATTCGTTGTTTGATGCTGAAAATTTTTAAAAGGAAAATAAGCATTAAGATCCTTAAATTGGCAATGTGATAGAAAGTATGAAATCACCGTTTTCCCCTGCAAATTGGCAACTTTTTGACTTCTCATCATAATTTCTGTCAATTTATATTCATTTCAGATACATGACGTTTCATAAGAAAAATGTAGCAATAAAATAAAAATGTTGGTGTTGCCAATTTGAAGAATAATAGCTGATAAAAATTCGGCTTTAAATAATTCCTGTCACAAATGGGTTAACAAGGAAATTGATTCTACAGAGTTGCTTCCCTTTGTTACTGGACGGCAGATTTGCACCATACATGTATTGATTCTAGCATTATTCTTTGGCATACAGTAAACTAGGAATTTTCATGCCATGAAACTTTTGCACAATGATGACTGTTCTCATGAATAGTATTTTTGCAAATTAGCTTAAATGTTGATAGTGTTGGGGCTTCCCATAAGCATCCTTGAATTATTATCCTTAACTTATTATTACGACCACTATCATTACAAATAATTTTGACGACCAAAATTTTACCTTCATGGCTTTTCTGAGCATGTGCGCATCAAACTCTGCTGATAAATAGAAGAGATTTAAGACAATGGTCTCCAGCTTTCCTTTGAGTTCTCCCTTCAAGTTCTTCTCTAGATCTTTGCCGTACATCGTCTTGAAATCCAGCGAGATCTGCCGCCTCTGTGCTGCGTTGCAGGATGTTACCACGGAGATGACTGCTGTCTCATCACAACCTTGCAAAAAGAACATAATGAGAACAAGTGTCAATGATGTGATCAAGCTTCCTTGTCTTGCTGCTGCACTGAAAGATTCTAAACCCATTGACTACTGCATTCTTATATTCTCATAGACTTTATACAGAGATCACCTGGTTCCAGCAATCAATGAGGGTAACCTCTTCTGTGCGGTGGACAGCCAATCTGGCTTTACAAAGAATTTACTCTTACATAATTGAATGTTTGGACTAAGGTCTCCTTTACATCATAAAAAAAAGGAAAAAAGTGCAGTATCTGTGAAGTTATTCTTTCCTTGATATCTTGTTATTCTTTCCTTGATATCTTAAACCATTTTATCTATGTAACAAAGAATTGTTATAATAAAAACCTTGATGACACAAAAAAGATTTTGAAAAATAGTGACCTATCTTAAAAGTGCACACACGATGTGTGAATTCCAAAACATACAATTTTGAGGTTGAAAATTCCTTCCCTGGTGTAGCATTTGATATTCATCAACTGAAGAAATTTCTTAGTTGATCATATGAGCTTACTATGAATATCGCAGTCAATGTTTTTATACTGACCAATTCCTTTCATTGCTTTCCTTAAGATTTCTGCCTCCTTCTGGCCACTGAAGTTTGCTTTGGGCTTTACTGTGCCTGTACCCTGCAAAAGGGGAGAGAATTCAGAAAGGGAGCATTAGGGAGAGGTTAAGAGATAGATAGAAAGAGAGAGAGAGAGAGAGAGAGAGAGAGAGAGAGAGAGAGAAGGGGGAATCAGACAATAATCAATGAAAATGAAATACATTCCACACTAAAAATGCAGAGTTTGAAAGACATTTGAAAGACATATTAAACCATGTTTCTTTGATACGAAATATAATTCATCTCTACATGTATTTCCTAATTTGTTTCAGTAATACTGAAAGTGAGAGAAAATGACTAAGTGAAGACAAACAGACAGAGAGAAAGAGGGAGCAGTCAAGAGGAGGCATCCACTGAATATCATATAATTAAAGTTCCCCTTTTTCTCTTATTTTTCTTTACATTTTCTTTGTTATACGAGTAATATGTCATAGTTGTTTAGCCCTTGTGATAAGTTTTGGTTTTTATCTTCATGTTTTTTTTATCAGAATGGAAATGAACAAACTAACATACAAAAAAAGTATCCTACAAGACAAAGTTCATACTTACTCTTACGATAGCTCCTGCGGAGAGAGACATGCTGGCCATCTGCTGTGTTGGAGCGCTTGATTTGGCAATGGCTGGTTCCTGAAAATAAAACACAGATATATTCAAAATGGTAACCCAAAGCTAACAAAGAAGTGTCAAAATGATAAAATTGTCCCAAAAAAATACCTAAAAATATTTTCATATTAAATGTATAAATTGAAGGGTGAGTAGGGTATGAAACAACAAAATACCTGTACTCAACACATCGTCAAAAAAAAAAAAAAAAAAGGAAAAGAAAAAAAACTCCACCATCTGTGTGACAAAAATATGTGATGGACGTAGAGCTTTGAGGCTTGATCAGATTACCTCTGACAGAAGTTCTACCAGTTTTCAACAGCTACATGCAAAGACTGTCCTGCTGTACAAAGGGTTTCAATTTTAGTTTTGTACTCCAGGTATGGGATACATACGCAAGGAACACACGGAAGTGAAGTTTCCAAGAGCGAAACACAGCGTCGTTCTAAGGCAAGGTGTGTTTCAATACAGATTCCGGCTGCTGTGAAGTTTATATTATAGGGCAAGTGTGATAAAACGTTTACTCAATTAGCATCACAGATGTTGATTTAATTTTTATTATGATAAAATGACATCCACAGTAGAGACAATGAAACAGATCAGAAGAATGAACACATGTTAAATGGGTCAACATATGCATGTGGGCTTGCTTACATATTCTGCAATACTACATAATATACTGTATATATTCCTTTTACTGACAGCAAATTTCCTAGTGCCACACAGTATTTCTTATGGGAGAAATTCATCATAGGCTTTCAATACTTAAGTGTTTTGAGAGCAAAATGAATCTATACATAGTGTCTTATGCAGACCTCCCAACCTTTCTGGCTGAAAAATAGGAATAATTTTGCTCAAAATTAGGAAAGAAACAGCATTTCCCATAGGAGCATGTAGTAGATTTATCAAGAAAAAAAGGGCAATCATATCGAAGCAAGAGCATGTAATGGTCAAAATTCAGATTCTTTCCTCCAAATTCAAAATGGTTGGGAGGTCTGCTTATGGGTTGTCGTGCAGCTAATAAAGACCAGAAATTAGTCAGTTGCAGGGCACTCCTTCTGTCAATTTTTGTGTCTTGTTTTGTGTCGATGGGCACATGTGGCAAACAAGTGACTGTGCCAATCGGCATTCTTGAAAAATGAAAGGTTAAAATAAACTTGATTGTTATCCTTTTTTTAAGGAAAAGGAAATTTGGTTTTCATGTTACATGTATATCTATATCCTGGAATGAAGGTATCATTTACCGGTAATGAATTAAAGTTACTGTTAAATACAGTGTTTAAGGCATAATACGGTACTCTTGGTTAGGTTTACTGCATGATTATGACTAAAAGATCATGCATAACAAATTAACATCCAATGTAAGAAAACAACAACAACAAATAATGCTATAATATGAAATTATAAAGCTGTGAGAAGTTATGAATTAAAGATGAAAGTTATTCGAAATCAAAACAGAGATATTACTAAATAAAAGTTAAAAATACACCATGTTCCACAAGTATTTCAGCTTATGATACAGTATTACAGTTCACAGAGTTCTATTCAATTCATCAAAATGGACATTAAAGCAATCACTACATTAACAAAGATATGGATTATTGGATTTTCCATGAATGTTGACAATTTAATTTCCCAAGCTCAAGTTCTGGCAATTTCAAAGTGCTCCTGGATGTATTATAAAGGTTAATGCAGTAAGTACTGCATAATTTTGTTTGACACTAGTTTAGGCTTTACTTGAGCTCATGCAAAATATGCATTAATACCTCGCATGAAGTAGAGCATAAAATCCATGACCATATATGGAACAACAGCAAGCAAAAAGGTCAATTCAAGTTAAAAGGGTTGTTTACGACCTGGGGTGTTAAGTTTGCCAATAGATGAAAATCAATACCAAAAAGCTTGAATAATTCTGTCAATCTTAGATATTTCTATTAAAATCTTGACATACTATCAGCCAAAGTGATCATAAACATGGGGTAATTAATCTCAGATTTATATTTTTAGTAAATTGTGAAATAATGGAAACTTTAGGTTTATATAATATTTTATATTTCAATTTAGATAAGTCGCTGATTCAATTTCTGCTAATCTTAGCCTTCTTAAAATAAAACCTTGCATCCATCAAAAACATAGGGTAATTGGTTCCACATTATTTCAATACTTGACTCAAAATTAGAAACTGCATCAAGATTTCAAAAACTTTTAATTTCTATCTATCTTAACTAAAATCTACAAAAGATAAAAAAGCCCCTGATAGCTGATATGATTTACGCCAATCCTTGCTACTTATCGTCAAGTAATCACCACAGGCAATCAGAAGCATGAAATAATTAGTCACAGGTCAACAAAAGGCCTTTGATAGATTAACAGTTTGACGTAAACAAACCGGAAGAAACCTAAAAATACATCACAACAAAAGGCCTTTGATAGATTAACAGTTTGACGTAAACAAACCGGAAGAAACCTAAAAATACATCATACATATCAAAGTCCAAAACAAACTGATTTACTGATTAAGTGTAAATAACAAGCAAATTATGTCTTTGGTACTACATACTTCCTAATGCCTCTGCAATTATTCTTTTCAATCTCCCTTAACAAGTTTGACGTCATCCAAAACTTGATGCTTTTCATTATCAGAAAATCTTTCTAATAACTAAAAGCAGATTATAATCTAAAGCACTTATACATGTAGTTCAAAAAAGAGAAGGAAAAAAACTAATTCAATCAACAACTAATTACCCTTCTAGCACTGAGAAAAAAAAAAATTAGTATTCAAGATACATATATATGAATTAAAAAGCTTTGAAATCATACAATTTAAGTAAAAACACACAATACATCATCAGAAACTTTAGCAATTTTTTGTAAATGATTGGAATTCTGAAGTTTTCTGCCATGAAAAAACCAAAGCACATTGATCACTGAATCATTGTAATCTGCAAAACTTTGTGTTTTTTTTAATGCTAGTCACATCCTACAAGTACATGTTGAATATATACATGTAATGACATGCTTTGCCATTCTAAAATCCAAATCAGATGCAAAGAGAACAAGGATGATCACGTTTTAAAATATAGTCAAAATACTGGTTGCTCTGCAGTTTCTACATGTAGAGAGTATAATAAAAATGTATTAAAAGAAACAAAAGTTCCATCCTCAGGTCATAAAGTGAAGAGACATTAATCCAACTCACCCTAATTAATACTGACTCTTATTCCCAACTTACAAGCAAGAACAATTACAGCAGATCCTTATTAACGATTATAGACCTGTATAAGGAAGGAAATAACTTTCTCCAAATTACCTTGCAGCCCCTCCTCTCAGATTAATCTGATACAAAATCTTCATGTCAACAAAAACAAAAGTGCACTGAATTATAGAAAGTAAGATATCAAGATTTCAAGGAAAGTCATACATCCTACCAAAAACCACAACTGCAAATTTTCCTCACCTGGTTGGCTCTATATCAGACAATCTATGATTGCTCACCAAGGATTAAATTTGACAGATTTCACGTAAAAAGCCAAATTTTTTGAGGATGCATCCAATTACAAAAACTTCTTTCAAAATCTTTCCTCTGTCCAAGTCTTGTCCAGATCTTGTCCAGATCTTGTCCAAATCTTGTGAATAAATACAGCAAAAACTCTCTAACGTCTCAGAAACAAGATCAACTTCTCTCGAGCAAGTTTCCTCAAACACAATCGAAATTGTAGCCAGCTCTCGGCACTGATAACGAACGACTTGTTGATGATTGTATTTATACTTGGGAAGATCAAAGAGATCTTGGCACGTTGGTCAAATGCCAGGTCCCTGCACACAGGATGACGTATATTTTCGTAGCTCACATGACGTCGAGTGCGCTGGATTCCTTGCAAGTGTTTCGTAACAGGATGGTCGTGATTCCTAGAGCTAGCCAGGACTGATGATTAACGCAGAACCGAGTCATAACATTGCAAGGATGTCCGTAAATAGCTCATGATGTAATGGAAATAGCCAGATCAAACTTTTTCCTCTCTGATCAACAGAGTAAATTTTACAATATATGTCTTTTACATGTACATGTACTTCTCTCTATATTTTCCGTAAGAGTAATAGAGTAATGTAATGGAAGTGAAATGACTAGATATTTCCACTCTGCTCCTGAATATTAACAGAATGCAATGTTTCAAAAAAGTGTGAAAAAGTGAATACAAGAGTATTCGTGCTATAACTCCCAATAATACAATATTCTGTGCTACCTTTTAAAAAAAATTTACAACGGTAATTTAGAACATAAAGGGGAAGAAAAAAATATTGCTCATTCTCTTCATAAGTTGGCATTCACATCTAATATGAGATCCTTATAAATTCTAGTTCAGTCTCTTTTTTCATGACTGTTCATTCTTTATCTTATTTTTTTTCTGGATGTTGCATTTCTCT
>CM057170.1:9153675-9234334 GCA_029962745.1 Echinometra lucunter | reverse complement strand
CCTCCTTCTTCTTCTCCTCCTCCTTCTCCTTCTCCTCCTCCTTCTTCTTCTTCTTCTTCTGCTCCTCCTCCTTCTTCTTTCCCTTTCCTTTAATGTTCTTACTATCCTCATTCTTCTCAACCAATTTTCCTATACATCTCCCTTCTCTATCTTTTTTCTTCTACCTTCTTTTACCCTAACATTCAATCCTCAGTATACCATGCCATTGCTTCAATTCTGTCTCTCTTTTTTCTTCACCTGCTTGACTTGCCTTCCCCAAGTTCCTTTCCTTCTAATTTTCTTGTGTCCACCATTTCAGGAGAATCTAAAGACTTGTACTGTATCTCAGGAATTATTGTCCGAACAGACAACACGCGAACAAAGCAAGGATATTTCACTTGTCAAAGCATTATACTAATACCGAATAAACTGAAACAGGATTTGTCTCGAATACATGCCAGGTCTTAAAAGTCATTTCCTAGCTTCCTAATAAAGACTATCTGGTCCATGTCAAACAACATTTCTATGAAATGGTATGAATCCTAAATCCTAATACAACCACAGAAATTATGATGCAATGATCACAGAATAATTCAGCCAGAATTTCCTGTCAAGAGAGTGAATATATTGAAAATGTGCTGTGAGCAGTGTTTAGAAAAAAAAATACAAATGCCGTCTGCATTATCGCAGTAAATGGTAAACTCTTAAAGAAAACCTTGAACATTCAAAGTGTAACTATGTAAATCAGGGTTAAGCAAATCTATTATTGAACCTGAGCTGTGAATGCCCTGTAACACAGGACCACTTCCAATTATCCATGAGCAGTAGAAAATTTGCAACATAAATGGACCGTACCCCATTAATAAGTACACTTCCATAGCTGTAGACAATTTGTAACTTGTCTGTACAATCAATTCATACATTTGAAAATATGGAAAATAATGATACAAGTAGCCTTCATATTTAAATATTGAAGGATATGGCTTAATGATGGTCATCATTAAGTTCCTATTCATCTCTACAGAGTAAAACCACAATGTTTGTCACATCAATTTCTCAATGACTGAACTGTTGTAAAGTCATGCAGTAATTTGAGTTAAATACTAATATCTCTGTGTCAGTGATATGTGTTTTATGCTAGGTTCCTACTGCTGATCCGATCAAATTGATCGTCCCAATCTCTCAAAACCTAGTCTGCAAAAACAGACATAATTTTAACACCTGAACACATTAATTCCATGAAGCCTTGAATGAGTCTACCCATGACATGGCTCATTCAGGGCTTCATGGAATGATAGTATTCAAGTGTGAAAATAATGTCTGTTTTTGCAGACTAGGTTTTGAGAGATTGGGACAATCAAGTTGATTGGATCGGCAGTGGGAACCCAGCATAAAGTAGTTAAAACTACCCTCAGTTCAAACTTTACTGTGATACATGTACTATAATGTGCTTGTGACATATTTCTCAGTGAGCGAAACATTATAAGTTATAATTCACTATCATCATTATCATCAAATGTAACAAAATTTAGATGAAAATGTAGTGAACCATTGTTAACTCCAAGAAGTATCATTACTAATAATCACCAACAAGCTTTAAAACAATCTGAAGAGTATCAAGAGTTTCCTGTAAAGTGTGTTAATGTGAAAAATTGGTAAACTATAGTTTCATTAAGTTGAGTCAATAAAATTCAAGTCAATACCTTCAACAATATGTTCTCACATACATGCCAATATGCTGGTCATACAGTGAGAGGTGAAAAGGTAATTATAATTTGTGGTTTACTTAATATTTTGCGTATGTCGAGTCAGGGATTTTGAGTAAGTTGGTTTTATATATATGTGTGTGTGTGTGTGTGATGCAGTCAACTTTCTTCTCACTGCATGTTCAATTAATTTTGAGGATGACATAAATGACAATTGTTCTTTTGAAATTTTCTTTGAATTCTACTTCCCTAATTATCAGTACTGATACTGGTAATTATTCTATAGATATCAGTTGAACACACTAGCTATTTCATTTCCACTTGTACAATAAGTTAAAGAGAATGCTAATTGTTATGATTGTTCCATTCAACAGTACGAATGTGCACAGATGCGAAAAGAACGCACAAGGAGTTAAAAATAATCAACAAAAAACAAAAACAAAACTGCTGCTGCAAAATGAAATGAAGTACATGAAGTGCACTTCAAAATGCTCCATTAAGGAGCGTTCAGATAAGAGGCGACATTATGGCACCACAAAATCCCAGCAACATTTTTGGTGTACAAGTCAATGGGGTATGAGGCAACAAAAAATGTCGCGAGGCAGGACACATCTGTTTTGCTGCCCGGCTGCAAAAAAAATGCGCACAAATCAAAATCCTATAAAGTTGGCGCAAAATATGTTCATGAGATTGTCTGCGCAAGTTTTGACAAAGTTCTCTTTTATTTGAAAGTTGATGCATTAATGCACGTTCATTAACATAAGTGGCGCCACAATGTCGTGCCATATTTGAACACCACTTTAGACAGCATACTTACAGCTACTGGTTTCTGTTGGGGTGGGGCTTGTGCGGGTGGGGCCTGTGCCGGAATAGACGCAGCTGCTGCATGTGCTGCCTGAGGTGTGGGCATACCAGGTCCGCCTGGCACTGGGGCTGCTTGGGCTGGGGGTGGCCTGAAGGCTGTAGCCGCCATAGCAGCACCCTGGTGATGAAGGAAAAAAAAACAAGACATTAATTAATATCTATGGGACTACTTGTACGGCAGTTGGTAGGGAAATAGATACTACAGATGACCATGACTCCATGCTATACCAAAATGTGAAAAAACATGATAATTATCGTTTGTCCGCTGAAGATATTTATTTTCAACCAACATGCATGTTCCTTGCTTGTCGAACTCTTGTCAAAACAGTTCTAAAAATGAAAGAAGCATATGGCAGTCTCCCCTCAAGCAACTTCGTCAGCTTGCTTTATAATCTGAAAGAGAGATGTTTGAGAATCTTGTAAATAATATTTGCCAGCTAAACAGATATGCTTTCAAAATCATACAACATGCAGTACTAATTTTTGATTCTCAATACTCATTTTTTAATGTTTGTTTGTTTGTTTGTTTCTCAAGATTCTAAAAACCAGTTCACAAGAATTAACCTTGATCTATTGACAAACATTCACAGATGAACTGAGGAATCTCATTCAGCTTGCTTTGAAAAAAAGGAACTGAAATTCAACCTCATTCACAAGCTAGAGTACAAAATTACAACGTGCACATACATGTACTGCTACACAGACTAAATTATTGTACAGATATCAATTTTTTTCCCCAAATATACTGTACATGTTAGATTTTAATTACAACCATTTATTCCAGGACTTCTAATGTGACTTACTTGTCAATATGTACACCAAACTTTCAACTTTCTCCATTATGTGTGAGATATATACATTCATACTTGATCAGGAATATTGTTGCCCAGTTGCAGAAGGGTGTGAACTTGAGTGTGAGAAGAACTGCCTGGCTGGCAGTAGGGCTATAACCTACATGTAAGCGCCACATTGTACTTTTCGCATTGCGCACTCTGAGTTAACTCCTTTCTGCCAGCCAGGTGATTCGCAAGGATATAGGCCTAATATCGTATCAAATCATATTATATCATACACTATCATACCATGTACTTTGGACCTGTAAGAATAGAGGCATTTTGAAAATGTCTCTGAATTGAGCTTTCCAGCCAGATTTTTCTTTTAAGCGTTCACATTTGTTTATCTTCATATATTTGTTTTATATATTTATATCCTGTCTTTTTCATATAGAAAATAGAATTAAACTAAACAAAACCAACATCATATCATATCATATTATATCAAATCAATACATAATCAGGTTCATTCATTGTGTGAAACCTGCTACATCAATATTCTCATCAAACTTTGCTTCCTTATATCTTAAAGTGATTCTGCCCAAACCCCGGTAAAATCTCTCTGCAGTGCCATTATTAGAATTTTGCTGTTTACCTTCAATCCATGTTTGAAATACAGCACTTCCTTGCAAAAATAAATGACCAGATATTAAATAAAGCACTTGCACAGGTCTATTTCTATAGACATGATTCTACATGTACATTAATGAACTTTTTGAGCATATATTCTTCGTTCCAAGGTCCAAAATTCACTTGGTATCTTTCTGCAAAGTATAAAGTGCAAATGGAATGAAAATTGTCACGCTGTAAGTATGTTCAATGCTTATTTGCTATAAAACAATCTCCTGGACTTCCTTCCAAATGTCATGTACCCAGGATGCTACATGAATGTAATTTCACTCTTATCCAATCATTTCACTTGCAAAAATACTAAACTTACTACCAGAATTTTAAAAATAAATACATAACTTCAGAATATGTAGGTGGTTATTTTTGTATCATCATAAAAGAAAGAATAAATAATAATTGGGCACCCATTTACATATTGAATCAAAGGCCAATATTAATAACTGTTATCAAAAAAAAAAATGTTTAATATATGTTTCACTACACAGGCATTCATTACTAAAAGCTGATACTACATGTAAATGCCACAGATAAATCAAATTTTAAGGTAATACTGAATATTAAAATAATGCAGAATGTCGCACTGGAGAAACACTTTGCCCTTGTTAAAATGTTAATCAGTGTCATAAATTATCTCCAGCACTCAAATACACTGTTTTAATGTGTCTACAGGGTCACTGCAGGCATTATCTATATGTATGATGTGTACATCCATTCCCTGCAGGCATGAATACAGAATAAGGTGGGATTAGATCAGTACATGCTCAAATGGGCAATCCATGTTTCCAATTGGCCACTCCATGCTCAAATTGGCAATCCATATAAAATGAGGTTTTGTTCAAACACAACATACTCTAAATAAGTATGTGTTAAACCAAATTTTAGAGAGCCAAGAGAAGCTTTTTTATTGTTGCATTTCATATCTGACATATATTTCTGTATTTAGCATTTCAGTGGCTATGTCCAGCAACAACATGATGGCAAATACTTAAAAAAAATCATTCCATGGCAGTTCATTGATTTCAATACAAGATTTTCCATTCCACAGAAATACTATCCGGTTACACAAATGTCATTGTAATGTTCACAAATTTCAATAGGTAAAGGCTTTCAAAACTTTTCAAAATCTTTGCACTCATATCATTCAACAGAAAAAAGTAGGGTAACTGATTTAGCTGTAGGTTCAGAAGCAGGGATTTTAAGATAGGTGAGGAAAAGCCAAGCAGTCTGGTTGATAAGGGAGAAAACCAACAAACAGTTTTAAGTTTGAGGTGAAGTCAAAACAGAAGATGGAGGGAGAAAGAAAGATGAGTCAAGGAATGGCTAAAAATGACAGTAAAGGAGAAGCATGAATCAGAGAAAGAATCAGGTTATCAAAGACATAGAAGAAGGAATACTGAAAAGAGAGGAGAGGGGGAAGGAAAGTGAAAAAAATCAAGAGATTAAAAAATTAATCCATCATAAATACACTACAATCATTCTCACATCTTTTCTTTTATATTGGAGAAGATCACAACAAAGAGAGGGTGTTGCATCTACAGCACTTTCTACATTGACATGGAACAAAGGAGGAGCAGGAGCAGGGAAAAAAGGAGAAGAAGAAAAAAGAAGAGGAAGAAGGAAAATGAAAAAAGGAGATGTAAAGGAAGAGGAAGGAGAAGAAGAAGAAGGAGAAAGAAGAAAATGAAGAAGAAGAAGGAATAGGGGAGAAGAAGAAGAAGAAAAAAAACAAGGAAGTTAGAGGAATGAAATGACAGGAAAATACTTATGAAACAGACATGCAAAGAAAAGGAAAGGAAAATAGATATGAAACAGGAAGAAGAATAAGAATAAATAAAATAAAAAAGAGTTAAGCACAGCATTACCATAAAGCAAATCTGCAACATCACAGGGTCATTAGTTAATCAAAATGCATTAAGTAAAAATCAAAACATGTTACAAATTCCATTCCAATTCACTTTGCAGAATGCCAAGGAACATGCACATCAGGCTCATAACACAAAGAGGAAAATAATCTATTACAAACCGTTGGATACGGAGGGCCCTGGGACTGGGTAGACAAAGATAAAGAAAATTAAAAACACATTGAGAAACATCTGGAAGTATCAGCAAATAAAAATAAATATAATAAATGAGCTGACCATCTTTTACATTAAAGTTGCAGGAGAGAAAAGTAGTGAAGATGTAGAATAAGCTGAAGACAGACTTCGATGTTCAAGTTTTGGCAGTACAGGTGTATGTAATGAATGAGTCTTTTAATTCGTTTCGTATTAATTTGAATGCAAATCTTTCAAGTGGTCTATTCATCATACAGGGTGTATCTCTTCTTTTTTCAAAACTTTTTATACATGTATTAAAGAAAATGGAGAAAGACACTGAAGTGTTTTTAAAATAACTGATAAAATGCCCCTCCCCTTATCAAACTCATCACTGCAAAAGTCTCTTACACTCAAACTTGTAGGACCATGCAAAGAAAAGAAACAAATGTCAAATTTGTAAACTATAGTGGTCTTTGACAAGAGGGAATGGATATTTCATTGCATAGTTTTAGCTGGGAACAGCTAAATGCAAGTAAAGGGGGAAAAACTGCATTATCTGTATGAATGGTGCTTTTTATACATGTATCAAAACTACCAATAGTGTAAAGTGCATTGAGTTATTCACTTCATGCGCTATATAAATGTAACATAAATATATTGTTACTACTGCACGACTGCACATTTCATGGAAACAGAGCGTGCAATGAGCTATTATTGGTACAGAAACTCAGTCCTTTTCAGTTATGATTCTCACTCCCTTCAATAAACAAATTCAACATGTAATTAAATGGAAGGCAACACACCTGCACGAAATCATACACACTTCCCTTAAAAAGAGTAAACCAACTTCATAAGCGATCACAAAGGACAAAGCATTTTCCTCTAGAAAAGATACTTATTCTTTATATTGAGCAAGAAGGACAAAGATTATTACAAATTTGAGTAAATCATTAGAAGATCAAAGATGCCAGTTTACCAACCTCACTCAAGACACTCAGTGATGCAGAAAAATTACGACAGGACAGGCAGAAATATGGTATCAAAATATGATCATATAACTATATGATCATATAAACTGTAAATCATTTTCTGCAAAGGAGGAAATTCTAGCAACTAGCCATCTCTTAAAATTGTAAGTTACTTTACTTCATACAAAATAATTGCAAATATGCATGTACATGTCATGTACATGGATATGTGGGGAAAGGAAAACTTGATCTGGAATCTTCTGTTCGAAGAAATACATCAAACTGGCATAATAAGAAGCCATGACCATGATGACATTCAATTTCAAACAACATTGGACAGAAAACTAAATTTATGAGATATCCCTTGCAAACACACACCTTCAAACATGCTTATCAAAACCATGCTACATTTAACTGTGGAAACATGGGGGTTTTATTCAACTTTTTAATTTTTGGTTTAATGTTCATTAGCATTCAAGTGTGCAGGGTGGTAACATCAATGATTTTGCTTCCAATGAAATACATGAAATGGTCCGAAAAAGTCCTGATGATTCCTCAAATACAATGAAGACTGCAATAAAAACACTTGACATGCACAGGCTAAAAACAACAAACAAGAAGATAGGGAAAGGAGATACTTTTAATACACACCATTGGATATGGAGGATAATCCTACAGTAAAAAATAAAGTGGTTGATGATCACTGAATATAAATGTTATTTCAAATAAGTTATCCACTAAAATTGAAATTGAAAATGAAAATTAAGAAAGAATAGTAGGGAATAAATATAAGTGAGGAACATCAAAAACATAAACATGTCATAGGGGTATAAAATACATGCAGAAGAACTAATTTTGCATAGCCATATAATGTAAATGTATATATTATTTTCTCAATGTGTCGTGAAGTGAAGTAAAAGCCAACACAAAAATATATTTGACTGTTGATAGTGGAGAGGGGGGATCACTGACCACCTCAAACAAAACAAGACAAAACACAGAAACAAAATCCTTTAAATTATGATTCGTTGATAAGAAGTACAGGTATTTCAGAGACATATTTAAAGCAAAAGTAATTTTCTGCTCTGCCAGACAAAATAAAACATTAGCAAATACAGATACATGTCTTTATTCTTATGATAAATGTATTCCACTCTTGGAAAATGTAGAGCTCTACATGTATCTAGCAAGCAATGGTTTATAATTACTATACATACTTCCCGTCCAACTTATCTAAATCTCAAAACTACCATGAATACTAAATACAACTACATTCTTAAACATTAATTAATGTCAGTTGTATGTACAGAGTGATAGCAATGTAGGCAATATACTGTATTTTACGGGCAATCGGCCAAGAGTATCACATCTTTGGCTGTCTGAGGGTGTGTTTATGATTACCATTTTCAGGCCAAAATCAGGTTTTTGAAACATGTTTAGTTAAAAACACAGTTGCGTCTTTTCTCATTTTCGTTTAAATGCAGATTGTAAAGGCACAAAAAGAGGCGTTTACGATCGGCGTTTCTCCAAAAAGACGGTTTCTGGGGAAGCATAAACGCAACACCATTTCTAAACGTGTTTATATGACGTCATAATAAATAACCTTCCCCTTCTTTCCATCTTTAGTAATGCTATTCTTTGTTTTATTCTATCATTTCCTCTTTCAGTCTTCCTTATGTTATTCTTTGTTTTTCCTTCTATTTTCTCATCTTTCTACGCTTCCTTATGTTATTCTTTATTTTCATCCCATATAATTTCCTATCTTATTCTTTGTTTTATCCTATTTACTATCTCTCCTTTGTTATCCTTTGTTTCATCGTTCTATCTTCCCTTATATCTTTCCTAATATTATTCTTTGTTTTTCCTACTATCTTCCTGTCTTTCTAGCTTTCCTTAAGTTATTCTATGTTTTATCCTACTTTTCTATCTTTCCTTATGTTCTTTGTGTTTCCTTCTATCTTCCTGTCCTTCTATCTTTCCTTATGTTATTCTTTGTTTCATCCTGTTTTCTATCTCTTCTTATGTAACTTTCTTTTATCATTCTATCTTCCTTTCTGCCTTTCCTTATGTTATTCTTTGTTTTTTTCTTCTATTTTCTCATCTTTCTATACTTCTTACATGTTATTCTCTATTTTCCATCCTATATCATTTCCTCTTTATTCTTTGTTTTATCCTATTTACTATCTCTCCTTACGTTATTCTGTTTCATCGTTCTATCTTCCCTTATATCTTTCCTTATTCTTGGTTTTTTCCTACTATCTTCCTTTTTATCTTTCCTTATGTTATTCTTTGTGTTTCCTTCTATCCTCCTGTCCTATCTTTCCTTATGTCATTCTTTGTTTCATCCTATATTCTATTTCTTCTTACGTTACTCTTTGTTTTATCGTTCTATCTTCCTGTCCTATCTTTCCTTATGTCATTCTTTGTTTCATCCTATATTATATTTCTTCTTACGTTACTCTTTGTTTTATCGTTCTCTCTTCCTTTCTATCTTTCCTTATGTTATTCTTTGTTTTTTCCTTCTATTTTCTCACCTTTCTATGCTTCCTATGTTATTCTTTATTTTTCATCCTATATCATTTCCTCTTTCTTATTCTTTGTTTTATCTTATTTACTCTCCTTATGTTATTCTGTTTCATCATTTTATCTTCTTTTGTATCTTTCCTTATGTTATTCCTTTTTTTCCCTTCTATCTTCCTGTCTTTCTATCTTTCCTTATGTTATTCTCTGTTTCATCCTATTTTCCTCTTCCTGTCTTCCTTTTGTTATTTTTTTTCTATCTTCTTCTTTTTCTATCTTTCTTATGCTTTTCCTTGTTTTATCCTATCATTTCCTCTTTCTATATTTCCCCCTGTGAAACCGCGTTTACGATTTGCATTTATGATGTTCTTGCATTCAAAAAGTAAGCATAAACACACCCTCAGATATCTAAAATGAATTAGTTTATGGTGCAGGAGTAAAGTGAAAATGTGCCCATAAATATCAAATCAAATGCAACATTTGCCTGTTTCTGTTTCTGTCACAGTTCCTTAATAAATCAATATTCCATCTTCATGAAAGGAGAAACTGGACAGAGGGATAAATGATGGGATGACAGCCCATCTGTATGTATTTCATTTTCATATGCAATTTAATCAATGCTGCTGAAGTCAAACTGAATACCTGACACATGTATGTCACAAGATCAGGAATCCTGAAAAAAATAAACATGTACATGCATCAGTATTTTCATCCTCTTTAGTTTGAAACAAGAAATAAATACACAGGGTATCTGATATTCACTGCAGGTCATAATAAGTCAAATTACTCTTAAAAACATGATCAACATCTTTTTGAGGTAAACAAGAAATTACAGGCTTGGATTAATTCTAAAAGGGTATGAATTCTAAACAAGATGCTACAATAATACTTGATTCTACTTGCTTGACTAAAAAAGGCAAGGGAGCAATAAGTCCTAAAATTTCTCAAGTGGACATGCAACATATATGCTTGCCCCACATATACATGTATCATTAAAATAATTTTTCTTTGGCCATTTAAATTTGTAAATTGTTTGATAAGAGATCTATATGTGTGGATTTCAAATATAAATATACATGTACACTTGACCTTGTACATGAATGTTTTCTTTTCTTGTAAATCCCTACTTGTACAATGCAGGTCTATCAAGCAAGTGATCTGATAAATCCAGTTTGCCCATCTGACTACTTGGGTCGACTCAAGACATTAGGCAAGTAAATGAAGCTTTACTGCACCCAGATTACAGGGAGGTCCAGTCCAAGGTATATCACAAAGATGTTATGGTTACATCCAGCCGTGTGTCTGCAATGAGGTCAGGTGTGAGGCAACTCTTATAAGTTGTACCTTTTTCTTTCATTTTCCTTGATCACAATCAGACACGCATCTTTCTGCATCTCCTCTCGGGCATCTTGCACCCTCCCCATGCAGCATAAACCCTCTTAAATAATTTTGCATTGAAAACATTCAAAATTATGTATTACATTGGTAATTTTGGACCAGACTTAAAAAAGCATCCTTTATCAGTTTACCTTATATCATCCCGCTATGTTCTCTTTGTCTTCTTTCCCTCTATCTCTCACTTTCCTGTCACCATGCACTGCATGCAGTCGAATCTAAAGTACCACATTCTTTTCTACTCTTTTCTTACCTATTCCTCTTTGTTCCCTCGTTACTCTATCCTATTGTGTTTTAACCCATTCATGACAGAGGGTCCACATTATGTGGTTTGGTCTAATAACTTTTGATGTAGAGCTCTAAAAATCATATCAAATATATGAGCAGAAAGAGCAAAAAAATTCTACACTTACTGTGCCCATTTTTGTTATATCAATATTTGTTGTTTGATGCTGAAATTTCTTAAAAGGAAAATAAGCATTAAAATCCTTAAATTGGCAATGCGATGAAAATGTTAAAATTACTGGTTTCCCCTGCAAATTGGCAACTTTATGACTTCTCATCACACATTCTGTCCATTTTTATTTATTTCAGATACATGTTTCATAAGAAAAATGTAGCAATAAAAGAAAAATGTTGGTGTTGCCAATTTGAAGAATAAAAGCTGATCAAATTAAGCTTTAAATAATTCCTGTCACGAATGGGTTAAGATATTACATTATGTTCTTTTCTTTTAATGACTTGATTACTAGTATCGTGTTACACTGTATATATTTGCATATCTTTTTAAAAATTTGTGTATTTATTTATATCTTTATTGTAAGAAACATTCAATTCAGTTTTTGTGTCGCAATGTGTTGTAAATAGTACACTATTTTCAATCCACTTAAATTCAATAATTTCATAATTTCTCTAATTCGCATCTCTGGTGGGGCTATTAGCTTGACAGAGTCATCAAATATACTACAATCTTCATGGCTAGAAACATAGAGAACAAAACAATGTAACTTGGAGTTGCCCAGGTATAACAGAGATAGTATGGTGGGCTTTGCATATTTTTCATGGGTCAATGCTCAACCAACATCGGGATTGACATCGGATACATACTATTGCACAAAACCATATCAAGTTCATTGACGGCCATATGGCACCGTCATTAATACATAACCAGGCAATACTTCCCTGCACATGATTGTACAGTGTAGTATGGCTGGCCTAGACACCTTAAACAAGCACTTGCAATGTACAACATGTATGTACATGTATGTCACCCTTTAGCACTCAGTTGAATTATTAAACTGAGGGCTAAACAAAGTGCACCAATTACAAAAAGACATTTTGTTCTATTTGTAAGAGTATCAGAATATCAGTGTCACTTTACTTTATTCAAATGTGATCTTTGAATATTATTTCTATAAAGAGATATTTCCAGTTCAAATACAGTCTGCATTAACATAACTTGCAACCATCTAGATTAACCCATTCGTGACAGGAATTATTTAAAGCCTAATTTGATCAGCTTTTATTCTTCAAATTGGCAACACCAACATTTTTATTTTATTGCTACATTTTATTTATGAAATGTAATGTATCAGAAATGAATATAAATTGACAAAAATTATGATAAGTCAAAAAGTTACCAATTTGCAGGGGAAAACGGTGATTTTAAACTTTCTATCACATTGCCAATTTAAGGATTTTAATGCTTATTTTCCTTTAAAAAATTTTCAGCACCAAATTATAAATATTGATGCAACCAAAATGGGCACAGCTTGTGTAGAATTTTTTGCTCTTTCTGTTCATGTATTTGGTATGATTTTTAGGGCTTTGCATTAAAAGATATCAGGCCAAACCACAAAATGTGGACCTCTGTCACAAATGGGTTAATTGATGTAAGTGCAAGCACAGGCATGAAATGGGACAATATGGAATTAAAACAGCTATTTGATTCCATAAATCCCTAATTGTGTGTCCTTCAGTTTCTTTGAACTACTGAATCCCTATTAATCCCTATTCCCAGTTGATTTTAATGCCTATTATTATGTGCATCTATCATCATCGCCATGACACCACCAATTACTAACATTCTAAACAACAATAAACTGTATCATTTCATGACTTCTTTGGAGTATCTGCTAATATTCGGGCCATTAGCATATCGTGAATCACATGTATGCTGCTTATGTGTAAAATTCAATATGGCAGGTTTTGGAAATTTTTTTTCTTCACATAAATTTTTCTTGAATCATCTTTCATACATGTACATGTAAAGCATTAATCACAAAATCAAATGATACTTTCTGGCAAATACTGACGAAGGGAATCTTGCCTTCATCCCATAATGTCTATCCATGTCGAAATACATTTGTAGTGACAGAATTATAATGATTTCAATAACACTGTATTTGACCATCCCAGTTGACAGTTCTCATGACAAATACTGTATTAGCAATGCCTAATCTTATGTTTGCACAATAACTGAATGTAAACTAGTTGCCAATTTTCGTCCTCATGCTTAAGTAAACGAGAGATTTGATTGCTTGGCCTATCAATTAATATCTACATAGATCTCACTTTGCTACAGAGGTGATCTATCGCTCTAGTTTTGAACATTTATGTCATATTATACTCAACAAAAACAAGTAACAGGATATTAGCAAAATAGGAATAACCATAAGACACGATGCAGTATGTTTTAAAATATATCTTTTCATAATTGATCTGAAATCATTCATTTGGTATGTGCATATTTTTGTTTTGCTTTGTTTTTGTGTTTGTTTAATCAACTTTAAATGATCAGTAAAGGGAATATGATAAGCCAAGATTACCTGTTCTTTTCAAACACGATACAGGGCAAAATAAAATTGATACAGTTGACAAATAAAACAAAGAAACAAACAAAAACAAAAAAATGCACATACCAAACAAATAATTTCAGATCAATTATGAAAAGATATATTTTAAAACATACTGCATCGTGTCTTATGGTTATTCCTATTTTGCTAATATCCTGTTACTCGTTTTTGTTGAGTATAATATAATCATAAATGTTTAAAACTAGAGCGATAGATCATCGTTACTAAGTGCAAAATCATGTAATTAAACTGATACAGTGTCCATGTCTGTAGCAACGTGAGATCTATGTAGATATTAATTGATAGGCCAAGCAATCAAACCTCTCATTTACTTAAGCGTGAGGACGAAAATTGGCAACTAGTTTACATTCAGTTATTGTGCAAACATAATATTAGTCATTGCTAATACAGTATTTGTCATGAGAACTGTCAACTGGGATGGTCAAATACAGTGTTATTGAAAACCAGTACTCATTTCTATAAAATATGAATATGAATATACAGTTACAAATTATAAGTTACAACTAGGTATGAACTATCATTTTCTAGTTCTTAATGTTCATTGCATAATCAAAGTTTTAAATCAGATAAACTTTACGTTGTTCTTTTAAACCCCCGGACTGACTAAACATTGAGATACCGTATATCACTTTGTTCAAGACTTCAGAAATGTATTTTACAACACTATTAAATGCATCAATCCAGCGACAAGAGAATATTTTTTGAAAGCTAAATAAAAAAAAAATTAAATATGAGGATTATCATTTGGGAAAGTGAGGAACATCGGAACAAAGTGCCAAATTTCAAACCAGTATTTAAGGGTACAAAAACTTTTACTATATTTTCATGTCTTCACAAAGAGAAAATCCCATTTAAATATCGCACATTTTTAATTTGTGCTTTCCCTGTTATTCATAGTTTAACGGTGTATGTGGGGAAGGAGGGGGGAGTGGATTCTGAAGACACTTTAAAATGAAAGATGTTTTGATTTGCATCCATTAAAAATGGCTGGACTTAATACCAATAGCCGGACCAAAATAGAGCAAGCCATGATTCCGGTACTGGTAATAATAGATTTATACACTGTACAGGTATGTTGGCTGCTATACAGCTACATACACATTTAACTCATAAATGTGGACTACAATGTCTTAACCCACTGATAATATGGAATTATCTCATTCCCATGGGCTTTATACAGGGTGGCCCAAAAAGAATGGAACACCTGTAATCCTTAATTTCAGCGAAATAAATGACATAATGTGATAATTGTTCCTTTGGTTCGAATGAGAATTTCTTTTCCTTGAAAATGACACCAAAATCATTAATTTTGACTTATGCATTCATTCCATGAGGCAATGTCATTTTCAAAATTTGCGACTGAGATCATGTGAGAGGAAGGGAAAACCTTCAAGCTGACGGCATTCCATAGAAACAGCTCGCTGCCTGAATAATCTCCTCGTTTTCAATGAACGGAAAATCAACCACCACGCATTTATTCAGGCAAGGAGCCGTTTCTATTGAATGCCATCGGTGAAGGATTTTCTTTCAAGAAACAGGAATTCGGTCGCTAAAGCAGTAAATTTTTAAAATGACATTATCTCACGAAATGAGCCCTAACATCTAAAGGCGTGAGTCAAAATGGATGATCCTGGCATCAATTTACTTGAAAATAAATGTTCTTTTAAATATAGTAAATGATTCTCTCCTTATTCATTCATCTTGCTGAAATTAAGGATCCGTTAAATTAAGGTGTTCCGTTCTTTTTCGGCCACCCTGTATAAGGGCCACCTGGTTCTAGTAGCATGTACTTGGTATTTCATTCTCAACTCTACATTTTTACTATGTAGCAGCATGGCTGAGAGGAGGGGGCATGCATGGGGGCACATGCTCCTTAGTAAAGAAAAAACATAGCACCAAAGATGGGAATGAAGACAGAAAACAGAAATACATACCACAGAAGATGACACTGATTTTCATATGTGTACATAAAAAATAAACAGTCAAATAACTGAAAATACTAAAAGTTATGAAAGAAGTAACGAAAGTAACAGCCAGATGAAATACCGCACAAAGAAAACATCACTTTTTGGTCAGATTGAAAAGTTGATTTAACTTAGAGGACAAATTTAATACGTAAGATTTCTATTTTCGGATAGAAAGCTGAGAGAAGTGTGATATTAAAAACGTCAGAAGCTCACTACTTACTGCAAATCCCATGCTTGGTTGCGCTGCATATGGTAAAGCTCCACCTTGAACGGATCCATAATCTGCACTAGGCATTGGCATTCCTGGCTGGAATAAGGTAGAGTAGTAATATATGGTTGGAATAATAAAACCAGCCTAAAGTTACAAAAACTGAATTTCTGTATTATCTGCTTAGAGGCATTGGCTAACATTGTCATGATTTTAAAAAAATCTCATTTTGTTACTTTAAAATGGGATATACATTAGGGCTATAGTGTAAAAATACCAGTCTGAAAGTTTCAGAGCATAATATCCACGGGAAATATTTTTAAATATTAGAAATGTGAACCAATGTTTGAAAAATATACGAGGGTCGGTTACATAGGCTCAACGCAAGGAATGCGCATGCGCATATGACTCAACGAACCGCACTGTGTGTATTGACGTATCACGCGGCGGAAGGCAGGTAACGGTATTTTTTAATTCGTGCAAACGGTCCTCTTAGTTCAGTGTCTCTCGAGACGAAAGCTAATAAAATCGCGGTTTGCGTCTAACTTACAGCTTTTCCTTCCAAATTATGGTTGGTTTGAGGGTTTTCGAGTACAAATACAATTACTCATACACATGTTTCATCTTAGTTTGAGAATTTTTTAAATCAGCTGCTCACAAAGTTAGCCAATGCCTTTAATCTAATGCCATAAGGTTCCAGAAACAACATTCTCTTTGCATATTTGAACGAATTACACTAAAGGCTAAATCTGAATAATAAGAAAGATGTGTAATTCATTAAGATTCTAATCTCTTGTATGTTTGGTTTTGTTTTATCTCTACATTCAATAACATGGTACAAAATACAATAGAGAAAATACTGGGAGACACATTTCCAGGCAATAATAAATACAAAGATTGTGAATGCAGGAGACCATCATCAAGAGCGAGTTGCTTGAATCGATGGAGATCTCTTGGCATATTACAACATTAGAACATTTCACATTTAAGTTATTAATATTTTCACTTTAGTCAGCTCTGTTCACCACACAAGTAACCAAACTCTGCACGTTTTAAAAAAGAACCTTTACCGGTAACTTTAACCCACAGAAGTACAGAGCTTTTTAGAGGTCTAAATTAATCATCTTCAATCCTTAAATTGGCAACAACTATTATTTTTTTCCACTCTTACATAGTTTGAAAAAAATAAATATCAATATAACATGTACCAAAATGAATTATGATTGTAAAATTTAAGCGGAAACTGCCAATTTGAACGTGGAAATAGGGATTATATAATATTCACTGCGTTGCCAATTTAAAGACTTTAATGATTAGTTACATTTAAACTACTCTAATTGGAAAATGCAACATCATACTGCATTGAAAATGGACTCAAAATTTTCAGCGAATTTTTCTCTTTGTACTCATGTATAATGTGTCTTGCCCAACAGATACTGCCAAAGCGTCTCCTAAAGGAGACACTGTACGTCTATGGGTTAAAGAAGACAAAGAAATTAACAGGACAGTAATCATGATGAAAGAAGCAATAATTTGAGAGCAATTATTTCTTCTGCTGATCATAAAATAAGCTTTCGATTCTTTTCATAATAGAGAAATATTAATTCAGTGGAGCCTTATTCAAATGGTATTGATTGAAAACTTTTTGAGTCACAACAATGAAGTTCAATTATACACAATACTCAATTCCAAAGTTATATATCTGTTTAACATTTGGGTTGCCAGAGTATAGTAGCTATAAGCCATTAAGGAGCATTCAGATATGATGCAACTTTGTGCCGCCACATTGTGCTGCCACATTTTTTATGTACAGGTCTATGGGGCGACAAAAAAATGTCACCGAGGCAGGACACATTTTGGTTTGCTGCCTGGCCACAAAAAATGTGCACCAATCAAATTCCTAAAGAGTTAGCGCAAAAATTGTTGTCATGAGGTTGTTTGCACAAGTTTTGAAAAAATTCTCTCTTATTTGAGAGTTGATGCGTAATGTGCAATGTGCATTCATTAGCATAAGTGGCGGCACAAAGTCACATCATATCTGAACACAAGAAATGTGCCAGCAGAGTTCCATCATATCTGAAAGCACCTTTACGCCTACCTGTTGCTGTGCAGGGTAACCAGGTTGTTGAGGAGGGTAACTGGGCTGTGGAGCTGGAGGGTACGAGGGTTGCTGTGGGGGGTAGCCACCCCCTGCAGCTGGAGGGTATCCTCCAGCAGGGGGTGCTTGGGGTGGATAACCTCCTGCAGCTGGGGGTGCTTGGGGTGGATATCCTCCTGCTTGTGGCGGGTAACCTCCTAGGATAAAACAATATAAAAAGGTTAAAACTCAAACACTCATTTATTGACAATAAAATATGATTAGTATTTAAACAGATAGCAGATATTAAATTTTTACAAATGTCATAATATTGTTTGCAATACAAGGTCAACAAATGAAAGTGTATCCATGAATATTGGTATATATATATATATATATCTTTTTTTTTCAAAAATGATATGGAAGGGAGAGAGGTATTTTATGTGACCGTTCAATTCCGCACAGAGCAGGTCTACCTCAGTTTCTGCTAAACAGAGAGAGAGAGAGACACTTAAGCATGCATTAGATCATCCTGCTGTGTTTTTAATTACAGAGCCTGATTGATCAAGTGTCTGTATACTGTTTGTCTGTGACATTGAACATTTAATGGATTACAATTTTCGTAACTGACCATGACAACCAATTTCTAACTTCTTCATAATTCCCTTCTCAATGGAACATAAAATAGCTCTCTCCGATTAAAAGTAAAATTTCTACAGGGCTTCAAACTTTCATATTTTTTCAAATGCCCGTCTATGAAAAACCTAAATTATTTTCATCATCATACACATTTAATAAAAAGTAATCCAACATCTCTTGAATTTCAAAGTTAATAATTGTGCGTTGCATGAATTTTCACTCAATTATTTAAAGGTGTTCATTGGGTGAAATGACCAAGACATATCCCATCATACCTGCTGCTGGTGGGTAACCTGCTTGTGGAGGATATCCACCGGCAGCTGGGGGGTAGCCCCCAGCCTGTGGTGGGTAGCCGCCCCCTTGCTGCGGATAGGGAGCTCCTCCAGTTGGGTATGGGTAGCTCATCTTTGGTACGAGGTCACCAAATGATCAGTCAAAGAATTTAAGATACCTTTTTGTGGGTTGTAAGCCTGTAGAGGAAATAACAGAGAAAGTGTCAGAAAATAAGAATATGCCAGAATGCAAATAACTGTGATTATCTCTAATTTTCAGGCTAGGATATTTACATGTACAAGTACCCTGTTATTTAAAATGAGTGTAAATTGTGTATGTCTACAGAAAGTAACCATCTCTCCATGTTTAACCAGGCCTGGTATAAAGTACCGATTGATTTCAGTACACCACACATTTTCTAAAGACCCCTAGCCTGAGTGATCTCGGACTTAGCGCTCAACACGTCAATGAACATAAAACAGCTAGGTCTCCAGGAAAATAGATTCCTTTTTCTCAAAATATATTTCAATAAGAATACCCACCTTTTTATATTTTCCTCACTCTTTCTCTCTCTCTCTTTATTTTCATTCTGGTTCCCCTCTCAGTGAAAATTATACAAAACTCTGCAAAACAAATACTTACATGTATCTAAACCAATTTTCAAAATGAAGAAGAAAAATTCACTCTTCTCCTGGATACCAGACTACATATACACATACTACAGTATCTACAAGGACCTCTCCATTCTTCTCCCAAAATGAACAGTTTCCTGGATTGTATCTCGTTAGCTACTGGCCTTAAAATCTGATTGCCCACCTGTCTTCATATCTAGTCTGAGTCATCAAGACTGATATTTATCAACTCTGTCAATTCAGCTCGTTGACTTACATTCAGCACTTTTCACACTAGCTAAGTAGGTCACTCTCAGGTAACAGGCCTAAATATAGGTCTCAGTCTAATGTATAATCTAGGTATCAAGTTAATACACAGTTAAGCATATTTCAGAAATATTTAGTCATTAGTCTTAGATATGATTCATATATCTATGATAGGCATTTTAATGTCTGAGTAATTATCAATTGAAAAATATTGTCCCCTCAATTTTTAATGTTCCCAAGAAAGTGCAAATTTAATTTCTTTTTCCAGTTTTGATTTCATTTGTGAATTTCACATGTAGGCAAGATCATTCTTGCCTACATGTGCATCGTTGCAAGTTTGCAAGATAGTCGCCATTTTCGATCTAAGTTACAAAGGACGTCATGAGAATGTAAACTTCCAGTGAGTTTTTACCAGCTTTGCCACTTAAATTTTAGCGTAAATTTCTTTTAGGGATGTAAGATTTTCAGTCCCAAGTGTCATTTGGGCTCGTAATGGCTACAGCCAATAGTTACATGGCTGGTAGTGTCATTGACCCATGGGAAAGTGATTTTCCAGGGCTTGTTTTGAAGTGGTGAAGTGGCTACTACATTAGCGAGATAGGGAAAAATGCCAGGCTGTGCAGGCTCCGTGGAGAGTAAACTTTTGTAGCGTTTTGGTTTTTTTTTTTACTCTACAGAAGTCTCCAGGCTTATTATGGCCTTGTCCCTCAGGTTTCTGCTGTCTCTGCACTGTATAAATGGCATGCGTGTGCGTCTGGTCCCCTATTCTCCGGGTTTGCCGGCACTCATCATCACCGCTACCTTCTATTCGGTGCTAATGCACTTTCGTATCCATGTCCGATGACTGACGGAATAAAGCGCTGCTGGTGCATGCATGATGGGTGCGACCGTGTGCTTTATTCCGTCAGGCTTGGATACGAAAGTGCATTAGCGTCCTTCTATTCTTGGCATCACCATGCACAAGCTTCATCATCATTTAGATCTATCAATCGTCCTCAATTTTCATCATCGTGATCATGACTCTTCTTCCTCCTCCTCCTCGCCCCTCCTCCTTTTGTTCTTTTTCTTCTTCTTATTTTCCCCCTCTTTTTCCACATCTCCTTCCTCCTGTCTCAATTAATTGTCTAACTTTTAGACGTCTACTTGCTTGACCAGTACTGTGACTTAGACCGAAGTGTTCTGTCTCTAACAGTCGTCGTTAGCCTCTTATAGTTGTAGGGTCGGCACTCCTCCTTTTTAGACCTCAAATCATCGATTTTCCCCCTTTATTCACGAATATGAAAATATCATTATACACTATAGAGTATATAGCTTACCGATCTTATGATGTAGACTCTATTCCTTTTAAATCTCCATTTTCAGGTAAATTCAGGGTCCTAACGTTAGGTCCTCTCGGTTGGAAATCTTGCAACAGCCAACCTCTATCTCTGTTCGCCTCCGCGCTTTTCGCAGGGAGATCAGTGAATTTGCGACTCTCGCATTTCAACCGTATTCAAACGATCGACCAATACGAAACAACAACAAAAAAAAACACAGTTCGTACGTATATGCCGAAACGTACGTGGTCGATCGTTTGAATACGGCCGGTTGAAATGCGAGGAGTCGCGAATTCGCTGATCTTAGCTCTCTGCGAAAACGGAGGCGAACAGAGATAGAGGTTGGCTGCTGCAAGATTTTCAACCGAAAGGACCTAAAGTTAGGACCCTAGATTTACCTGAAAATGGAGAGTTAAAAGGAATCAATCATAATCAGTAAGCTATATACTCTATAGCGTGATATTTTTATATTCATGAATAAAGGGGAAAAATCGATGATTTTGAGGTAGTTTTCTCGTTGTGCTGCCCAGCACAATGAGATTGCATGCACAACGCTCTGGGGCGCTTCTGTCTCTAAAAAGGAGGAGTGCCGACCCTACTATTATAAGAGGCTAACGACGACTGTTAGAGACAGAACACTTCGGTCTAACTGTGACTGTGTTACAAGTCTAACAAGTTAACGTTAACTTTAGAGTTAGTATCGGTACATGAATACAGACATGTGGGACTAGAGTAAATGAAGTCTATTATGAATATGAGGTTATTCATGAAAGCACATGTCTAATTAATAATATTCACGTGGAATCAATACATACCAAGTCAACTCAAAGATAGATCACTGTCTGATCCAAACGAAAATGTGAAACAGAACTTCAAAGATCCAAATGTATGTATCAAACAGTACAGAAGAGAATATTCAGCATACGCCCTGCTCCACAAGCAGAATGACTGACGATGCGCGCGTGTGACGTCCGTGGATTTTTCCACAACTTAACTACGAACAGCGCGTATACGGCAGCAATGCGCATGTTAAATCTGCATTATTATATCCACATAGCATAATGGTACTCAAAGATTCATAGCGCTTTATTTTTCCATGCCCGATTTTGTTGATCTTTTTATTTATGACTCATTTTTGCCAGGAATAAACCGTTGACAGTTTTACGTCACACGAGCGGCAAGAGTACACAAGACATTGAAGTGGCATTCGTTTTGACGTCATTCATGAGTCTATTGTATTTATAGCATTTCATAGTTCGAATATTAAACTCTAAATAAGAAGCAAGAGAAAAACAAAAAAAAATTAAGCTGTTTTAGTTGGACAACAGTGACGTAGCTGTTGAGTTTAGAAACTTTAAAATCATGCAGTGGTATTGATGGGGATATCGTAGAGAACGAATTATGAACGAACATAATACGTGATAAATATACCTACTTCTATTTTCTAGGAAAGTTGATATATAAAATTAAAGAAATCTATCCCATGTAAAATGTTTGTTCTGCTTTATAATTCATTGATATTACTTTAAATAAAAGCAGATTGCAATTTAGTAGGCCTATGGGCCACCAGCAACAAAATCAATTCTCTTTACTTATTGCAAAAGGAAGCCCTTCGCATAATGTATTAGTTCACAATATTTATCACACACGAGACTAATTATATTATCTTACCAGTAGAAAACTCTAATAACAGTATTCGACATAAATACACTACAAATCTGTTCATTAAATATCTAAATGATGCTTCCTCTTTCATTTTACTTTTGAAACTTTACGCCATCAGTCATCATAATAGTAACTCCTTTGCTCCTAAATACCCTACTCGTAATTCCTGCGCTTTTCATCCAGTCAAGTTATTCATTCCCCATAGATCTATTAAAAAAAAAAAAAAAGCAATGGTAAATTCCTATGGATTTTTTTTCCTCTACTCAGTTTGAAGTCAATGTTAAAACGATGTTAGGAGAATATTCAAGGTAAAATTTCTGTGTCAACTCTTCAGTCTTTATCATCCTTTCTTTCATCATCATCATCAGCAGCAGCAGCAGCATCATCATCATCATCATCATCATCATCTTCCTTTTAATTTATGTTTTCAGTTATTCATCCATTCTGCTTAATATTACGTGTTTGTCTGTTTCATAAGATTTGTTTGAGGCTGTCATTATTTTCAAGCAAATTGCCTATAATGACAATGGCGGCTTCTTCCGCAAATGATTATGACGTGTTTGTTGAACTATACTTATTTGGCAGTTTATCATTCTGTTTGTTTTTGAAATAATGATCGCTATAAGTGCTCATATATGATTCGTCAAATTGTACCTTTGTATTTTATTTTAGATATGTTCCCGAAAACAATTGTATACGTATATGAATGGAAAAGAAAAGAAGAATCATATAAAATCAAATCTACCAAGGCTAATTATAGCAATATAATGTGTGATACAGTTACTGTATCTTACAGTTATCTTCAATTAAACCAGTTTCAATTTTAAGATCACATAGCAAATATGAGATAGCCAGAATAGCTACCCCCCCCCCCCATCTTCACTTAAAGGGACACTGCAACCAGGGGCGTCGCTAGACTTTTTTGAATGGGGGGGGGGGTGTAGAGGCCAGATTGCCGACAAACAATGCCACCGATTGCCGACGACCAACGTCGATTTGTGCAACCGTTTAAAGCCCATTGAGGCATGTTCAATTGTGCGCCTCTGTAATATTTTCATTTTAAACTATAATTATGTTTGTTCACCTCATTTGCCGAATGTGTTTGTTTTCCGAAAACATCCTGCATTTAAATATAATACGAGCGAGCGCAGTGAGCGAGGAAAAATATACACTCTCTTTCGTACAAGTGATAGTTCTTCATCAAACTACAAGATGGGCTTGAAGATATCTAAATTATATATTTGGTCACCTCTCTGGCCTGATTCATTCGCTTTCAAAGACCATCCTAAATCTTTATATTATGCGAGCGAGCTTCTTTCAGAAGTGATAATTCTTTATCCAAATACACGATGGTGTTAACTATGAGATATCTAACTTACACAGGTACATTTGGTCACCTCACTTGCCGAATTTGTTTGCTTTCCCAAATCCATCTTGTATCTGAATGTTGTACGAGCGAGCGTAGCGAGCGAGAAAAAATACATATGTACTCCTTTGCATGATAGAAGTGAAAGTTCTTCATCAAAAATACACGATGGGCCTTTAACAGATCTATTTTGATTTTGGTCACCTCTCTTACCTAATTCATTTGCTTTCAGAGACCATCCTGTATATAAATATTATACGAGCGAGCGCAGCGATAGAGGAAATATATATATATACTCTTTTTTATGGTAGGTGATAATTATTCATCAAAATGCATGATGGGCCTCGCTTGCCGAATTCGTTTGCTTTCCCAAATCCATCTTGTATCTGAATATTATTATACGAGCGAGCGTAGCGAGCGAGGAAAAATACCTATATACTCCTTTTCATGGTAGGAGTGAAATTTCTTCATCAAAATACACGATAGGCCTTTAAGGTACCTATTTTGATATAATTATTTGGTCATCTCTCCTACCTAATCTATTTGCTTTTAAAAACCATCCTATATCTAAATATTATATGAGCGAGCGCAGCGAGCGAGGAAAAATATACATACTCTTTTTATGGTAGAAGTGATAATTCTTCATCAAAATACATGATGGGCCTAAAGATATCTAAATTATATTTTTGTGTTCATCTCATTTGCCGAATGTGTTTGCTTTCCGAAAACATCCTGTATCAGTGTATCTGAATATAATACGAGCGGGCGCAGCGAGCGAGGAAAAAATATATATGCTCTTTTTTATGGTAGAACTTGAGTGATAATTCTTCATCAAAATACATGATGGGCCTAAAGATATCTAAATTATATATTTGTATTCATCTCACTAGCCGAATTTGTTTGCTTTCCTTAAAAACATCCTGTATCTAGATATAATACGAGCGAGCGCAGCGAGCGAGAAAAAATATACGTCTTTCGTATTGCCAGTGTCATTTCGTCGTCAAAAGCAAATAAGCCGAATATGACTCTATTTGGGCACCTTACTCCTCTTTCTTTTTTTCCTCCTTCCTCTTCCCTCTCCTTTCTCTTTCTCTCTCTTTTTCTTTTTTTTTTGCCGACAGCAATCGCGAATTTGCCGACAAGAATTTTGAACGGGGGGGGGGGGGGGCGCCCCCCCCACACCCCCCTCTAGCGACGCCCCTGACTGCAACCCAAATTCAAGTTGATTCCTATTGATGTGCAGGGCCGAACTCAACTCATATTTTCTTATTCAGACATTTCATTGAATTTCAAATATTTCTTAAAACAATTTTTCAAAACTGCTAAGCTCCACCCTAAAATGTTCTAGATCTAATTCCTGCAGTGACATCATATGTCAATCATCGGTCAGCTACACTAACATTCTACAACAGTCAGTGGCAAAGATGAACTAGAGCGCGCTCTATCATCTTTGGTCAGTGGAATGTAGCTTCCCCCAGCTCAGCACATGCTCACAGTAGAATTGCATGCTTTCAAACAATACCTCCACATCGCCTTTCTTTTGCTGGTCTTTTGCATGTCTGACATTACAACTCCTATGTTAGTCTTGTAAACAGGTGGTCAGCTCTGGCAAAGCTACATACCACTGTCTCTTGTTAGCTCACTAAATAATTGACGTGATGATGTCACTGCAGGAATGAGATCTGGAGCATTCTGAGGGGTGGAGCTTTGCAGGTTGAAAAAAATTATTTCAAAAATTGTTTGAAATCTATGAAACATATTTAGATGCATTTTGGTTGCATTTTACTTGCAGGGGCCTTAAAAAAACCTGGAATAATCTATAAAAGTTTGTCAAAATTAATTATAGAAAAAATACCCCCTTTTGTTTTGGGGTGGGGTCTTTGTGTGTCTTTTAAATGTTTTTGAATAAGATATTTAGTACATAAATTATCCAACTGGTTCAATTTGTCTACGTATTTTAAGGCATGCCCATTTTGTTTTGTTTATTTTTTGTTTGTTTTTTGTTTTTTATATACTTTTCATTATTATTATTATTTTTTTTTTTTTTTTTTGGGGGGGGGGGGGGGCCTTGACGGGGCGGTTGTTCCCATCAACCGCCACAGGATAATAATAAATTGCAAACATGAATGTGAAGATCAGAACTTGTCTTGGGGCCTCTAAGAGTTCATTGGGGGGATAGCAGCTCCTGACATAGCCAGTAGGCACATGGGTATTCTATTGACATGACTAATGTGTCAAGCAGCGCTTCTCAGCCGGTGGTCCGCAAGGTCCGAGCAAAAAATATTTTGAAAATTAAAATTAAAAACGAATTGTGTCTAGTATTACGTGACACAGCTTGAATCCAGCTTTACTGTTAAATCAAATTTCATAGAATTGAATTTATTAAAATAACATTCACAATTTTAAATTATCATTAAAGCATTGTGTTGTGTCGAAATTTCTTCAGAGATTTCTGTCCAAAATTTGGGAGGGTGGAGGTAGGTAATGCAGTGGTCCAGATAATCAGGTTTTATTTTCTGTTGTCATGTTCTATCTTTTTTTCTCATTAAGATTTTATGAGGTAGGCCTCAAAAAAATTCTAAGAATGAAAGTGGGCCTCGAAAAATTTCTAAGAGCCAAGTGGGCCTCGAGGTAAAAAAGGTTGAGAAGCACTGAATTAGGGGCTGCGCTTGCAGACTAGCATGATGTAGCATACTGCCATATAGTTGAACTAGCTTATTATATATCCTTTTGTCTAAAGGGCGATGCCGGTCATGTACGGGACACAAACGTATAAAAGCCACCCGCGTAGCCAGGGGGCGATTGCCCCCTAAAAGAATAGAATAAGAGAGAGAGAGAGAGAGAGAGAGAGAGAAAAAAAAAAAAGGTGAGAGATCTAAGAAGAGAAATCGCAGGCAAGAAACGATGACAAAAAATTTTGCTTCTGCGCTTCGAGGGGGACCCCCCCCCCCCCCCCCCCCCCACGTAGCCTACCATTCCCCTACCTAGGGAGCGCCGCGTGCTTACCACCTCTTCCCGTAAAATAAAATCTTGGCTACGCTGGTGATACGATCACAATTTTTAAAGGGGAAGTCGTGCATGTCTTTCCCGAAATTTAAATTTCCCCTTGTTTTGCATTTTGTCAGCAAGTGACACAAGATAGTCCAAATTTCAACGAAAATAAGGGGGAAAGGTTTCACATAAAACTCATATTATTTCCTCTCCCTTCTCATATAACCAACCCTAATCTTAAGTTCTCTTAAAGCTTTACCTGCACTCATTTTGTTTTGTTTTGGTTTGTTCTGTTGTTGTTGTTTTTTTCGTCTGGAACAACGCATTTCAAATATTCGTATACACGTAATATCCAACCCAGAAGGGCGAGAAAATAAACTGGGTTTGTTAACCGACTTAAAAATTTCCCCACAATATGCATGTATTTGACGTGTCTGCATCACGACTTTTAAAAGTGTAAATCCATGTAGGCAACGAAAAGAATGAAGTTTAGAAACGTTGCTTTTTTCTTTTTATATAGAAAACTTTATTTATTCAACAGTGTTCACATCAACACTTACGAAAAATATCAATAGAAAAATATCTGTGCGATAATAAGGCATAAAACTGAGTATGATTGACCAAATAATTACTAACATAAAAATCAAGGAACGGTGTTCATCCTATAGTACATGTACATGGGCCAAGTAAAATAGTTTTATGTATATAAGTCATTTTCATTAAACAAAAACACACACAATAAACACACAAAACAAAACGGTCAGAAGTCTTCCGTAAAGCATGTAAAGTGATTAAAAGAAATCAAAGCCTGTTTACTTTTCCCCGTAGTCCAGGTCCTCGTTTGACATGTTTGAGTGAGTTTCAACTGTATCATGCATTCATAACTATGTAATATAGGCGTATGTATGAAATTATATACAACACAAATCGTGCGATTAACTAAACAAGTTTGTATGATACTTGAGCTGCATGCAACAAAGGCAAAATAACAGAAAATACATGCAATTATTTATCTACACATGTAATAAATGTTAAAATGTATGTTGGTCTGTAGAACGTCACTATTATGTATAATCATATTATAGGTATATTGGCGTTACTGTCATAATTCAGTAATAATAATAATACATTTTTGATAATAATAATCAGAGTAATTTATATAGCGCAGCCACTATATCAATATACTCTACTGCGCTGTTCAGAGCTCCAAACAATGCTAAACATACAGTAACATACAGTAAAAAAAAAAAAAAAAAAAAAAAAAAAAAAAAAAAAAAAAAACTATACCGGTAATCAGTAGATAAAACATATTGTCTGTGCGATGACGACAGGGAAAGACGCTTTGTAATTTCCGTATTAGTTTCTTGTTCCTCCTCGTAAACTAGTGTAAAGCATTGAAGAAGATAGAAAATGGAATTCAGTTAAGTTATTCGGGATGCATACATTTCTTCATAACAGGCCATGGAGGCGTCCGAAGCTTTGATGACGTCAGGGGTCAGCTCGTCACGAGACGGTATTTCAGAAGGCGGCAAGAAGCCAGTCGTCTTCATCAACGCCCCGACGAAATTCTCTGCATTGTATGTGATGCTATCGCCGGAGAGTTTCCACTTGCGGTACGAATCCGGCGTCGCCTCCCACGTCAGCAGCGAGTCCGAATACGGCAGTCCGACCGCCTCGCAGTATTTCGACATGATTCGGGCGGGATTTTGAAGCAGATCGTTCGAGTCCACAACGACAGGGTTCGGATCAATGTTTTCGCGGACGTACTTCCACAGCTCGTGGTTCTTCAGGAAGAAATCCTCAACAAAAGCGCCAGGGCCCATTCCCGTGAGCGCGATGTCGAATTTTTCGTCGTCCTCGCTGAGTCGTCCAAGAGCCAGATACTGAGCACGTAAAGCATTTCTGTAGGAGCGATAGGCAAGGTACGGATGTCGGATGAGGAAAGTGTGCTTGAAACCGACCGGGAGGAATTGCCTGACGACCTCGGAGTGCATCGCGTTGCCGAAATCTTTGACGAACACGTGTTGACTGGTGGACTGCTCTAGAGATCTTTTCACAGTGGCGTGTCTGTAAAGATACGATGAAGCAAAAACGGTTCCTTACTTCAATAATTACGAGTTTAACATATAATCTTATCCAATAAATTATTGTGATGGCATTCCATTCTTGACATTTGCTTGCTGGGAAAAAATTCTGAAAACAAAACAAGAGTGAGAGTTGTTATTGTCTACCTCTGCTTAATTAATTTTGCTTAAAACCGATGGAGAAACAGAATCCATTTCAGATGCAGAACATGAACAACTTCTCATTTGTTTGATATTTCGCATTATCGATACTATATGCATGCATATCCCACAATAATTCATATAATAATAACTTTTCATAACAATCAACAAGTAAAAATGTCTATGAAGAAGTCAGTTACGAAAAATTCACTCCAGTAAAAATTGAAAAAAATAGATAAACAAGGAAATGGCTAATACACTTCAGGCTTATCAATAATATTATTGTGCGGCGTCATGTAGCAAAGGCAAAGTTTTACTCATTTTCAACGGTAAATTACAAATACATGTACTAAAAATCGCATAAAGCTTAAATGTGGGATAATTGATAATTAACTGCAGAGAATGACAGATGACATCAGAGTTAAATGCCGTATTTTAGAGTGATCTCCAAGTCAATAAAGGCACAAACATTGATCCACTGCACTGCTGACTGCTGTGCAATACACTTTGAAGTGCAGAATTTCAATTCGGAATCATATCCCTCTTCATTTCAACAATACTGGTTCTCTAAAACTATAAACAAGAGTTATGAAAGAATCGAATTTTAAGAACCTCTTTACGCTATGTTTTATAAAGCTGCGAAACATATATGAGCTTGGAAAAAATTCCATATTTTCATATTCACCTGTCATATTCCCACATCCACCTGTAGCCTACCTATCAAGCAAACACTCGAGAAACTCGAAGTCGAAAAGACATTGCTATGAATACAAGTCTTATGCAAAACTCTCTGTATTGTGGTATTCTTATTCAAATGTGAAAAGTAGGTTAATCCTTATTCTTACGGCAGACGTCTGGGCTTTATCTCTGATCCGAAGAATTCGGCAATACCTCCGGCGGCTTTCTCGAACAGCTCCTCGTTCCCTTCGTAAAAGTATGGCAGAGGCCCGTCCAGTTTTAGAAGTCCCAGACGTTGCATTTCATTGTGGGCAAACTGCGAGTACACAAAGGGTTCGATCCAAACCTCGATTCCCGGAATGGCCGTGACACATTTTGCAAAGAGGTTGGAAGTACAGCGAGGGGCACACCATAACATGACTCTAGCAGACGACATCTTGTTCTGTTCCATAATCCCGCGCACCTGCAGTGCTATGTGAGTACGAAGCTTCGAAATAATTGTTCCCCAAGTACAATTTACACCAATGGGGCAATGACTACAAATCATCCATGAAACGTCAAACGGTGAGGTGGGGTTCAACTTCAAAAGAGCACTGTCGACATCAACAATACTCCGCAACAAAAATGTCACAAATCATGCAAGAAAATCCCTGGCAGCGCGGGGAAGTTCTGTGCCTTACTAGATTGTGTGCATCTGTGTCACTGTGAATCTGACAAGAGGCACCTGCTCATAGAGTCAGACACTAGATGGGAGCGAAATCACTGACTTCGTCGGAAATTTCATGCTCTTCTCCATGTCATCCTGTTTCATCATAACAAATCTATTTTGACAACTAGATGACAACCCCAAGAAAACTCAACTTCCGAGTGAAATTCGTAATGAAATCCAGATCTCAGTGTGTACATCTCGTTTCCCAGTCTCCCAGGGCTACAACTACACATAAGGGCAATGGCAAGCGCAGAGCCATGCACAGTTTGCCGCACTTTTGAATGGATGAACTGCGGTCAGTGCCCTAAGCCCAATTTTGTTGATTAACAATAGTCTACCCATTCAGTCACTCTGCCCCACAAAGTGAAACAAACACGTATGTCAGTAGATGCGTAATTCCGAAGTTCCGTGATATTTGTGCTTCTGCGTATATATTTGGAGACTATATTTTTGTGTTTGTATGTACTGAATAAGAACTGAGCATGTTATTACCCTGTTTATTCATTTTTGGTGCGTGGCAAACAAAGTTATTCTGTAGAATTCTCAGATACAGCCATTTTTTCATTAGCGTCTTAGCTTTGTCGCTACTTACCACCGTGGCTTCATCCCCCTTCCAAAATGGTATCTATATGCTTTTGTGTTTACTGGGAGATAGATGTGTTTCACTCAATTAGAAATGTGTGGTTAAAAATGAAACAATTGCGATAGTATCACGTATTCCACACGGACTGACACCACCCACCCATATACGTATCTCCAACACGATGACGAATTGAAAACAGATTAAGCTATAAATAATAATAGTAATAACAATACATTTATATTGCGCTTAATACACATTGTTACTATACTCTCCTAATTCGAAAGATTGGAAATGTGGATTTATCAAAAGCGATTGAAAATTTTCTTCAATCTAATAGATTGATGATAAATCGAAAAACCACAGAGAATCGCTGCATAGCGACTATTAGATCGATGTTTTTTCTCGATCTAGAAATGATTGAGAACAAGCTGACCAGCGCTTACACTAAATCATCAAAAACCTAGAGCTATGATATGAAAAAGAAAACATACATTCTCCTTGCATTCCTTACTCTTGTCTAAAGAAAATAAAATAGCAACTGGGCCCCGTTTCATAAAAAGTTGTTATAATAGCAACTCTTGCTGGAATAGCAACTTTCATTTTAAAAGCCAATCAAGAAGCAGAATTCTCATTGTTGCCATGGTAGTTACCATTCCAGCAGGAGTTGCTGTCATAGCAACTTTTTATGAAATAGGGCCCCTGGAACATCGCTTAGTTCATCATTTTCTCTTAGCTGCGTGATAACAAACTCCCAATCTGTACAATTCTTAATCATGTATAGCCTAGTCGGAATCCTCTTACTTCATCCTGGTTTACCATCTACTACAGATTACATTGAACATTTTTTTTATAATTTTTTTATTTCTAGCGAAAAGAAATTTATAAAATTACAAATCAGAAATACAATGATGATGATACATTATGGAAGTCTATTTATTTTAATATACCTTTGAAAAGGAAAAGGGAATATGATTACATGTGAAAATTTATTTGTATTCTGTGGAAATGGAGTGGTCAAAATGGCATAACTTGTTATTTGTGGACCCCTCAGGCAATAAAAACTGAGTAAAAGTAAAATTAATAAACAACTGAATAAAAAGGATAGTTCCCAACAAAAACAAACAAACAAAGAAAAACACTTACAGCAACACGAATGATTGGAAAGGAAGAAATGGTACAATTACGAAGAAAGAGCAAATTCAATGAAATGAAAGAAGAACAAAATTTTTGCTGCTGTGGATTTAGTTAGTTGGAGGTTATAGAGAAGAAAGAGGAAGCAAACACGAAATAGAGAGCGCACAAAATCCTTGGAGTATTTTTAAGAAAATGACAATAAAAGAAATGCATGCTAGTGGTGACGATTTTATAGAGATGGTTATCATTACTGAACTTGACCAAAATACTAATTTTTATTTTAAAATCATTGAATGAAGGAGGGCTTTTCAAATCATTATGCAAAGTATTCCGAAATTTGGGGATTTTCAGATGAATGTGTTGTTTGCAGAAAATTTTCTGAAGAGTAAGTGAAATACATCTGATTGTCTGGTGAAATATTCATGAACTGCTTGAGATTTAAGAAAAATATCACAAACAAGTCAGGTGGTTGAAATAGATATAAATCCTTGATTTTTAAGATGTTATTTTGGCAAAATAGAAGATCCGTATATGGGGGCATTACTAACAGTTTTAATTGCCCCAAAGCAACAGACGGCAATTCATATACGGTAAAATCAGTGGTGAATAAAGCATAACAATAATTGTGGTAAGTGTAATTTTTAATTTTTTTTAATAGTACCATATATGTGCGAAATATCGATGTGTAATTTCCATAAAAGTGTATTATCAACTACTATTCCAAGAATTTGGGATGAGAGACATGTTTCAAAGGGGTAATATTAACAGGAAAATGTAAGTTCCCCTGATATCGAAAACGACATCAGCGGTTAATGAGTCTCAGCTAAAGATGTAACAAATAATATGTTATTCGATTCTTTGCCCTCTGTCGGTTATTACTGAATTTCGTAAAATTAACGCTTTATATTTGTTCAGCGTAAACTTTCAACAAACTGCCAACGTCTAAATGTTTGTCATTTGTAGATTGAGGTCAGAAAACTGACGGATTTTTTTCTCATTTAAAGACATTCAGTCATGGGCTTTCATTGAGAGTGGATCATAATTTTGCTGACACCAGACTTTGTGAAAAGCTCTGGAAATACCTGTAATAGAGCTACATTTCTGGAGCACAGCAAATCAAGCTGTCCAACCATAAAAATTTTTCGGCCTGCTTTGGGCATTCTCGGGCCAAGGAAAATGAGATATCACTTTGCCATATGGGGCAAAAGGTGGAATATACAAAGCATTACATAAGGTCTGCTGTGATGGACAACACCTGTTACTGGGTAAGCACCCATGGTGTCAAATTCCCCATGAAAGTCCACGACTGAGCGTCTTTAAATAACCCCAACTCGACGAGCTATTTTATCCATCATGTCATGTTGTGATTGAGGGAAAATTTAAAGTAAATTTTCCCTCAATCACAACATGATATGATGGATAAAATTGGAAATATTCTTTCCTTTTGAAGCACTGAAGTAAAGTTTTACAACCTGGCTATCTAACTGAGTTGTCAATTATCCCCTGGTTTATTGTGATTCTTCTTCATATTATTGTTTTGCCTATTTTCAATTCAGTTTGAATTGGCTTCTCTGCGTGTATTGCCTTCTTCCGTTGTTAATATCGAAATATGACTTTGAAAAAGGGTGATATGGAGGAAATCATCACAAGTGCAAGAAATCCAAAAATATGTTTTCACCATTTGTTATGCATTGAATTTTCGTTCGATGTTAAGACCCGCTCACTCAAGGCGTCATTATGCTGACACCAAGACCGCGTCAGAGACTGGTATAAAGTCTTTTGCTGACGCCAGGACCGCGTCAGTTAATAGTATAAAGCATAGGTATAAAGTCTTTTGCTGACGCCAAGACCGCGTCAGTGACTATTATAGGGTCTTTTGCTGACGCCAAGACCGCGTCATTGACTGGTATATGGTAATTCGCTGACGCCAAGCCTGCGTCAGTGGCTGGTGTATAGGTCTTTCGCTGATGCCAAGACCGCGTCAGTGACTACACTTAGCGCCTAAGGACTTTTGCATGTCGTGAAAGAGTGATAAAGTTTTGGTGATGGCAAAATGCACAGTGAACACAGTACAGTCGATAACTGATGTGTTTATGTCCCTCTGACAGTCTCGATTAGGCAGATAACGATGCGAACCAGTTGGCCTCTCACTCCCCAAATAGTCAAAGATACACCAGTCGCTGATGAAGTCCTATTTCAACACACTGTGCAGCATTAATTTGAATTATCAAACATCGGCTCCTATACTGTTGTAAGATTTTTCTTTCTAAATATCCTTAGAATTACCTTTAGATCTATATTAACAGATAACACACGCTCATTATTCAACAATAATGGACCACATCGTTCGCCAGCAATGCTTTATGAATGAACAGGGCCGGCTGTGAAACCTAAAATGTTCAAGGCTTTTATGACGTTTCGAAAAGGGGCAACTCAGGGTCCCTTTAAGCTGCCAACTCGGCTTATTAAGATGGAATGGGCTACAGTCTATATGCTTTTAAGAGCCCCAACGGAATATTATAGAAATATTACACCCACCAAGTCTCTCTCTCTCTCTCTCTCTCTCATTTCTTTCCTCTTACTACATGACTGTAGGACGAAAATGCGTGTAAATATCAGACTTTACAGAGTTTTTATTCTAAACTTTTTGGAATAGGGCCCACAACTAGAAATCGAGTAAAATTTCTTCAAAATGAAGCGAATATTCTGCCTTGTGACTAATTTTGGTCACTGTCGTTGGGTTTACACAAGCGGTTCCGGTAAGTTCGAATATGCCAAGTTGCATTTTAAAGAATAGTTCTTTCTAATAACTTTGAGATCTTTGTCAATCTTATTATCATACAAGACAGTGTTCTTCTATAATAGTTGCCAACTCCGAGCAGAACAAGATCTACTAAATATTTCTCTCTTATCTATACCTTTCTTTCTCTTTTTTTTTTTTATGTCTGTGAGTGCGTGTGCGCACGTGTGGGTTTGTATAGCTTTGCAAGCGAGGACAGTGAACAAAGAAAATTCCTGAGAACAGTAGTCCTCGGTTGGTAAACAATGGTTCTTGCTGGTCAAACAAAGGATTTGAGGTTTATTCCGTCAGCCTTGCGAGGACAGGAAACTGTTGTCCTATAGTTGTCCTCGGAAGTAGAGTGATGTGGACTTGGGCGTGTGTGTGTATGTGGGTGTGTGTGTGTGTGTGTGTGTGTGTATGTTGGTGTGCTTGTGGGTCCGGTTTGTGGTGGGGGAGGGGGATTAGGTGGTAGAAGGGTGGCGGGGGGGGGGGGGGGGCTGGGAACGGAGGATTTCACACATCAAGTTTTACGTGTCTTTATATGAATGATGCCATTCTCTTCTCTTTTTGGCATGTTTGGTTAATTGTGAAGTACATGTATACGCCACATATTCGTATGTATGGCAGTAGTTTGATATGTTATAGAAAAGAGGAAGAAGATTGCCACATTGTGAATCGTTTTTTTTTCTCTCTCTCTAAAGTGATTTCACTCTATTTTCCCCCTCCTCATTGATTTGTGAACTTATGTTTAATTCATCAATTGAGGTATGAATGCGTCAAAAGAGTTGTACTTGTACTTAGTTAACTTACTTATAACTATAGTGAATTGGGGTCCTTTGAATAAAAGTTTATAACTGAGGGAATATATGAAAAGAAAAAAAAAAGGAAGATTGCCATATTTTGAAAGATCGTTCATGTAATTTCATACTATATGGGGCAGGGGGAGGGGGCTGGGGTTGGGGAGGATGTATTTCATTTTTTATATGAGTGATTTCAGTCCATGATTCGTCTCCCTTACTCACGGATTTGTGAATTTATTCAATTTATCAAGTTTTTTTTTTTTTTAACGAGGTGAAGGTCTTTATTATCTATATTGATTTGTATGTAATGATTTATTTTGAATGAAATCTAATAAAAGATATTGAAAAACAAAAATGCGTGCCGTGGTCCAATGGTTTAAGGCGCTTGACTGGAGACGCGAGGTTCGGGGATTCGATCTCCGACACGGCACTGATGCCCTTGAACAAGTCATTTTATCTACATTGCTCTTTTAACGTAAATCAAATAAATGAGTGTTATAGGCATATTGATACCAACATGTGCATGTGTGCTTAAAAAGGGGGGAACATATTATGCATCTTGTATGCCTTTCTCTCCCCCCCCTTCTTCCTCTTCCTTCCCTCCCTCCCTCCTCCCCCAACTAATTAAAGTAGGCTTACTGTCTACGGCTATCCTTAACATCTCTGGATCACTGATCTGCACATAGAGAAACCTCTCAAAATTCATAATAATAATAATAATAATAATAATAATAATAATAATAATAATAATAATAATAATAATCCGTTCTTGTAAAGCGCATATCACGTTATTATCTAACGTCTCTATGCGCTTCCAAAGGACTTCGGATATCATTACCCTGGCTTTAGCCCGGCAGCCTTTCACAGCGCACAAGCATTTCAAGGAATTAATTCCTGCTAGGTACCCATTTACCTCACCTGGGTCGAGTGTGGCAAATGTAGATTAAAGTCTTGCCAAAGGACATTAGTGCTGCGGCAGGGATTCGAACCCCGTACCCTGTGGTTCAAAGTTCGGAGACTTATCCACTGGACCACAACACCTCTACATATACATATTCATATTCATATAGAGAATGCAGATCAGCGCTCTGTATAGTATCTTTGTCTGTTCACGCCATCCCACCCACGTTCAAATCGGAGTTGGCTTTCGACACACCTGGCTAGGCACCCTAAAAAGGAATCATATTATCATGATTACAGTCACGGTGAAAAAAACGGGACAACGATAACATGGAGGTGGAGGGAAAAAATGGTTGATTATTTTTCCAGCAGGTTTTCTTTCATTTTCGTTGATCTTGTCTATTCACTGGGGAAAAAAAAAGAATAAAACGAGCACCACAGCGTGAAGGTCTATCCCATTCTTTCTCTCTCCCACGCTCTCTCTCTCTCTCTCTCTCTCTCTCTCTCATTGCATGGGCACAGGACGTCATTTGTTACGCCAACTTATTGTGATGTCGACGCCATTTTCATTTTAGATCGCACACGATTAGGACATAGTGATTGTGGAATTCGTTACCAAATAGAATTAGCTGTGTTTTAGCAGAAAATCGAGTAAAATTTCTTCAAAATGAAGCGAATATTCTGCCTTGTGACTATTTTGGTCACTGTCGTTGGGTTTACACAAGCGGTTCCGGTAAGTTCGAATATGAAAAATTGCATTTTAAAGAATAATTCTTTCTAATAACTTTGAGATCTTTGTCAGTCTCATTATCACACATCACACAAGACAGTATTAATTCTTTTATAGTTGATACCAATAACTCGAAGCCCGAAATGAATGTTGTGCTGTTTAGCACTCTCTTCTCTGTGGGAGAGATTACATGGTTAGTCCTGTTCATTTTCAAGCCAAATTACCTTTTGTTTTGCGTGTCTAGTGACTGTTTAAAAAGAAATACCATAAAGAAATATTATAATCATCAAACCAAGAAGAATATAGTTTATTATTTCAAAGGAGAATGAAAATTTGGGGAAAATCCATTTTTCTAAAAAGGGAAGATAGAAAGAAGCATTAAAAAAAAGTTATCATTAAAAACGGTTGCAAAATGAGAAAGCTATGAAAGTCTGAAAAGTCTCAGTTAACTTCCTATGGCGATCCTCAAAGTGGCAATGTTGCTTCAAAATTGCAGATTTAGAAGGGCGACTCTCAATACGTTTTGTACACAAAATTTCAAGTTTTCTTCATTTTCTCTGAAGGTACAGCTTGTCTCCTTAGCTCAAGATAAATGTATATCATGGGAAAATGTATTTGACACAACATTGTATGTTGGGATTACAAAGATACAAGCAGCATCTTTAGAGATAACCTAACGGAGAAAATATGAAATTTTGAGTACAAAACATATTGAGAGTTGTCCTTCTAAACCTACCATTTTGAAGCAATATTGCCTATTTGAGGATCGCCATAGAAAGTAAATAAGACTTTTCAAATTTTAATAACTTTTTGATTTCGTAACCGTTTTTGATGGAAATTTTTGAAATTGGTTCTCGCTGTCCTCTCTTTTCGTTAAAATTAATTTTTCTCAAGGGTTATGGTTTCTTTTTCTTTTAAGTATAAGAGTCATCACAATATCAGAACATGAAAACCCCGAATTGAATGTTACTTACAAAATGTTGAGAGACAGAGAGAGGGAAAGAGATGTAACGTATAGCTAGGCTTCGCCTTTCATTTTCCGAATATACAGTTGCTTTCGATGTCAGAAAAGGAAGACCTTCTCCGAGAATTGCTTCAAAGTAAAAAATTCATAGACTGGTTTTGGGGGGATGATGAAGAAGCTACAACTCAACCATTAACGACAACAGAAGAACCTGAACCAGTTCAGATCAACGTGGCCTACGGGAAAGGTGAAGGAACATCTGGCCTGACCTCTGGCCAAATCTGCGGTATGGCACAGGCCCTGTACCCAAGGAGTGAGACCGTGACGAGCAAACGCGATCTGGTCTTGAACATGATCTACCATGTGTGTCTTCCATCGGTGGGAATTGACGATCTCGAAGCCATTGGGTTGATTATGAGCTTCCTTCGTCAACAAGAGCAGCAGGACATCAATGAGCCAGTGGTTCCCACAACACCCGAGCCTGAAACATTGTCGCCAGAGTGGCAGATGTTGCTTGAACACCTAGCCCAAGCTCAGGATAACACCGAAGAAATTGGAGAAACAGCGGAAGAGGCTACGACTCCTGCTGCCGCCACTGAGAACGCTGGTGCAGAGAACGCTGGTGCTGAAAACGCTGGTGCTGAAAACACTGGTGATGGAAACACTGGTGATGAAGCTGGTACTGGTACTGACGCTGGTGTTGACGCTGGTGTTGAAGCTGCTGGTGATGCTGACGCTAATGCTGGTGCTGACGGATCCACCAACGGTGAGGAAGCTAAGCGCCTTGAGGACGCAGAATTTTTGAGGCTCCTTCTGAAAGCCGTCGAATTAAACAGTAAGAATTAAAAGTTAATACTGTCCTATAAATCCTATCTTTTGTTAACTGGTTAAAGGATACAAAGTTACGTTAGCCATTGATCATTTATTGTAAAATCAATCATTTCATCCTATTCTTTATATCAAAATTCATACCAGGTCCTTCATACAATATTCATAGTTGAACAGGAAATAAAAAGGAAACCTTTTTATCAGCTGAAAAGGGCGTTTAGAAAAGCCTTTTAGTATAGCACATTAGGGTAATAGATGCAAAGCCCATTATGCCCAGGAACGGCGCTATGGGGTGGGGAGCAGGGGCGGCCGCCCTATAATCTTTCAAGTGATCCCCCCAAAAGGAGAAGAAGGATAAGAAAAAAGAATATCCGGGATGAGAGGGCAGGGTCATGCAGCTTCATTTGTTCATTTAAGACGTAAACTTACCTAAAGGCCAAGGTAACCGTTAAAGAAAACAGAAAAGTACTTGCCTCAACTATCAAAGTACCCTGGCGCCGCCCCTGTATGTTACAACATTATTTGACGGAACCCCCACTGTGATTCAAAGATATTAGGATTTCCAAATGATTGAAGGCTATGGGCTTTTCCATTCGTTTCTACGTATCTTCTTTTTTTATCTTTGCAGTTTCTTTTAAACTGATCTCTGACGATAACAATTAAACATTGAAGTTTTCGCAGCGCTAAAACAAAAAAGTAACATCGCGCTTTCAAGATTAGTCTTTCATGAAATGCCCTGTTCTTCAAAACTTTAATGTTACATAGTTTTAAAAAGGCCTTTTTATACGATTTGTTTTGTGCTATATATTATGTTACGCTGAAATGGTCATGGAGGCGATAAATCGTAGAACTTATCGCATTGTTAGCCTTGCTGCAAGGGAATGTGTGTGGTAGCATGTAGAAAAAATATTATGTATTCATTTATAGAGGCGGGAACGGAAAGGAGAAGGAAACTAATAACATGAGAGATTAAAAACATCTTTGATATTGAAGAAGAGACTGGGAAAAGTTTGAAGTAATCGGTTCATAAGGACATTAAAAGGGCGGGCTAGAAGGAGGGTGAGAGTGATTGCGAGAAAACTATGAAGGGAGCTATGCTAATTTGAATTCATATCTTAAAAGGGGTGGTAAAAAATGCAAATTTTACACATTATTTTGTAGAATATTATTATGAAAAATAAGAATTTATTGTATATTTTAGTGCGTAAGATTCATTCTTGTACATTATTCGTTTGCTTCCTAAGAGACATGTCTTCCGAATTCAAGCAATAATATCCTGTGTCTTTAGACAGCTATCAAAAGTGCAGATAATATAGCATTATTTTGACACTAGGTTTATGATATTCTCTGCGATTTTCTTTGTTTTTTTCTTGGAAAATGTGCGAAAAAGTGTTTAATAAAACCTTTTATCAAAATCATAATTCTTGAATGATTTTATTTTTTCTTCCGAGTTATAACAGTGTATCTCCAGAGGCATCGATAAACATGTGTATAAGATAATGAAGTTTAAATGTTCGAATTGACAGTAGCATAGTGTAAGTGGTCAATTCTCCTTAAACTGAAACACACAAAGTGTTAGTTCAACACCACCCGGGTATCTGTGAATATGGCCGCACCACAGAGAAGTGTTCAACCAGTATCGAATATACAGATTCATGTCCGTACAGGTTACATAGTTAACATTTTTTTTTTTTTTTTTTTTTTGGGGGGGGGGGGGGTAATTATGGATTAGAAAGGTGATGCTGGCGTTGATCTGACCATGGAACCTGCGATTAGGATCCGTGGTCTAACACTTACAATCTAAAAAAAGGTTGAGTAAAAAAATTACCCAATATTGGGTAAAAAGGGAATATGCATGTTTGTTGGGTAAAGTTTTGTCCCATATTAGGTAAAATACACGTTTTATGGGTAAATTTTAACGCAACATTGGATAAAATTAACACAATAAAGTAAGGAAGCCGCGCCAAAGTGCAAATCTGTGCTCCGTCAAAATTCTTTTTCTGTGCGAAGTTGCAACAACTGGAATTCCTTACCAGACTCGGCAGTCAATGCAACAAATAAGGATATAATTACGCCTCAAAATCGAAGTAAACATCGTAGTAAGTAAGTAAATATTTGTCATCATTTTACCCAACAAACATGCATGTTCCCTTTTTACCCAGTATCGGGTAAACCTTTTTTGAGTGTATCTTTTGTGACCATCATAGTGAAGTGGAGTTTGATTTAACACACTAGTTTTGCAGTGTACATTATGTAAGCCATGCTACAATTGTTGACTAATTGACACATCACTTAAAAATATTTTCGGCTCATGGACTAATTTCTGTTGCTGAAATTAACTGGATGGGTTGATTAACAGTCGAAATGATTTAGCTATTTAGACCTTCATTTTAAAAACACCTCAGATACAGTATGTCAGCTGCATGTGTGCACCCATTATTAGACTGTACAATACATTCCGGCCAGAAATGTATGGGGAGGCCTAACATACAATGCGAACTTATGTTTTTTTGACGTGTTTGTAAGTTTGATCTCATGTAGCTATTAACAATCTTATTTACTGATTTTCCCACCCAATTAATTTCATTGCCAAGTGGTGCCCCATTTATGTGCCGTTGTGACTTTATTCATGTTATAAGTTGTTGGGTTATTTCTGTTTGTAGCAATTCCAACAGCAGTCTGCAGGAGACACCTAGTGCTCTCTTTTAAAGGGAAAGTCCACCCTAGAAGTTTCACTATTTCAATAAAAGGAGATAAATTTGAACAGCATTTTAAAAAAGAAATGAGCAAAATTGGTCAAAGAATAAGAAAATTACACTCATTTACAATTTCTAGTAAATTACTCTCGGCTCTGCAAATTGGCAACACTGATGACATCATATGCGAGTAGGTCTCCATTCACTTTGTACATGAAATTTCACATTTTCTCAATTTTCTTGGAAGTTACACATTTTCTTACCCCATAGTCAAAGTATGTTATGTAAAAAGCAATTCTTCTGAACATTCATTGACTATGGGGGTTAGAAAATGTGTAACTTCCAAGAAAATTGATAAAATGTGAAATTTCATGTACAAAGTGAATGGAGACCTGCTCGCATGTGATGTCATTAGTGTTGCCAATTTGCAGAGCCGAGAGTAGTTTACTAGAAAATGTAAATGAGTGTAATTTTCTTATTCTTTGACCGATTTTTCTCATTTCTTTTTAAAAATGCTGTTCAAATTTATCTCCTTCTATTGAAACATTTAAATTTCTAGGGTGGATTACCCTGTAAGACTTTGATGTTTGAATATTTGCCAATGGTACAGGAAGTTGCTACGCCAGCTATAGCTCCAGTGCTTACTGCATGCGCATTTGTGAGTGTGTGCGTATACTATGTGCGTGGGTGTGTGTGGGTATGTTTGTGCAAGCTTTGAGCTTTGGATCAGACAGACCAGTCACGGGGTGACGAGGTCGGCGGTTCTTTTGTCGCCTTTTTAGTCATTCTTTGCATATGAATCTTTTGTGTAACTCCATCCCCCTTTCTAAAAAATTGTTAAAAGATTTCGCCCTCATGGCCCAGCAGAATGTTTAACAAATCCAAATTTATTGAGGTCTACATGAATATGTACAACCACAGTAGTGCAAATAGTGGGCTTTATTCGGCAACACTGGGGAAAAGAGAGCGTTGGCGAATGGATAATGAGAAAGATTGTGCATATTGGAGAAGGGTCGAAGAGCATTACATCTGTACATGGAAAGGCGAGGCTCATAAGAGAGAGAGAGAGAGAGAGAGAGAGAGAGAGAGAGAGAGAGAGAGCATGAGAGGCAGAGGGTAAACACTAGGACTACGTGTATTGTACCTCCAATATAATGAATTTCCATTTCTCTCACGACTTTTTTCCTGTAAAATAGAAATAAATTTACAATCCATCGGAAAAATTCCCCCGAGTGGGGAAGGATATGGAAGGGTGTATGCCCCCCCCCCCCCGCTACGTACGGCCATGCTTTTCACTGTCTAGAGCAGTTTGCTGTCTGGTTGAGATTTTCTTCTAACTAAAAACTAATGATCTGTCAATCTGTCACGCATGTGATTTTACAGCAAAAGGAGACAAGCTACGCTGATTACAAAATAATGAACACATACATCTGTGCATCTATGCAAGTGCAAAGAAGAAAGAGGAAGAGTATAAAATTATGATTACGGCAGAAATCTCTGGAATAAGCTTCTCACAGAAATAAGAGAGTCTGAAGATTGAGAGAGAGAGAGAGAGAGAGAGAGAGAGAGAGAGGGGGGGGGGGATGGAGTCTGGAAAGCAGACATGATATAGAGGGGTGTGAAGAGAGGTGGGGTGATGAAGTTCCTGAGAAAGAATATGAGAGGAGGGGGAGGAGGAGGAGGAGGAGGAGGAGGACGAGGAGGAGGAGAGAGAGAGAGAGAGAGAGAGAGAGAGAGACTCAGGTAAGAGAGCATACGATTTTGCTGCTCAAGAACCCCCAGCCCCTCCCTACCTCTCTCTCCGGCTCATCCTCGCTTCCCCCTCTCCTTTCTCGCCGGCTCTCACTCCCCTCCCTTCTGCCTCTCTTTCTCTTCCTTCTATACCTCTCCTTCTCTTTCTCTTTCCGTTTCTCTCTTTTCTTTTCTATCTTGATTTTTCCCTCAGCAGAATCAACCATTCTTTGATATTGCACCTTGCATGAAGTTCGTAATGAAGGACGGACATTTTATTTTCCTGATAAAATGTCTACAATGTCAAAGATTGTCAGTATTGATGTACTGACAATACCGGTTTTTTAGTTCCTGGAAAAGGCTTTTATAGTAGATTAATTAGCATGGGTGTCGATTTGTGTTCGCGGTTGGGGGGGGGGGGGATGACTGATGCCGAATATCCACCGCCGCGGAGCAAAGCTATTACCGAGCGGAGAAAGGGTGTGGAGGTTCAAACGTGAAGGATAGACTAAATAAGCGGCGGGGAGGGGGGGGGGGGGGTGTAGGACCTGTTTTTTTTTTACCCGTATCTCTGCATTATTAGTCTAATCCACCGTTCCTCAAATTAACCGCACAAAAATTGTTTTCAAACAATATCGCAGAGTACGTCCTCATTACTTGAATGAAAACTTTAGGGGACTTGAACCTTTACTTAGAGTATGAGCCATCCCTTTTTTTATTTTGCGAGCGAGCGAAGCGAGCGAGCCGAAAATTCCACCTTCTAGCTATAAAAAAAATGTTATTTGTCCTCAAAGTACATTCAAGCAATACAAGATGTTTGACTAATTCAGCACTCCTCGCTGGTCCAATTGTTCACTGTCCTAAACCACCCTATTTCAAATATTACAAGCGAGGGAGGCGAGATAGGGGGGAAAACACACTTTTTTTTAGTGATAAAGTGTTATTTTGTCATCGCAATCCACTATAGGTCTATAAAATATCTCTCACATATTCGAGTAAGGAAAAAAAATGTACATTCTTCAATAGCCTCAAAGATATCTAAATAGTTTTTGATCACCTGACCATGCTGACTGCCAAATATGATGCTTTTTGGCGCCGTTGCTTGCCATCTAAAACCATTTTGTTTCCATGAACGAGCGAAGTGGGCTACCGACAAAAACTCAACCGACAAATTTCTTTTTAGTAAAACGTAGAATTTCCACCAAAAAAGATTAGCTGAATCATGTGATCATGTATTCGAGAAAAGCTTTACATCTCGTGAAAATATCAAAATATTCGGACATGTTGCTGACGTGGAATAAGAGCGCTTGCCTCCTGGGGAGCGTTTCATGAAGAGTTTTTTCGGTGAAAATCACCGACAAATGTTATAAGCTACTGAAAATACTCGCATATGATTGGCTGAAAGCAAATTAGTCGGTGAAAACCACCGACTAATTGTTTCATGAAACGCCCCCCGGATCTCGTTTCTATCAGGGAGCGAGCGAGCGAACAAGCGAGCGAGAAAGGGCTGAGAACCGAAGCTGAGAACACTGAGAACAGGTTCTAGCGTACAATTTTTATGATTTTAATTTTATCATTCTATCAGCATCTTCCTTTCTCATTTTGGTAAGATATAGGAATAGGCTACTGGTCACAGGCCATTATCTCATGAAAAATTTTCCGTTATGGGTCCTTTTGCAGTTATATTACTAATAGTATAACATTGGATAGAAAGACAAGATGCAAACCAGTTTCATGTCATGATAAAAATATTCACCGGCATTGGTTATAACAAAAACAAATGCGAGTAGAACAATTATAGCATACTATTAGATAGAAAGACAAGGTACAAACCGATTTGCTTTCATAAAGATAGTACATGCATTATACCTCATTGGCTGGGATACTTAAAATGCGAGCGAGCGAAGCGAGCGAGCTCTGAAAGCCTTTTCCTTTTCCTTTCCTTTTAATTGTTTCTTTACTCTTTATTCTCCTTGTCTTTGTCTTTACTTTTGTTTTTCAGGGATTACAGGAGGTTATGAAATTTTTCATGTTTTTCATGGTGAATTATTGGGGGATGATTGTACAGGCCATCCCCCCTGACCAAAATATTGGGGGGGGGGGGATATATCCCCATCCCCCCCCCCCCCCGGGATCGACACCCATGTTAATTAGCACTAAAAAGAATCCCTAGCAGGTTTGTGCTTGCCTGATTATTATTTTTATCTCTCCCCCTCTAAAAAGAAAAAAAAAACCTCCTGGAACCTCCAATGCGGTGTAATTGTTTTCATTTTTCCTAACAATGAATCAAAATTAAGAGCAAAGGTGCGGTGCAGACCAGAAGCCGCGGAACGTTTTTGAAAGTGAGGGGGCTGCAAGTACAAACCAAAAAATTCACTTCCTGGTTTTTGTACAGGGGCCTATGTGTTTACTAAAAAAAGTGAGGGGGCTGCAGCCCCCGCAGCCCCCGCGGTTCCGCGGCCCCTGCAGACGTATTGTTCTTGATGCTTTTATCGATAGCTCTATATCGGCGCAGTTGGATGCCGCCCTCTGATAAGCATCGCTCTTAGACAATCCTACAATCACCAGCGCGCGCCATTGCCATTACCGCCGCGGTGAGTCGCCATTCTCACTCCTTCCTCCTTTTTCCTCCCGCAACTAATATGCTCATTAGCAACACAAATTATGAGCGAAGAGATTTTAGGTAGAAAGAAACGAAATGGTAAAAAGGGTCCCTGGGAATTATAGCAACGCAGCTCATAACACTTCTCTCCAAGCACGAAGCTTGTGCATGTTCACGTGACACGTCTCCAGCTCTGTGATAGCGCGTCACTAACCCCTTGGTTTTTCTTCCTCTCACAAATTGAACGGAGCTCTCAAATTTGGCGTCGACAATTAAACATCTCACGCATCAACGTAAAACTGGTGTTTGATCATTGTAACGGGTGAGTGTATTCATTTTAGAATAATTGCTTCGTAAACATTTATTGTTCTGATGCATGCTTGATTTTTCTATGCGTAAACATCTCTCTTAAAATGGTTGTTAACTAGAATCACTTTCATCTTCTTGTTTTTAATCTTGATGTTTACGTGGGTGTAAGAGGTTTTTTTTATGCATCCCATGAGCAAACAAACCATTGTAGTACTAGTATTATTCAGGTCAATACTGCCTGTAATTCCGCGCCCCGGGAACAATAATGTAATGTTATGTTTACACTTACATGTGTTGTTGAACAATCTCCCTGGATTAGGTCACATACCCGGGTAATTTCCAATTTTCCATCAACTAAAAATAAACGTTAATCACGTTTCTACGCGACTGGCTTTACCATGCATCTGCTTGAGAAGAGAAAGAAGATACATTTAAAGTGATTACACAATGGTAAAAAAATATTTTGATATATGATCAAGAATAGAATTCTAAGAAACATTACATTAAAAATATGATGATTTTCAATCGAAATCAATGCATTTTGGCTAATTTTATCATAAAAGTAAAGAGCTGACCCAAAAAAATTTGAGGATGAGTATGACGTAAAAGTGGGTACCCAGCTTCGCGCATTGCAGTTGTGCTGCGCGCTAGACTGTACAATATGTATTATACCTTGCGCGCATTTTGCTAGAAGTGCGCGACAAGGTACCCACTTTGACGTCATTTTGACGTAAAAGTGGGTACCCAGTTGAAACTGGGTCACAGCTGAGGGGTCAAAAATATCCTGAAATCTTACCACATTTGGGGGTTTCCTTGGCAACAGGACTTTTTAAAAAAATTTAGATAAATGATTTTCTGCTAACAAAATCATGCTCTTTCAAATGAGCTAACATTGTTTCAGCATTGGGTACCCCCTTTAAAGGTGACAAGATACATTATAGATTATATTCAATTTGCTCACACGATCATCGTTATCATGGGTAAATATTGATTAATTTTTGTCACAATATCCAAATCGCTTTATCTGTAATATAAGTTGTTTCTCTTTCCTGCATGCTCAGATTATCAGCACATCAATTAAAATAATAATAATGATAATAATGATAATAATAATAATAATAATAATAATAATAATAATAATAATAATAATAATAATAATAATAATAACACACACACACACACACACACACACACACACACATATATATATATATATATATATATATATATATATATATATATGTATATATATGTATATATATATATATAGAGAGAGAGAGAGAGAGAGAGAGAGAGAGAGAGAGAGAGAGGACTTGATGCTGTATTTTGCTATATACAAAAACAAGGAACGGTATACGAAACTGGATAATACTTGTGTGTGGACCATGTTGCGGGGTCCTTGTGATCTAATAATGGCGCATTAATGATGAGGCCAGGTGCTCGTTTTCCAACAAACCTTGCTATAATAAAATGAACTAAAGGAAAAGAACTCGACAGGGGAGGGGGTGGTTGGGGAGAGGCATGCATGGGAAGCTCAAAATCAAAATCATTTTTCTGGTAATGGTAGCCACTAGTGGAATTCGAGACGAGCTTCTTTCTCCCTCCTTCTTTTATAATTTCTTGCATTATTTTCAGATAATGTTAACACATTGCCTTGTTTCCAGAGAAAAACAAATTGCATCCCCCACAAAGGTCCATAAGCTATATACATTATGTGATTTTCCATCGACCTGTGTTTTGAATTGACGCTGTAAAATTCTTGCTGGTAACTGATTTTTCAAAATTTAATTTGATGTTCATTTATTTCCGTATAATACATCATCACAAACTATTTTTCAACATGCTTGTATAGTCACATAAAATCATACATAGAAAAAGGGATCGTCATAAGCAGAGCTTGAGTTGATGTCCTAATTAAGGTGTTCCATTCTATAATTTATGAATAAATAATACATAAATCCCAGTTTACACAAAATTGTAAAACATTAGAATAAGGACCCAGTTTCAACGCATTCATAAATATGAAAAGTAAATTCCGTGAGCGTCTTTAATGTTTACTCTCCCCCGCTTACTGAAGCATAATTCGTAGAATTAGTCTGCTCACAACACATAGCACATCATTAATGTGTACTTGTGATGGTATACCAGACCAACGATACAGTACACATAATAATCAAGAATGCGTGTAGCAAAGCAACATCATTGCATCGTATTACACATCATTTCACTGCCCAAGGTTTCTTTGTAGCGTTAATTATCAAGTCACTTAGGTGCTTTCAAGGCCCGGTTTCAAGGAACCCAGTATGAATATTCACCCTCCCCCCTAAAAATGGCTATCGATATTTGAAATATGTGTCTTATGTTTTAGCTCAGCCTTTCCTATATTTGTATTGCATTATTTTTTTTCTTTTCTTTTCTCAAGTATTCAGGAACGAAACCGGAGTAAGACGCATCTTGTAAAAAAAAAAAAATCATATCGAATTGATGATTGACGAACATTATTTTCAGCGCATATCCACTTCTAAAAGGTGCTCAAACTAATGTCCAAGTCATATTTGCGGCGCATGCTTGAAGTGCAACTGAGGGAATTCGTCTTGTGTACTCAGTGGCGTAACAGCCGGGGGGGGGCAGGGGGGGCAGAGTGCCCCCCCTGAAGGATTTCAGCGGGAAAATCCACCAAACCACCGGGAAAAAATGAAAGGGAGGGAAAGGAAGAAAAAGGAAGGGAGAAAGGGAAAGGAAGAAGAAAAAATGAAAAGAAAGAAGAAGAAAGGAAAAGAAAGAAGGAGAAAGGGAAAGAAAGAAGGAGAAAGGGAGAGGAAGAAGGAGAACGGGAAAGAAAAAGAGGAAGGGAAAAAGGAAAAGAGGGAAAGGGGGAAAAAAAGCAAAGGGAAACAAAACAAATGAGGGAAAAATTTAGTACCAAAACCCCGGGGTTTCCGGGTGCTCCACTCCCTGGACCCCCGCAGTGGCTTTCCCTGTAGACCCCCATCAGGGGCCCTAAGCCAGAACCCTGGGCCCAACCCGCTAAGGGCTTCGCAACAAGCAACTCGCGGTGCAGGCTCACCTCCGCATATTCTATTTCTAGACTTAGATACCGGGAAATTTTCGGCACTGCCCCTCTCCCCGATAACAGGCAGAGAATGTAAGAGGCCGGGAACAGTCAACGAACAATATTATTCAAAGAAACGTCAAAGCTTCCGGGCTTCGCGCGGGAAGGGAAAATCACCATCCCTGCACCCTCCCCCTAGCATGCCCAGGAAGCGCGCTTTGTACTATCGTCCTCCTAAAATGAAATCCTAGCTACACCACTGATTCTAGACTTAATTACCGGGAAATTTTTGGCTATGCGTATGCCCCCCCCCCCCATAACAGGCAGAAAGCGAAAGAAGAGCGGGAACTGACAGCGAAAAAACGTCGAAGCTTCCTGCACCCTCCCCCTAGGGAGCACTACCATCTCCCTAAAATGAAATCCTAGTTATGTCGCAGAAGATAGACTTAATTACCGACAACTAACAATTCAAAGAAACGTCGGAGCTTCCGCGCTTCGCGCGGGAGGGGGGAAACTCCCTGCACCCTCCCCTCTAGGGAGCACTACACTGGCGTAAATTCTGGGGGGGGGGGGGGGTGGGGAATCTATCACCCCCACTTGCGGAAGAGGGGGGATGGTGTGTACAAATTTCCCCCATGCAGACACACTTTTTAAGGAAGAAAATAAATTTTAATTAATCAGTTAGTAAAAATTCTGAATATCTATCATAAACAACCATTATTTTAGAATTTCTATTTGAAAATGCTACTGAAAACAAAAAAGTGGTTATTTCTGGCTCGCTCGCTTCGCTCGCTTGTCAAAATCTTAGGATTTTCATCCGAAAATGCGATTAAAATCGAGAAAAGTGGTTATTTTGGGCTCGCTCTCTTCGCTCTTTCATCATATTTTAGAATTCTTATTCGAAAATGCGATTCAAAACCGGAAAAGCGGTTATTTTCTGCTCGCTCGCTTCGCTCGCTCGCAAAATAGATATCAAAATGTGTGTGAGAGGGGAAAAAAATCGTTAAAAAAGTTTTTTATCCCCCACTCCTCAAATTGGATTTACGCCGGTGCAGCACTACCGTCCTCCTAAAATTTCGTAGCTACGCCACAGATTCTAGACATAGACTAGTTACCGGGAAATTTTGGGCTCTGCCCCCCCCCCCCTGATAACAGGTACCTGCTACGCCCCTGTGTGTACTGCATGTACTGAACGCACAGACTCTTATTTTCACAATGAATAAAAATAACATTATTTTCAACTTGGTAGTGGATAGTGATTTCGATGGAAAAAATTCTGTGGCGCGTCCAGCGTAAATTCGAGAAGGGTATACGCCCCTTTCCAGTTTCAAGGTCACAAAGATAAGAGATTAAATGGTAAAGTGGGTAATATTTCACCCCATCCGATGGAGGGTATTTTTCCTGCCTTGTAAATAAATCTACAAACGCCACGGTAATTGTTTTACATGAAGCTATACAAATGCTCTTCGGACATGTTCAGTGTTTAATCATTGTTTCTAAAAATATCGCAACGCTTCTTCCTTTGTTTCTCACCAGTTCGCGTGAACCGGAAGTATTTGTGATTAGGAGGCAGATCTTGCAAGAGCCAGGGAGGAGGGGGGGGGGGGGAGGTGGGGGGGGGGGGGAGGGGGAGGGGGGAGGCGGTGCGCGCCACTTATTTCTTATGCCAACACCCCTATCATACACGTAACTATTATTTGCATACCCGGGCCCTGCCCCTTCTATATTTTATGGCATGTCAGGCCCCTAGGCGTATATTTGGCGCCCCTAGAATTATGTCTCTTTTTGATTAAGCATATAAGCATGATAAGGGAAATCATGAAAATTATCAAACTAGTATTCATAGACTTGACATCAATTCTAATCGTTGTTCATATTTTAGAAAAAGTTCAAGTTTAGATGTTGAACAAAAAAAGTACATTTTATTTCGGTCAGGGGTTCCTTACTTGCGGAGCCCTTTGTTCTTTTTTTCTTTTTACACTCTCCACCCACATCTCCTGTCTCGTCGCATTCTACTCTTTTGCGACTAGTTATGTAGCGCTAGCTGCTGTTTTTCAAAAATCTACGTATTTTGCATGCACATTTTCTCGTGTACAGATTGAACACTACGGTTGTCGGGCGTGCATGTAAAATAAATTCGTCTGTCTTTACAGTCTCCAGCAGTGGGATTCGATTATCATTCATTCAACATGGCTTCCTCGGAAGGAGATGGCGGGTTGACGCCCTTTGAACATCAGGCAATGGGAGTTGTGCTTTCAGTTGAAGGTAAGGCAGTTTCCCTTATTAACATTTTCCATCTCCAGTTTACTAGCATATGTATAATGCTGTTAACAACTGTTGTTGTTGTTGTTGTTGTTGTTGTGTTTGTAGTTGTATTTAATATCACTTTTCGTTTCTCCTGTTTTTTCTTTCGTAATGAATACTAAAAGAAAATAGAAATAGAACAGAAGCTAATTCTTTCTCCTGTCTGTTTCCCCTCTTTCTCTTTATCTCTCTCTATCTATCTCACTCTCTGTATTTCTCTACATTTTCAAGAAAAAAATTCTGTTTACCCTTCTCTAATTCACTCGGTCTCTGTATCTTCTCTCTCCTCACGCATACACACGCACGCACACCGGCACAAACACACACGCACTCTCTCTCGCTCTCTCTCTTTCCTCTTTTCTCTATCTCCCAACATCCTTCTTTTTTATTTCCCTTGATGCCTCTTAATGCCACACGCCCCCTCCGTATCTCCCACAAGATCATCATCTTCAGCGGATGTATTTTAGTATATTGCATACATAAATAATTCAAGTGCAAAATCTCTCAAATCTCCGCTGAGAGCCCTTCCGCCTACATATGTTTTACGCCACCATCTCTTCAACTTATAGGGAACATAATATTCTACATGGTTAATGAAAATTTTAGATGGCAGTGCAGATAACGGAGGCCGCAGTTCCAGAAGTTTTATTACCTACAGCGATTAAATACAACTGCGGATAATTGAGGATTACAATTTTGTTGCTGATACTCAAATAATGAAATGAGAATATCTTCCAGCAATCTTACTGCATTTCCATTTGCTACTTCAACTCCACTTGTCCAAAGGAGGGCATGATCTATTGGCGTAGCCAGCATTTCCAGTTTTCCGGGTCGCGTGAGAGGGGGAGGAGGACAGGGCGCTAATGTATGGACGAATTCAAATATTTTCTACTACACATTTTGTAGACAGCATTAAAAAAGTACCCCATGCAAAGAGGCTCTAAAATCTATTATTGGAAGCAGTGACATCCAGAAATGTAGGAGGCAAACGCGCGGGGGGGGGGGGGGGGAGTGCAGGTCTAAGCTGAATGAAATGCGAATTAACAAGGACATTAAGAGGCATGGAAATGGAGTAATAATCGTCTCCCTTTCACGTTTCATCCTCTCCTCTAGCTCTTTTTCTATCTTTCTTTTACTCTTTCCTCCTCTTTATTTATTTTTTATCATGGGGGCTTGTGACACCTTGCCCCCTGACGCTTCACTACGGATTAGACGGAGCAAGTGCCCTCCCCTGCGCCTAAACTTTTTGTACACCAAAAGGGAAAATATCTTGAAGAAAGTGGGCGTATTATGTTAATGCAGATTGCTGTCAGTAGGGTTGACTAAAATATTTGCACTGGCTGCTCAGTTCAGAATAGTTATTAGCATTATAATTTATTATTGAGCACCAAAAAAAAAAGAGTAATAAATAGGAAAATTGTCCCTTTGATATTCATGTTTTTACACGATCATGTGAGGATAATTTGTTGTATTTTCATGGTCATATCACAGAAAATGTGAAAGTGTGAGGAGAATATACAAAATTAGTGTTGGAATAAGCTCTGTAAAGTATAACAAAACTGATTGATTGATTGATTGATGGATTGATTGATTGATTGATTGATTGATTGATTTCCTTTTCAATGTGAACATATTCAATTGTCATTTTGAAGGAGAAAATGATCAAAAAAGGCTTCAAAGAATTCTCTTGAATTCGTTACTAATCAAACCGTAGAATATGTCTTCTTCCTATTACAGTTCGTTTGTAATTAATGGCATCGTTAGTTGCTGTATGCAGCCCCCTTGCTCAGTACATCTCGGACAACAATTACGATTTAACGATTCAAAACAAAACACTAAGGTCAAAAAGCCACATCTTAACTGTTAATTTTAGGGGCTGAAAATGAAGTAATCGTACTTTTATGTATTTGCGTGAGAATATCTATAGTTGCTCCAATTTTTTTTAGAAAATGAAAAGAATCGGGCAAACAAAGTATGGTTTCGGGCTACAATTAGACTGTCGTTTGCAAGAGATGTGAGTTCATTGTTTTCAGGACATCTGTAGTGTAATTACCAGTCTGAGAATTATGCCATTGGCGAAGCTGCACAAAATTGTATTTTGTTGAATAGAGATAGTTACGCTTCGGCTGAACTCAATCACATTTTCAATGATGTTTTGTTTCAAGATATAGATGGCTTTGCCATCTCTCAGCAGTTAAATTATTTCACCTTAAATAGATTATGCTTATATATATATATATAAGAATTTAGAGAGTACAACATCATCGTAAATCCGTGGGGGGGGGGGAATGGGGAGATATATCCCCCATCTTTCCCTCTTTTTCGAGAGGGGATGGCGTGTACAAATATCCCCCCTCATTTTATGGAAAAATGATATTGTAATTAATCAGTTCGTGAAATTTTTCATAAGAATGTCATAAACGAAGGTCATACACTGGAATTTTCATTTGAAATGCTCTTAAAAACCAAAACAGTGGTTATTTTTGGCTCGCTCGCTTCGCTCGCTCGTAAAATAAAAATTAAAATGTGTGTAAGGGGCTCTGTGCGGGTGGATGAGGGTGTGTGTTTATACTTAGTGTGAGTTCAACAGAAAACAAAAAAATCAGCAAAAAAGTCGATCCCCCCCCCCTCCACTCCTCAAAGTGGATTTACGCCGGTTTACTACAATATTTCTTTTTCACCAGAAAATATCGCGAAATATACTAGTATATGCTTGTACATTGTTAATTGATATTTTCCTTGTTCACGTCTTGCTTTTCCGTTATTGAAAGTATTTTCTGTTGTTATAGTTTTCTCTGAAGGTTTCCATGTTAAGCGAGCATTTACATTTGAAGACTTTCGTCAGCACCAAGTTAATAGTCTAAGTAAAAAAGGCTCTTGATATATCTTTTGTCCAAAGAACCCATTTAAGGGCTTACAGAGGAAGAAGACAAGGTGAAGAAAAAGAAATAAAGAAGGAGATAACGATGATGATCATTATGATTATGATGATGATGATGATGATGATAATGATGATGATGATGATGATGATAGAATGATTTATCCATGATGCTGTTGCAGATAATAATGGAAGTGATGAGTAAGATGATAGTAATCAGGGCCGTACGAAGAGGTTTTTTTCCGGTTGGGGGGGGGGGACAAGACGCGTACAAATTTTCGAAGAAGCTCTAAAGCGAGGGAGCGAAGTGACCAAGCTGGTCACGAGGTGAAAAAATGAAATTGAAAGATTTAGTGCACACTTTTCGTGGATTTTGTGAAAATATTCAGTAAAAAAGTTAGTTATCAAAATTTCTGGGGGGGGGGGGGGGAGGGACCCCCCCCCCCCCTCCCCCCGCTGCGTACGGCCATGATAGTAATTGCATGATTATACCAAATTTGTACACATTTACTTTCAGGGGTACTTGGCATAACGGCTTCCATCTACGTCCTACTGTCACTGTTCAATAGTAAAGGTCGTGACCCCACCCAAAGGTCTCTCCGGATCAGCCTAGCTCTTGGAGACTTGGGTAAGTAACAAACCCCCTGGTTACTGCATGGAACCGGGTGCCCCTGTATTAAGTATATGGGAATATAAGAATATAGTAATGAAGGGTTGGGTTAAGGCTTCCCCATGATACCTCTCTGAACAATTAGAGTAACAACCGATGCCTGCCTAGCTCTTTGGCGTCACTCAGTAGAAAGGGGGCATGGAGACCCCCTCCCCTAAAGGAAGCAATGAACATTTTGGAGGCAGATACAAGCCTATTTTTTCTATTGAAATTTGTCGGCACTTCAAGTTCAACTGAGGCTGTTGTTTCAAAGCTCGAACCCAAGACCTCACAGTAGATAAGTGACGAGACAGCAAACTGAATGCCTTAAACGTCTTTTCTCCATTTGCCCATGCAATATTTTCAGTAGAGAAGACGCAAGTAAAGCTATTAGACCTATATTGCTCTAACACTGTTGTTGTTTATCGTTTCTTCTTTTTTCCCATGTAGCAATCGGCATCATGAGCCCAGTGGTAGCCGTATCGAGTTTCTCTGAGGAGTGGGTCTATGGTTCGAGCGGGTGCCAGACCTATGGCTTCGTAGCCAACTTCTTCGGGTTAATCAGTATCTGGAGTCTGGTTGGTATGGTGCTACATCACTATCAGAGTTCCAAAATTGGGGCTAAGAAAGGTAAGGATGCACGGGGACCGGCGCTGTTTTACATGCAATAATCAGTGGACACCTTATCTCGAGGCACATGCAGTGCACTTCATAGATTTCAGTTGAATTCTTGATGCTCTGTCGCATTACAGGAAGGCATAATGCGTGACATTATGAGAAATCTGGAGCAACATCTCACACTACGTACCCTATCTAGGTCGACACTATTATCACGATAATTATGGCAATTGACCGGAAAATTACACTGGCTTAAAGTTTAATGGCAAACTGAGATTTTGGAGGATAAATCGTCAGTCTTGTTGGAGTCGATTCGGAGATGTATGGCGTCGCATGCTGGTTGTTATTCATTACAGTGAGCTAATTGAAATGAGGTATTTTATCAAGGATAATAACTGTTCCAGGGTAGTTGTCCGTGGTGGTGATGGTGGTAGCCCGTGGGTGACATATGCTCCGGCGATAATTGCTACGGCAATGTCGTAAAAGATACACAGGTTTCCATAGGGTTTTAGGTTACAGGTTTAGGGATAGGGTTGAGATTATGCATAGCGTTTGGTCCAGGGTTAAAGTTCAGTATTCGGTTTGTGTACGAAACTGACGTGGAGCAATATTTGTCACCAGAGTATTTGTCGTTGATTCATTCCGTAAGACAGTTGTCCTTATACGGGAATTATTGTGTAAATGTAAGCATAACCCCGTGTCATCTTTACTATAAATAATTTTTTCTTCTTCGCTTTCCCCATCTTCCTCAACATCCTCCTCCTCCTCATCACCACCACCATCATCCTCTTCATCATTATTATCACCGCCATCATCGTCGTCAACATCGTAATCACCATGACTACTACAACCACCGTCATAATCCCCAACCCTAAAGATGACATCAGCAGCCGCTACTCCATGATCATCGCCCTCATCTGGGGTGGGTCCTTCTTCTGGTCGGCCACGCCCCTCCCTTTCATCGGATGGGGACGGTACGTCATCGAGCCCTTCGGCACCGGGTGTCTTCTGGACTTCGCCGATCGTAGCCCGGGCTATTTCCTCTACCTGGTGGGGTTCTCGACGCTTGGGCTCGCCTTCCCTATTGCTCTCCTCATTTTGCGGGGTCTTAACTACGAAAAAGTCCCCATTGAATCAGTGATTGTGAGTATCGACGTTCAAAAGTAATGTGAATCGTATCGTTCTAAAATCTGAAGTAGGCCTATATAAATAGAATTGAAGACCGGGTGCTAAAGGGCGTTTTGTCCCTTATTTCTAGAGCTAACGTTGAACAAAATGATTTCGTCCCATTAAAACCATAATCTGTGTGTCACGGTTTCTTCTTTCTGTTTTAAGACAGCTTCCTCTCATTTGTCATGTCTACATTTAAAAAACAAACATCACAGAGAGTGTCACTTGTCCCTTTGGCGTAGGGGAGGGTGTCATACCGAATATGTCGACAGGTTTGCCTGCCTTTTTCCAAAATAACTGGCATACACTTCTCGACTCGAGAATTGCCGACAAATTGTCATGGGGAGCGGGTGGGGTCATCCCGCCATACCATTTCGAGTGACATGTATCTGAATTATCTATATGAATACCTAGGATCTACCACACATTCAAAAGAAGGGGTAATTAACAAGATTAACAGTGGTGTCCCTAGGTCGGAGAGGGAAACAAGAAAATAATTCCTTGCCGGCAAAAGTTGACAATGTCCTTTAAAAGCTATAAGGCAAATCACGAATATTTTTCAGTCCTAGTCGAAAATTCCGAGTAAATTGTCAACAATTTTAGTTAGACACCCCTCCCCCTTCCGACCTCTTCCATAGAGAGTTTGGGACGCCCCTTGCCATATATAAAGTTCAAAGTTCAAGTTCAAGTTCATATATTTGTATGCTGTGAATATGGCCATACGCAGCGGGGGGGGGGGGCAGGGGGAAGTTGCCTTCCCCCCGAAATTTTGAAAACTCACATTTCTTTACTGAAAATTTTCATAATATCCACCCAAAACTGCACCAAATCCTTCAATTTCCCTTTTAAGAATGCAAAAGCGCCCTCGTGACCAGCTCGGTCGCCTCGCTCCCTCGCTTTTGAGTTTCTTCGAAAATTTTTACTCGTCTTGCCCCCCCCCCCGGAAAAAAATTTCTGCGTGCGGCCCTGGCTGTGAAGTGTATTTAAGTCGAAGGGATGGGAATAGTTATTACATTGTCTCGGCGAAAGACAGTGGCCAGCTTCACGCATTTTTTGTAACAAGAAAGTAATGTGAACTCTTTGAATATGTATATTGTCGTTTAGGCTTGCTGGAAGGCAGTCCTCGCCCTTTGCTTTTATTGGGGATGCTACGGACTGGTCGCCGTCGCGACCGCCTTGGCTGGGCCCGGCCGAATCTCCGTTCGCCTCTTCGCAATTGCCCCACTCCTCGCGAAGACTTGCCCTATCGTCAACGCAGTCTTATTCGGGGATACTCTGACGTTGGACGAGGCTTCGAACACCAAAGAGCAGAAGAAACACTGAACAATATTATGAAAGTAATCAGAGGCGGGTTAGGAATGAGGTGGGGGTTGATGTGACCAGCCTGTTCAAACTACATAAACGACCTTTAAACCACGAATCGACCGGCCCTGAGCCTTCTTGCATAAAAAGTAGCGATTAAATGCAACTAAAAAAATAATAAATAAGCGCAAGTCCCAAAATAATCCATCCTGATTGGCTGAAAATCAGGTGGCGTTTAATTTTTGCGTTTTTAACACAGCTCTTTATGCAAGAGAGCTCGGACTCCAAATATCGTGATGGAAAACTCCACAAATTCCTCATGAATAGTCAGTCATTGTGGCCCTCATGCGGTATATACTCTCATAAACAGGAGCAGAAATTCAATCTTTTAGAAGTCATTTAGCGATTAAGTAGAGTGGAAATCCAAGTGAAAGATGTAGAATCGGGGAGTTGAAACAACAGAGACTCCCTGGTCAGTGGAATCACTCTCAGAAGATTTATTCAAACCACTAACTTTAGAATGGATTTCGAGATATTTTGAAGAGGATTCAACTCTAAAACGATGTGATCCCTAAAAAAATGACTCCTATAAAAGCGTGGTTTGCCACTCTTATGCATTATAAGAACAGGCACATGATTATACTAGTGTTTGTGGATGTCATTTGTTGCTGTTGTTTATAGTGTTGCTAGTTTGATTGTTGTTTTTGTTGTTGGTGACAGTGGTATAGCTGATACTTGAAAAGCTGTGGATATTAAAATGGCGATCTCATGCTTATAGAGAAGCTTTGATTCTCCAACTCTATGGTGCTTTAGAAACGAACCTCTAATTTTTGCCCCTTGTCCCCCTCCCCCCTTTCTGAATATAATTATTCGTAGTGATTTTACCTGCCAGTGCTTTATTATTATCTCTGTATGTAACCGAGGTAGTATACAACTCTTGTCAGAACACAAATCCACTTTAATTTTCACAGTGAAATTTCCCAGTAGCATCAGGAAATGTGAAAGGTTTTCTTGCTTTTGTATCATTAAATTTCTATTCTTAAAAGTGGTCATTTACATTGTATAGACCTAGACTACTTTATGCGAGTCTCTTTCCAATAATTACGTTGCTTGTTTCCTTAGCTTTCCTTAGCTTCTTCGACTTTCCCCTTCATCTATAATTTCTATTTTTCTTCTTTTTCCCTCTTGTAATAACCAATCCACGACCCATATTATTGTAATGAAGAGTCTCGTGTGTCTCAGTATTGTCAAACAGTATTACACAGAATTTTCTAAGAGGTAATAGAGATGTATTTGATGTGCTTATGGAATGTTTATTGTGAAATGTTGTAAATAATTCTTGCATGTTAAAGTTCTGGTTGTGTGTGTCATTGTCAGGAACTCGTCCGGTGGGAGTTCACTTGGAAGAAAATAAAAATGATATGCAGATGATCAGTTAAGTGAAGTGCTAATGAAGTAAAGAGAAAATTAAGACAACATTTTAATATATACAGGCTGGTAAAAACATGGCGGTTGTATTAGCTGGATCTTTGTCACTTGAATATGTTGAACATGCAACTTTTACGTGCCTCTAAGGAGTATAGAGCAGTTAGTTACATAGGATATTATTGTTGCGATCATTACATTTCTAAATGGACAGAAAAAGATAATTATTGTTATTATCACCAAGAAAGGTATGTCAACATGCATCTTTAGTCGTGAGGAGGTAGTAAATAGTGTGGATATAATATATTTCAGTATAGAAAGATAGGTATATTGTGACATGAATACTCAGACGCATTCCTGCAATCTTTAATGCATTCGTTTAATTTTCCTGATCCTTTTGGCCGCACTCCATTGCTTTTTGCTGTCCATACTTTGTGATAGAACGCTTGGTTTCCTATCGTGCTCATGCATCGCACAGGCTGAACATCGAATCTAGTTGTTATTTTGCTGTTTCTCCATGTGACGTGCAATATAGGCAAACCCTGTTGAGATGTGATACCATGGATTGCGAAATCAAGATTTCAAACGAAATAGTCACTTATCATTATGATTATCAGCACTTTTATCATTTAGTGAAAAATGGTAGAGATTTCTAGTCCTAGGTATTGTGACAGTACAATTATTTATTGTGATTTGTATGTATAATGTCGAGAGCAACAACCATCTTGCTATACTCTAAAAATTGATTAGATGAGGTACGTAGTGCTAATCATAATCTTTTGACTTATAAAGTCATGATCAAAACTGTTGTTCAATTCGCACAAAATAAATGAGTTATATGCCATGTGGTGTCTTAATATTGAAGAAAGAAATTATTGAACCTGCACATTTTACCCAAATTGTTATATGTATATTAAAATGCATACGTTGTTTGTACATTATTTATCGTGTTGCTAACGACCCATGATGTCAAACGTGGAAACCCATCACATATATCTATGCCCATATATTTACATGTATAGAGTGATCGCTATTCATTGCGGTTTCGCTTTGTAGCATAAGTAAAGGTACCTCCCCCCCCCCCCCCCCTTCCTGCGACGCCCATTAAAACTTTGCATTAAATAGATTGGGACTGAAATTCTCTTGGAGAAATCCAATGGCCGTGCTCCTTGCAAAAATAACGTACAATTGTGTAGTTTCAGAAGTGGTATTATATGACTGTGCTTTAATTGGGCAAACCGTACTAACTGCCCCCCCCCCCTTTTTAGTAGCCTATTCTATCTACGGGCACTCAGACCATAAATCGACCGGCCATCAAGCCTGCGGAGAAAAACCCCTTGGCATGGTCCGCCCCTGAGCATGCATGCAAGACCGTATAGATCATTCTGAGTAAGTCTGAAATAAAAGTAATCTGAATTTATCTAGAGTTTTATGAAAGGGTTCGAGACAGAGATAGTCGACGACAAAGAAGGAGCGATTGAAGACCATAGCTGATGAGGTTTATGTCTTGTTTTATTTGTTCTCAACATCACAAAACAGCGTCTGTATATGAATGACAAAAATTGTATATATAGATTAAAGGAAAGGCGATACACATATCTCTTGGTTTGGTTATCAAAGCACCAAAACAAGCAAAAAAGTAACATTGTCAATTATTAACTATATTTCTTTTCTATCAAAGCCACCAGTTAGAGAAGGCAAATGAAGAAAAATAATACAAAAATCACATTATCTTTCTTTGCATGCATCAAAGGAATGTTATCATATTCAGCGACAAAATTGTAAATTCAACTAAAGATTAATTGTGATTTTGTTATTAACATTTCAATATTGGCCCTTTCTGTTCCATATTATATAAACTCAATCCTCACATTAATGAAATTCAGTGAATAAATGAAACGGTGGTGTAAATAATTATGTCAGCTTTTACATACTCCTTCATAATATGCCGGGATAATATGTGAACAATGCAAATTTCCATTTAAAAAAAATCTACATTTGGGCAATAAAATGTCTGAATGTGAATGTGAATCTGAATCTAAATCTGAATCTGAATATAAATACAAGATACCCCATTGAATCATGACATACAAATACTTACAAACACGGCAGACAACCCCAACTCTTTAGTCACCAGTCAGTACAAACAACACTGTACTAACTCGTGCTAGGTACATGCATACCACATGCAGCTTCACAAGGCATTCATTGGCCTTTCCAGATGTCCTAAAAGTAATATGAAGTCAGTAACAAATATTACTTTCAAATGATTACTTCCATAACACATTGGTTACTATATTTAAACAAAAGTAAAGTTTGTTATAATTTCACTTTTTACTATCTCATATTTTGCATACCTTCAATAATCAATAAAAATTGTTTGACACAAGAAAGTCGAATTATCATAGCGCTTCAAATTTGTCTATGTACAATGCAGTGCAACAATCTTAATAAATGTTAACTGTGAGGCAGTGGAGCTGCAGGCAAGAGCTAGGGGCACAACGTCCAAAAACTTTTATAAGAACGAACGATGCCCCTAAATTGAAGTAATGAGGATATTTCTTTCTTTCTCTCTCTCTCTCTCTTTCTCTATCTCCAAAGATCGCTCGAAACGCTCGCTCGCACTCACTTATATCTATCTCAGGCAAGCCTTATGAAATGTGTTGTAATCATGAAATCTTATCATTTCTATTCATGTCGAGATTGTGCTTAAATTCAAAACCCCTTTTCAGTTTGACATTTTCTGTAATGAAATATCGGTCGTGATGTGACCTAAAAATGCACTGAAAAATATAGCCTGGTCAATGAGGAAAACGACCGGGTTAATGGATGAATGATATCAAGTATACCAACACGTTGTATACCCCCAAAACGCACTTTTTCTTGTGCTCACCCTTTGTAAGTGCCCCATTTCCCCCCAAAGTGCCGCCTGGTGCCCCCCCCCCCCCCACTTTGAAAGACGCTCCTCTGCACCTGCGGGATCGAACCCACGACCTTCGCATCGTCACTCAATTACGTCACCTGTACAAAATCTTCTTATCTTCATTATATTATTTTCACTAGCCCATATGGACTTGCTTACTATACGTTTGGATTTTTTTATTCCTCCCTATTTGACCATGATAAAGGACAGAGGCCTAATATCCCTTTCATGATTGCTACTATATGACATCGATACCCATGCATGTATACCCACTTTATACACCTCAGCCAAGATACGGTACCTTTTCCCAGACTTTCAGGAAAGTGGTGCACCGCGAACAATAATTGCACATGGGGTCTCTCTAATAAGATACAGTCACGGCCGTAACCAGAGTTTGATGTTTGGGAGGGGGGGGGGGGGGGTGGGCAACATAACTGAATATTGATCGCCGGGGAGAGGTCTAAGGGGAGGGGGTGTCTCCCTTCCCTTTGGATTTTTTTTCTTATCTAGGGGGGCTAAGATGCAAAATGGTGGGCTTTCTGACATAAGTACCTCCTGTGTGTTTTATTGTTCCATAAAATAAAATTTCACCCCCCCCCCCCCCCCTCGTGGCTACGTGCCTGGATGCAGGCAGATAAAGCCTTCATAAATATGCCACAGGCATAGTGCTCTCATATATCTGACCAACTTTCCAATTAGATACTTTAAAAGTATATTTAAACGTGATATCAAAGGTTCAAGCTGGAAAGGGGGATTTGTATAGGGAATCGATGGAGTCTGGTGGTGTGTCTATTGTTTACAATCATGACGCACGCATTTGGTGTCCATTCACACTCATCAAAAAGTTTAAGGGAATTTTCGAAACCTAGCTTCTGTCAAATTTGGACAACCATCAAACATGGAGGCTATTGCAGTATTCTTCAAAGTGACTCTTCCCAATTACTTCCAGAGTCTACCTATTCCAGAGACCTTTGGAGGTTTGCTGGGGTTAACAGGTAGGTTTTTTCTCATTTTGCTTGATCGCAGTCATAACAATAACCAGGCCCCAGCTAGCTATCTGGCTGAGCTAGCCTAGCTAGCTGCATGTATATGTGTAGAGCATGCGCAATAAATGATACGCCATTACCTCTGACATAACGGTGAACAGTTCTGCGGTGCCGAGAAGGTCCCGAGCTGTAAACCCCTCTGATACATCTTCAAATTTGCATTTTCTTTGAAAAATCAACGTATTAGAAACCATGGAAGGTAAGAGGGTACTTTTCCATATCATATCGAAGGATTTTCTTCATGTTCATGGTTTGTTTTCCTCGTATTAGGTGCGAAATCACTACGCAGTACCCTGCGCAGTACGCAGTTGCACTGCAATTGCAGTGGATATGTAGCCTTATCATTATCTATACACATAACACAGCCCTGGCGCTGGCTAGCTATTGCGAGCTATGGATGAATGCCTCTCAACCTCAATCATGCAGCGAGCCCAATGGTAATCAGATAAAAGAAGGGGGGGGGGGGCTGTTGTCACTGTAGATGATACAGCGTATTTTGAAATGTTTCATTTTAGTTTCATGTCTATGTAGGGAACGCTTTACTCAAGGCCAGGTTGGTTGTTGAGCTGAGATGAGTGAGCATGATGATGTTCTTTCATACATGTAGCTAGATCTAGTCACAGCCACAGGGTCAGAGATGCATGATGTGGGCTTCGAGTCAGCATAATTTAAAGTAATTCAGACATTTGAAGCATGAATTGGAAATATGTGGAACTGGAAATTCTCATCTATGTAACAGAGTTTAAAGTGTTGATTTGTAACCAGGTAACTCTGATAAGGCATCAACTTGATGCTTCATCAGAGTTACCTGGTTACAAAGGTTCTGGGGCAAGACTTCCTTTTGCGACAGCCACCCAACATGCAACAGTGATGCAAGGTGTGCTTTATTCTGTTAGGAAATTTGGGTGGCTGTCGCAAAAGGAAGTCTTTCCGGTTCTGGAGTGTAATAGCTTTCTCATAGTCATAGAGTCTAAGAGTCTACAGTAATATTTTGGGAAGTAGACTCGACATTTGCAAGCCAGCTTACGTGGCGTTCACTGTAGAATCTAGACTTCCCAGCACATTCTGTCTCGGTATTCTGACATCGACCATTTTCATGAATGAATGTTTATGTGAGTAACTAGGAATGATCTTAAAAGGTAGTACGGTAGCCGACATTTGCAAGTGGCACCCAATCTGCTTAAATGTTTTAGTTTAGATTGCTTTAAAATAAGCCACAGAAAAACACTTGTATTTCAATATTCACAAATTTTCTTTTATTTTCTTTGTTTTGTAAAGGCATCTTCCTGATGCTTTAGGAGTAAAACCATTTGTTTTTCATTTATTCTTTGGAATAATGATGTAAATTTGATAACATGATATTTTTACATAAATATCTTTCATTTGAAATTAAAATTGGCTTATTTCTCTTCAAATTCTGAAACAAATGTGGGCTACTATCTTCAACCTGGAAAAGGTCCCCTCCCCTGTGGTCCCAGGCAGGGCTCCTTGGAGAACAGAGAGTGGATGAAAAAAAAAATGAATGAGGTTCTTATTCTTTCTAATTCCTCAATGATAGGACACAAAATGTACAGGAGCCGAGGGTGAATTTGCATCCAGTAACTGAAAAACCCCATGAACAAATTATCGAGGAAACCTTGAAATGTCGCTCTGGTAGGCTTGAGACCTTCATCAGTGTCCCTTATAAGTGAATGATGGTCCACAGATGTAGAAGATAAAAAGAAAATTGAGAGAGATGGAAAGTTAGACAGGACAATAGACATTTAATGAAATGTCGGTGCAACAAGCAACAAATTTCAAGTGGAGTTGCTGGAAATCTAGTAACAATAAAAAAAAAAATTTTCCTTCAGTAGCGTAGCACTAGCAAAATGTAATATGACATGTCAAACTCCCCTGCTTCATAATGGCATAAGGCAGCAAGGGAGTTTAACATACTTATCGTATTATTAGGCTAAACATAGTGGCACAAGAAGATATGTAAAGAATGCAAAATGTATACTGTTATCTGTATTGCTCGTCTTTTTTTTTTTTTTAACGAGTCTTTATATGCCACTCCATTTCACTAAACAGACTTAAAGAGCTTTTTTTTTTTTTAAATTGTAAAGAACCCCATGGAAACAATGAGAAGTTAAGGCTTGTTCCACAATCACTTTTATATATTTAGGTGCTGATTGGCTACGCATGGTACCCTTGATTGGGACTCTGGGAGCAGTGATCGTTCTCACGGTCATGCAGATCCGTCGTGGAAAGTGTTCTGACCAGGTCAACAGGTCCATTGAGAAAGACAAGGCTAAGGTTGTGCACTCCTTTGATATTGAAGACCTTGGTGACAAGGAAGCCTTCTGCCGCTGCTGGAGATCGAAGAAGGTAAGGTCTTTATGGTGCTAACAAAGTTCGTACAGTACAGTACTTCATTGTACATGACGAATACCCATCGTTTAAAACTAAAACCCCGATTTGATTTTTGCAACTTCTAGACACCTGAGATTGCAGTAAGCTAAATAAACAAAAGCGCTGAACAACTAATCACCTTGCCGGAGAAACGATCGACCTTCACAGTTTGATAAGAGAGAGAGAGAGAGAGAGAGAGAGAGAGAGGAAGGGAAAAAGAGAAATACACTGGGGCTATACATGCCTAATGCACGCGCGACGGGCTAGTTTATGGAGTTTAAAATGTTGCTAGAATCGCAATTTCTGGGTCATTTTGCTTTGAAGTTTAATTTTGGTTTTCATCTAAATTATGAGTGACTTTTGGACATGGCACTATCTTAAAACAGGTGAAAGATATATTTCCTACTTCACATTTCCTTTCAGGCAGTGCAGTGTTAAGAGTTTGTTAACACTATCACTATTACATAAGATGATGAGGAGTGCAGCTGTAATCCAAAACCACCACCTCTCGTGCGAAGATGCTAGTACTGATAAGACTTTTAACGTGTCATTTGGATAGCGGGTAGCTGTACCCCACCTAAGATGCATGGGATCATGTGCTAAAGTGGTGGGGTCTATTTTAAACAAGGGATTTTCATAATGTATGCAAGGATGCATGTAGGATTGGCAGGTTTTGCACAATCATTACAAAGGTCAAAATCTCTCAAGTACTCTTTGCACATCCTCAGTAATAATGAAATTTGTCTATGCAGTGAATGTATCATTTGTAAGAGATTCGGTGGTGAAGGCTCACTTGTATATTGGTGGGCACCTTGATTTTCAGCTGAGACTAGGTTCAACCATGTTAATAATCCAATTTAAGTAAAAGTATGCAGTAAGAGTGGTTGTACTAAAATATTTAGTTAATTCCAACGGGACAGTCTTGGCAGTATACTCCCTTCTAATATCTCCCTGTGAAAGCTGATCCATATTAGCTTACTGATAGGAATTTTAACAATACCAGCATTTGTACAGTGTAAGGTGATAGTGCAGTATCCAATGTCCATGTGCATGCCAGTACATTGTGTTTAGGAGAAACTCGAGTTCTGGTCATGCAATTACAGTCTAAAAGAAACTGTTTCAAAGCGATTGGGAAAGGCTGGTTTAGAAGTGAATAAAATTGGTCTATTCCCCAGGTTTTAAAATCATCATGGTGATAAGAAATCCACTCATTTGTGTTTAAAAGCACATGTATTACACACAGAATCGAGACCACACACATATTTTGGGTTCGAACACTCCAGCTCTTTCTTGTTATACATGTATTTCAAACATGAGATGAGGGCATTTGAAGAGCAATCCTTTTCAGGGGATATGGCCATTATGATATTCTTCCAAACTGTAATGAAAATAATTATAAAACTCAGAAATTATTTTTCACCTTTCTCAGAAGTCAAGCATCTCTTTAAGCTACCCCACAGAGCTAGTGTGTGGAACTAACAGTCATGTAATAAGCTGCAGGAAATAAAATAAAATGTAGGTCATTTGGAGGGAAATGGTAGGTTAACAATGCATTTACCAGTAGTCTTGACTGCTTGTACATATATGCAGCTTCACTTGCTAAAAGCTTCAAACATTATATACATGTACTGGTAATCCACCCCCCCCCCCCCCCCCACATTTATTATTTGATATTCTCTTAGGCTAATAGAGATCTGGTTAAATTGTATGGTTAAATTCTCGCGTTTCACTTTCTTTGCGCCCTCATTCAGTTCAGCTGCGACAGTTTATTCTAGGGCATGATGGATTGACAACAACCATCAAGACCTTGCACTTTATTCGGCTTTTCCGCTACGATTCTAAATGATTACACACTTCTAACACTTCATATTTTCCCTGGGCTCTCACTGCTAGTTCTACTACTGTATAAGCTGAAATTTTCACGGTGGTTTTATTTTCGCGAATTTCACGAATCACTCACCTAACGCGAATTTAACAACACGCGAAAATATCCGCACATAAATTTGCTTTTTACCTCTCAGCGCAGCGTCATCGGCACATAGTACAGTTGTCATTGCCTAAAAGTATGCACTATGCATGTTGAAAGTGCACTGCAGCAGTCCTTCACCCCGTGTGTATGTAGCATAACACACATAGACACACAGAAATTGTCACTCACCACAAGTAAGCTCCATACATGGTCATCTCTAAAACCCCTATAAGAAACCCAATTCTGCTTCCAAAAATATGGAATTGGTGCCATTTTTCCAAAGCATGCGGGGCTTTAGTGGGGTGGTAAATAAGAGGGTCGCTGAAAACACGCTATAAATCAAGAAAGCAGGGGTTTTATGACAGCATTTTTTATTAATCGCAAGCTACGAGTTTGGTGGTATTGGCAAAAAATAATTAAAAAGCAAATCCTCTGGATCTGCCGATATAGCTCATTCATGTACAAATAAGTTTACTGCAAGTCTTGCTCTTGCGCTCGCGAACTTAACAACTCGCGAAAATGTCTATGAGCCTGTGATTCGCAAAAATATCTGTACGCGAAAATATTGGCGTATACAGTAACTCAACCTTCTTCTTCCCTGCACTTGGGATCCCTCGGTCAGTTGAATATTTCTTCAATTGGTCAACTCTCACTCGCAGTGTCTGCTATCTTGGAAAAAGTTGTTGACCCGCGAGTGGGAGAAAGTAGGCCTCTCATGGTACGGACGTTGGTGGCGCATGCATTGTGAAACGTGAGAATTAAGAATCTGTGAAACCTGATCATAATAATCCTTGATTTTAGCGCACACTTATTATATTTTTCTGTTTTTAATTTTTTCCAGTTCCCATACTGTGACGGTTCCCACAATTCCCACAACAAGGAGACGGGTGACAATGTTGGACCTCTCTGCCTGTCCAGGAAATCTGCAGCAGCATCTTAAAGGAACTCAAACATCATTCACCCCACCTGAATTTGGTTTTTCTTTTCTTTATGCATTTATCCCTTTAAAGTAACATCATAGTTATCACCCATCTAAACAGCTACATGCATAGGTCATACAAGACTATCAATTCTTGTTTTTAAAGGTGATGTTATGGTGCTTGAATATTTTAAACTGCAAATAAAGAGTTTTCCAGGAATGTTAGTTAAACCTGTTAACGCAGGATGTGATCTTGGCACAACAAGCATTTTCCATAAACCCCAGCCCAAGTTATCTCAGGCATTTAGTACGGTTAAGTGCTCGGAAAGTCTACATCAACTCCATATATGGAAATTGAATACCTGTTAAATACAGCAAAACATTGATTCTGTTTTAAAATTCACTGTCCCTCTAATCATCTTCCCAACCATTGCCTAATGTTATGTTTTTTTAAAAGCAATCAAGTTGGGTCATTCAGGTGATGGTGCTTGGTCAGGTTTACCCAAAGGGTGTAAACTTTATCAAGTAAGGGTTAGTATGAGAGATGTCTGTTTCCACAATGTCCGTAAAGTACAGAGGTGAAAATCCTGGAAACATTATTCCCATGTGTAAACGTCCTTTCCATTGGTTATGACATGCGATCATCACTTCTGAATAGCCACAGTTTATGTTAGCAGGGTCATACACATATTGGCTTGTTTGCTGTGTTGTTGATTGCACTTTGTACTTATGAAGTAATTCTCTTTTTAATGAATTTCATTGGGAACTCTTGATTGCAGAATAACTTAACTATGTTGTACACAAGTCTTTCCCTTTTATTTACTCTGGTGATTTTGTTCAATGCATCCTCAATTTAAATGCAAGAAAATTGTCAGCACTTCTTCATAAAATTGGTCAATAGTGTCTTGCTTTTCAAAGTAGATAAGCAATAAGTCATCTTAAAATGGCTGAAGACTGCAGTTCTTCCCTAATAAGCATAACTTCTTTGTTTGAATAGATCCATGTGTAACACCACATATTAATTTACATGAGGTTGCAATTTGAATTTGAAATAGATTTGTTTTTGCCTTTTTATTCTGTTGTGTACATGTCCATCTGAATGTATGTATATTCCAGGTTCTGGTTTATTTAGTGTGTTTAATGATGGAAGAAATAGATTGTGGATTTGTGTGTGGTAAATTTGTATTCTAATTATGGTACAAGGTACAAAATTAGCAATAACAGGCATTTCATAACTTTCATACACTAGAAACCACACTTGCACATTTTTAAAATAGTGCTCTTATACGTCTTCAAAATTTTAAAATTCTGATTAAAACTACAAACTGATAACAAATGTGTTTCTGAGACAATCTAAGGATACGGGGTATTTCAGATTTACGGGAATTCAGAGAAGCCACTTTGATTTGGGGCAATTAGATGACCAGGGGGCCCGTAACACAAAGGTTTGCGATCAATCGCAAATTTAAAACAACCATTCTGATTGGTCCAGGGTGACAGGTCACCTTTTTGAACGAGATGCACATGAAACAATGGTCTTGATTGGCTGTTACAACTTTGCGATTGATTGCAAATCTTCGTGTTACGGGGCCCGGGTCATGGTTGTCCTGTAATGCTAAGTAGTACAAACCAAAAAGTCATATTATCTACTTGAAAAGTCTAAGGGATTGTTTTGGTTAAATAATGATGCCTACATTGCGTTTATGTTGTGTTAACCATTAAGTTTGGTGGTGTAATCAATGATTATGTTGTATACATGAAACATATAGTTTACATAAGAAACAAGAAACCAGCATGTGTTTTAACAAGGAGTTTATCAAATTTGTTACAAGAGGTACAGGAATTTCTTAAGTTGGAGCTGCAAATATTTTCTTGAGAAAATATTTGCAACTCCAGGATTCTAGGATTCCTAGATTCTAGGATTCTAGGATTTCTCTGAGAGAAAAAATGGGCACAAAAGTGATTCACATTGTGAAACTTTGACTTATGCCCAGCATTATACGTTTATTTGTATTGTCTTCATTAAGGAGACCTAAACATCTACAAGAGGATGTAAATTAGTTTTCCAGAGCTCATTTCATCCCTAATTTCCGTCTAACATCGTTTTAAGGCAATCTTTACAGACGTTTGTATATGAATTGAACTCTTGCTAGTACATGTACTATCAGAAGGACTGTTCACTATCCCATCTCTACTCTAATCAGGTGTCTATTTTCTTATGGAATCTGTGGCTATGATACAACAGAGATGTGATAAATTGTCATCTATTTTCCTTGATTGTATTGAACACACAGAGTCGGAAGATGAAACTAACTTGTTATTCGTAAAACGAGTAACTCAATATATGCTTGGTTAGACCAAGTATGAAAAAGGAAGTACTTGTGTCACACTGTTTGCTTACTACATGTCTGTGTCTCTATGTATAAATTTGCCTGTGCTTACAGCATTGGAGTGATTATCATGTTGGTCATAGTGATTGAAAAATCAGAAAAAAAAAAAAAAACATCAGTATGATTCAGTAGATTGCAGGGGAAAAATTACTTAATTTTTTTTCCAGGGCTACTTTTTGAGCCCACCTGCCTGAATTTTCTAATTGTATTGCAGTTTAGATTGGACCCTTTTTTAGTTTTGCAGGGCTCTTTTTGGCATTTTGAGGGCGAATTTGCCCCGAGCCCTCGTGTATTTCTTTTCCCTGGACTAGATTGAAAAAGTTAGATGAATAATTAATTTTTTAATTCCTTTGAATGTTGATGAAATTGAGTCCCCAATCTGTAGGGGATACATTTTTGATATGCCAGATGAAGTTTTATAAATATTCCATGATATATATCCCGATATTAGGCATGCCTTTCAGTAGCAACTGCATGAATCATTCACATTATGACTTAAGTGACTCATTTAAAGAAAATGGAAAGCTCCCATTCTCACTTCAAACAATATTAGTTGGAACATAGTGGTAACTCTGTGAGGACGAATTAGATAAAAAAAAAGATTTAGTTCAATGTAGTCTGGAAGGCTTAAAGCACACCCATGAAGGCTGATGGAAGCAAGACATATGCTTTAAAAGAATAGGAGAGAATGATAGGGGAGTGAGAGAGAGAGAGAGAGAGAGAGAGAGAGATATGGTAAGAAGGTGGGGCAGAATGGAAAGAAAGAGAGAGATATGAAGATGGTGAGAGAGCAAAGAGAGGGGGGGGGGCAGGAAGAGGGGTAGGGAGAAGGTGGGACAGAATAAAAAGAGAAAATAAGAGACATTGAGTGGAGATGGTTAGAAAGCAAGGGCAGAATGGAGAAAATATCAGAGAGAGAGAGAGATGGGGAGAAAGTGGGGCAAAATAAGAGAAAATGAGAGGGATATGGATGAGGTGGACAGGGTTAGAAAGCAAGGGCAGAATGGAGAGAGTATCATAGGGAGGGTGAGTGAGAGAGAGATGGGGAGAAAGTGAGGCAGAATACAAAGAGAGAATGAGAGAGATATGGAGGAAAGGGTGAGAGAGCAAGCCTAATGGAGAGAGTATCAGAGAAAGAGGGGGGGGGGGGGGGGGAATCGGGTGGGAGGGAGGGATAATGAGTATGCACCAAAGTGAATATGCAGAGCTATAGATCCCTGGTAGGAGATGACAGGTTCGTTCAGTGCTGAGCCATCTCTACCATGTCTACATGACTGAAACCAAGTTCATGCATAGCGCCCTCGCATAAATGCCATCATCATGATCAGGCATAGGGCTTATTGTTATCAAGATTCTGCATCATGTAGTCAGCTTGATGCTGTTCGAATCACATGTACAAAATTGACGTGCAAAATTGCGCCAGTCTTACTTGTTGCATGAAATAGTGAATTCTGGAGGGACCTAATCGTCTTCTTTTCTTGTTTCCCCCCTTCTCCCCCCCCCCCTTTCTAAACCGTCATAATTTCATGGACTTAAATTCCCCATAGTCAAGACCTCGCGATTTTTATTTTCATTTTCATTTTATTCTTATTTTTCAAAATCAGAGGTCTTTCTTATTAGCCATTAACCTGCACTAGGCTAATCCATTATCACATGCTTATACTCAATTACATTCAGGTGTGCGCCTGAAGCACCTGGAGGGGGGGGGGGTAAACATCCCGGGGGCTCACCTTTTTAGGGGCTCTTGTTTCCTCGCCCCCAATATGAAACACAAGGGTAGGACATTCACTTCCATTTTCCCATCCTTCTCTTTGAAAGAAATATCCTTTGTTATATGATCCACATCAGGTTTTCTTTCTTTGACTTATCCTTTTGGCTAAAAAAAAGGAAAGAAAGGAAAGAAAGAGACGGGTACTCTCCTCGTTTTTTACTTCTGTAAGGCTGAATTATTATTATCATTATTATTTGTTTGTTTTTTTTTAATTTTGGGGGGAAGGGGCTTTTATAGGGGTGAAAATGCATTTCGCCCCTCCACTTTTTCGGGGGGGGGGGGGGGGGGCGACCGCCCCTCCTCTCCCTCCGGTGCCCTTGAGTTTACATCCATCCTATTTATTCGTTTCTTGGACGACAACGAGTTTGCCGTGTGTAAACACATCAAAAATGAGCCGCCGTTTCTTTATATTTCGACTGTCACCTTATAAGAATAACGAATGTGGACAATAATACTTCGCGGAGTTTTATACAGAAAACACCCTGTGAATAAAGTGTAATTTAAAGATTCTTCAGTGTTTGGCCATCCCTCGAGCATGTTTTAGTATACAATCATTTTAAAGGAGAAACAAATTCGAAACTCCGTGTTCCTGGCCTACATTATATTCTCTGACTGACCCCCAAACTGTTGGGTAAAAAATACTTGCTTGCATGTTACTTATCTTATAAAAGGGGATTGTCATTGGGCAAAGGCAAAACGTTACCCAAAATGAGGCAATGAGCATAAAATTGCCAAAGGTGGACAGAGGATTGAGCTTAAAGGTCCCTAGATTCATGGTCTCTTCTAAATTGGCTTTTCAAAGAGAGAGAAAGACTGAGAGAGAGAGAGAGAGGAGAGAGAGGAGAGAGAGAGAGAGAGAGAGAGAGAGAGAGAGAGGGAGAGAGAGAGGGGGAGGGAGAGGGAGAGAGAGCGACCGTGAGAGAGGGGAGCGGGGGGGGGGGGGAGGCAGGGGGGAGGGGGAGGGGGAGGGGGAGGGGGAGGGGTAATATTACCCAGAGTTCGTTGCTCCGATGGTTCATAATTTTAAAGAAAAAAAATCCAATACATACCATGGGATTCATATTCCGAAAATTCGTAATTAAGAAAAAACAATTCTGTTCATAATTCGAAACAATATGATGTATTACTCACAAGGCTCCTTTTTCCGAAAATAAAATGATATCGGAAATGAAAAGGGGTTATGAATTTCGGGGGGGGGGGATGTCAGGAAATGGTGTGACGAGAAATTGAGCGTTTATCAATTCGTCGGGGGAGGAGGGCACCTCGGAGCCCACCCCCCCCCCCCCCTTCCCGTAAAGTATTAAGAAGCCTCTCCCCAAAACACATGTATACATTTCCATGAACAAACAGAAATTTGTTAAACTGTGTCAATCATATTCCAGTCGAATCCGTGAATCAGAAACATGACGGTTGTGTGGAAAAGGTTGAAGCTTAGAGTTTTTAATTTAGTTCTTATCTTTTGGACTGAAAGTCATTACTGAAGCCTGAGAGTGTGTAAACAATAGCTTAGCTATAATGACCATTTTGTAAATGCATTTCAAGATCTTGTTTTTAGACAAATAGTATTACGTAATTCTGTACAAACGTAAAGGCACACATTTTCTTGAATGTCAACGGTGGGCCTTATTCGTCGGAATTACGGTGTCATTAAACGTAATTTCTTAATCAATGAATTTACCCCCTCCACGAAAAAGGTACAAAATATGACTCAATATATAAAAATTAGAACAAACAAAAATCACTCTTTCAACAAGCCATTTTTCACATGATAATAATCGACCATTCCCTGATTTAGAACGGTCGCTGTCTCTCAAGGCCCTGTCACATATTAGCGAATGGAGCTACGAATGCCTAGCGAACAGCTATTTTTTGGAAAAGTCCAGATACGCTCAAATACGCTCAAATTCTTGGCCACAATAGGGTTCTAAATTTTTGAACATGTCCAAAATAGAAAATCGGCTCCAGCGTATCTCTGCGAACACCTACGAACAGCTAACGAATACCACGTACGTCAAACGTGTCACGAACGAATGGCAACGAACACGAACACAATGATGTCCAAATTTTCGAATACGTTAGGCATTCGTTGGCTCGATTCGCTAATATGTGACGGGGCCTTCAGTTTTATTACGTTCAGTAAAAATTAAAAGATTGATCACAACAAACCACATGAATCACCATGTATATATGAAAAGAATGTTCGAATTTTCAAAGATGCTTTTTATCACCGGCGTAAGTCCGTTTCTAGGAGTGTTGGGGATATATACTTTTTATCATTTTGAATTGCTCCTTGCATTCGATTCTGAATTACCAATGTAGAAAAAATGAATTTTATTTTTAAAGAGAAGATAGCACAATGAAGATCATCAAGTAATGTTAATGCATCTTCCGACATTCAGTAAACCCCAAAAAAGAATAATAGGGGGAAAAAAGATTTCGCCTTTCCAAAAATAGGTCTAAGGGGTTTTCCTTTATTTTATATAATTGAAACATATTGAAATTTCTGATAAGCTATACCCCGAAAGCAAGGCTGTTTTGCTTGGAACATGACGGGCGTAATTTCATCATTGGATCCAGTGTAACATTACAATTTGAAATACACATACCTACATGGCAGAGGCTGTGCCAGGGTATTTTCACGGGGGGGGGGGGGGGGGGGGGGGGGGGGGGAGGGGGCAAGATGACCCACAGGTGAGTTTATTTACGTTTTAAATGAACAAACAGGGCTATTATAGTTAATGACCCTACCCTTTCCTCTTCTTTCTTCTTCTTCTTCTTTAGTGGATCCCTCCATTTCCACAAGGGCTTATGCTGTATATATTCTTTTGTAGATTGACTTTGTTTCATATTTGAAGTTCTGTAAACGTATCCTGTCATTGTACAAAAAATATGAATGCTTATGTATGTTTGATTTTCTTTCAAAATTTGTTGTTTTTAAAAATGAAAAATAAACTCTTGAACTCCTGAACTCTTTCTTCTTCTTCTTTTTCTTCTTCATGGTCTCCCTATTCTTATTCCTCTTCTTTTTTTGTGATCAACTGAAAAATCATAGGGGGTGGTCCCCCCCCCTTCCCCTGTAGTGTCGCTCCTGCTATATGGTTACCCAATTCGCTTATTTCGCATCAAAATAATTATGATGTGACAAACAACAATAGAACATGCAGCTAGGTGAAGCTTTTGAGATGCTCGCACATTCTTTCATCGGTGAAAATAGGGCAAACAAGTCTCTGTCTGGTATTTTCTTGGCTTCTTTGTTTGTGCTTTCTTTTCAAGATATCAGCTTTCTTTCATGATTCCTGCTTTCTTTCTTGGGTTCTGCTTACCGTATTTACTTCAGGGCAATCAGGGTAGTGAACACATGCAAACAGTGAGAACACGGTTCATTATTTTACTCCATTGTCAGCCTCTGTTTGTTTGGTCTCGAGGAGGCTGACTTTTTGTTGCGTCACATAATGGCTCCCACCCCAACTCACGAATTCAGACAAGACGTCCGTTTTGTAAAATAAATTTTCTTATCATAGAAACATTTTCCTCTTGTTCTAATTAATAATTTTGATTCTCAAGCTAAACTACAAAAAAGCTTAAATTTTCAAGTGAGTTCATTTTTCTTCCATGTATTCAGTAAAAAATAATTCACTTGATCGTAATGAGTTGAAATGGAATAAACTCCTTTACCTTTGAATAAGGCTATAATTATTTTTACGTTTCTACAGGGGCAGCATGCTAAGCACATTATATTTGGTTTAGCTCAAACGGACACATCTAGCATTAGTCTGTTAAGCAGCTCGTTTGATTTATCATACCAACAAGACTGTCATGGATGTTTGAGATATTCGCGTATACAAGGCGAGAACATGATAGCCTTTTACCTGTAAAATTGTATGATTATGGTTTTGGAAGAAAATCATCACGACTAGCATGGAGTTATAAGGTCGGCTACAAACTTGATCCTCATCAAAATGCATGGCAGTATCAAATTTTCTTAACGTAATTATTCGGACTGACATATACATCTTTGTCATCGTTTCGCCGAGACTCAAATGTACCCAAGACATGGACAGAGGAAGAAGTTCTCCGAGTGGAATTATACCAAAAGCAATAAAAACACCAGACTCATGAGTAAAGAAGAACTTCACGCCATCCATCAAATTTTTGAAGAGTTTTTGTGATACGGCAAGTGGTTACTATGGAAACGGGATGATGAATTTTGCAATGGAATATATGGATGTTGATCTTGCCGATTAAGCAATAGACTAGAGATTATGCTATTGCCAAATGCCACTCTTTAGTGGATTGAAATGATTCAGGAAAACATGAAAACAGTATAGCAGCGATGACTTTATATCCAAGAACTGCAAATAGTGATATCATACCTCAAAATTCTTTGTCTTAAGAAAGATGTCTGCATGCAGAAAATATTACAGAGCACAAAGATAATCCACGAGAAACGTAAATAATCCGTTCACTGACAGACTTGATGAAAACTGAAACAAGGATTCGAACTGGCAGTGATGGCATTAATACCTAACAAGAGATATATCCGATACATTTGGAGGCGCCATATTGTAGGAATCATCTACCACATAGGCATAACCGTTTTTGTGACAATCGCAGTACTGAAGCTTACCGGCGTCTCGCAGTTTCCGGATGTAGATGACACAGGGGTTGGATTCAGAAAGAGGGAGGTTGATGTTGCCTACAGGACCAACAAACCCACAACAGCCATAGTCGATATCGACATCCAGAAGTCATTAGTCCGAACAGAAGATGAACCCGGAGGCGACTGGATCCAGTTGCAGAAGAGGAAGGTGATTGGTTCTGGCGATGATGATGGTTTGTTGAAATTAAAGAGCAACAGCCATCTGAGGAATTCAATGGAATCGCTTGAGGTTCTTGGAGAAGGTGGCTCCCCTCGCGATTCATCCAGGAAAGACAATGTGCTTACTAATCTGAAAATTGTCCAACATCCAGATCTACCCGATGTTCATGATTTACCAATCTCGAAGGAACTGCAACAGCGCATTTTGAAAGAGAAAAGAAAGAAAAATAAACCAAAGGTAGATTCCATCGCGAAAAACTTGACCACCTCGGCGCAATCAGAACATAATTTTCAAAATAATTCCTTGAATCAGAAACAATCACACCTTCAAGTAAAACAGATACCACTAAAAACAGAACTTGACGTGCAGAAAGAAACTCCCAAAGTTCTGTCAGTTGTCAATGTCAAAGAGGATGCGATAGCATTGCCCCCTGCAAAACTGTCCAGTGACCAACAATCTTTTTATAATCAGACACATTCGAAGAGAATTAATGTCCTCATCGTTGCAGCTATGCGGACAGGATCATCTTTTCTCGGAGAGCTGTTTCAACAGCGCAAAGATTTCTTCTACATGTTCGAACCAGGAAGACTTCTCATGCACAAAATTGATGATTTGAGTCTGACACGTGGGGTCATGGTCACCAAACTAATTCAAATGCTCGAGAACTTTTACAAATGCAGGTTTCATAATATGGATTTCTTCATCGATCGTTTGAATGGAGAAACACTGAGAGGCCGCAAGCAAGCAGTTCCGGCATTGGTGACGGATCAATTCTGTACTCTGCATGAGTTTAAGCGCTTTAGGTTTCACCGGCCGAAGGATAAATGCAAACCGGTCACCGGAGACATTCTTGAGACAGCGTGTACCGGGAGAGCCCATACTGCAATAAAGTCTATCCGAATCCTTGATATCAACCATATGCTTAAAGTAGTAGAAGAATCTCAAACTGATCTGAAGTTGATTCATCTCGTACGTGACCCCAGAAGCATGATTTTGTCGCGTCTGAAACTAGCCATGCCCCAGATCAAGGTGTTCAACACGACGGAGTTGACGGACACCTACCGCAACATCTTACTGAAATACTGCTCCAGCTGGTACCAAAACTATGAGATTGGACACTATGTGCCTTTCATGAGGAAAAACTACCCTGATGGTCCGCTACGAGGACATAGCCCGGGATCCTTACAGATCCGCCCGGAAGATCTACAACTTTGTTGGTCTGGTGTATCCATCCCGAGCTCGGTAAGGACGTGGATTGGTCAGAACACCAACACCAATGACCAAAGCAAGAAGAAGTCCGCGTCGTTTTCCACTAAGAGAGACTCCAAATTTGTCCCTGGTGAGCTGGAAGGGTAAATTGACTTTGCAAATGGCAAAAGCTATTGAAGAGGTTGGGGAATGCACCCGACCTAATGAGGCTACGGGTTACAAACTCGTCGGCAACGATCCCCTTATGTTGTCAAATTCGGATACGTTAGTGGGGCCAGTGCCTCCACCGAAAGTTTAATGTTACAGCATTCGATTTTATTTGACATTGATATTTCAGACGAATTCTTAATTGAGAATCTATTGATAAACATTGTAGCCAGACTAATCCGACTGAATCGGACAAGCAGGGGAGCGTTTCATGAAGAGTTTTGTCAGTTATTTCACTGACAACTGTTATAAGCTACTGAAATCCTCGCATCTGATTGGCTGGAGAGCAAATTAGTCAGTGGAAATCACCGAAACGACTCTTCATGAAACGCTCCCCTGATTAACAGGTGTTGTAAGAAAAAAAAACATCTAGGAATTCAGTTCACATAAAATTACCATTATCCTTCAGAGGATACTGTTGGTTTATTGAAATATATTTGACAAACTGAAACACTATCTCAACAATCAAATGACCGTGTTTTATGGCATACTTACTGTGGTTAAAATCTAGCAATTATTCTAACCATCCTGGCTGTATTTTTTCTTAATGATTTAATTTTGTTTAGCATTTATCATGCCGCCTTGTGACTATCATCTTGACATTTACCATGATTACGATTTAATGTGATATTTATTAGGAAATGTATAGAATCTAAAGTCCTTCAATGTTTTTCCAGGGAGAAATAAGAGAACAATTTTCCCCAATGTAATTCCAATATTTCAGTTGTTAGTAATCGATGGAGCAAATGCGTGTTAAT
>CM057170.1:9122526-9153175 GCA_029962745.1 Echinometra lucunter | reverse complement strand
TCTCTCTTTTCTTTTCTATCTTGATTTTTCCCCCAACAGAATCAACCATTCTTTGATATTGCACCGTGCATGAAGTTCGTAATGAAGGACGCACATTTTATTTTCCTGAGAAAATGTCCACAATGTCAAAGATTGTCAGTATTGATGTACTGACAATACCGGGTTTTTAGTTCCTGGAAAAGGCTTTTATAGTAGATTAATTAGCACTAAAAAAAAGAATCCCTAGCAGGTTTGTGCTTGCCTGATTTTTTTTTTTTTTATTTCTCTCCCTCAAAAAAAGAAGAAAAAAAAAAAACTCCTGGAACCGCCAATGCGGTATAATTGTTTTCATTTTTCTCAACAATGAATTAAAATTATGAGCAAAGGTGCGGTGCAGACGTATTGTTCTTGATGCTTTTATCGATAGCTCTATATCGGCGCAGTTGGATGCCGCCCTCTGATAAGCATCGCTCTTAGACAATCACCAGCGCGCGCCATTGCGATTACCGCCGCGGTGAGTCGCCATTCTCACTCCTTCTTCCGTTCCTTCTTTTTCCTCCCGCAGCTAAAATGCTCATTAGCAACACAAATTATGAGCGATGAGATTTTAGGTAGAAAGCAGCGAAATGGTAAAAAGGGTCCCTGGGAATTACAGCAACGCAGCATAACACTTCTCTCCAAGCACGAAGCTTGTGCATGTTCACGTGACACTCTTCTCCAGCTCTGTGATCTAGCGCGTCACTAACCTCTTGTTTTTCTTCCTCTCACAAATTGAACGGAGCTCTCAAATTTGGCGTCGACAATTAAACATCTCACGCATCATCGTGAAACTGGTGTTTGATCATTGTAACGGGTGAGTGTATTTACTTTAGAATAATTGCTTCGTAAACATTTATTGTTCTGATGCATGCTTGATTTTTCTATGCGTACACATCTCTCTTAAAATGGTTGTTAACTAGAATCATTTTCATCTTCTTGTTTTTAATCTTGATGTTTACGTGGGTGTAAGAGTTTTTATTCATCCCATGAGCAAACAAACCATTGTAGTACTAGTATTATTCATGTCAATACTGCCTGTAATTCCGCGCCCCGGGAACAATAATTGGGTAATGTTATGTTTACACTTACATGTGTTGTTGAACAGTCTCCCTGGATTAGGTCATATACCCGGGTAATTTTCCAATTTTCCATCAACTAAAAATAAACGTTAATCAAGTTTCTACGCGACTGGCATTACCATACATCTGCTTGAGAAGAGAAAGAAGACGCATTTAAAGGTGACAAGATACAGTATAGATTATATTCAGTTTGCTCACACGATCATCGTTATCATGGGTAAATATTGATTTTTTTTTTTTTAATGTCACAATACCCAAATCGCTTTATCTATAATATAAGTTGTTTCTCTTTTCTGCATGCTCAGATTATCAGCACATCAATTAAAATAATAATAATAATAATAATGATAATAATAATAATAATAATAATAATAATAATAATAATAATAATAATAATAATAATAATAACTAATAATAATAAGAATAATAATCACACACACACACATACACACACACACACACACAGCTGTACATCACTATACTACCGAGCACAACAATTGGACTTCTATTGTCCCCTGTCCTCTCAAGGCTGACGGAATAAACCCAAATCCTTTGTTTGACAACTGAGGACTATTGTTTACCAACCGAGGACTATTGTTCTCAGGAATTTTCTTTGTTCACTGTCCTCGCTTGCAAAGCTATACAAGTGCACACACGCACGCACACACACACACATATATATATATATATATATATATAGAGAGAGAGAGAGAGAGAGAGGATTTAATGCTGTATTTTGCTACATACAAAAAAAAGGGAACGGTATACGAAACTGGATAATACTTGTGTGTGAACTATGTTGCAGGGTCCTTTTATACATGTGATCTAATAATGGTGCATTAATGATGAGGCCAGGTGCTCGTTTTCCAACAAACCTTCCTATAATAAAATGAACTAAAGGAAAAGACCTCGACATGGGAGGGGGTGGTTGGGGAGAGGCATGCATGGGAAGCTCAAAATCAAAATCATTTTTCTGGTAATGGTAGCCACTAGTGGAATTCGAGACGAGCTTCTTTCTTCCCCCTTCTTTTATAATTTCTTGCATTATTTTCAGATAATGTTAACACATTAACTTGTTTCCAGAAAAAACAAATTGCATCCCCCACATAGGTCCATAAGCTATATACATTATGTGATTTTCCATCGACCTGTGTTTTGAATTGACGCTATAAAATTCTTGCTGGTAATTGATCTTTCAAAATTTAATTTGATGTTCATTTATTTCCGTATAATACATCATCACAAACTATTTTTCAACATGCTTGTATATAGTCACACCAATCATACATAGAAAAAGGGATTGTCATAAGCAGAGCTTGAGTTCACGTCCCAATAAAGGTGTTCCATTCTACAATTCATGAATAACTAAATCATAAAACACAATATTCACAAAATCATAAAATTTTAAACAAAGACTCGGCTTCAACGCGTTCATATGAAAAGTAAATCCCCTAAGCCTCTTTAATGTGTCTCTCCCTCGCTCAGTGAAGCATAATTCGTAGAATTAGCCTGCTCACAACACATAGCACATCATTAATGTGTACTTGTGATGGTATACCAGACCAACGATACAGTACACATAATAATCAAGAATGCGTGTAGCAAAGCAACATTAATACACATCGTTTCACTGCCCAAGGTTTCTGTGTACATAGCGTTAATTAGCAAGTCACTTAGGTGCTTTCAAGCCCGGTTTCAATTAGGAACCCAGTATGAATATTCACCTTCCCCCTAAAAATGGCTATCGATATTTGAAATATGTGTCTTATGTTTTAGATCAGCCTTTCCTATATTTGTATTGCATTATTCTTTTTCTTTTCTTTTCTCAAGTATTCAGGAACGAAACCGGAGTAAGAAGCATCTTGTAAAAAAAAAAAATCATTTCGAATTGATGATTGACGAACATTATTTCAGCGCATATCCACTTCTAAAAGGTGCTCAAAATAATGTCCAAGTCATATTTGCGGCGCATGCTTGAAGTGAAACTGAGGGAATTCGTCTTGTGTACTGCATGTACAGGGGAGCGTTTCATGAAGGGACTTGCCGGATGTTTTATCCGACAAAGTCTGTTATATCCGACAGCTGCCATAGTAAGGATGCTTCTCAGCCAATCAAAATCAAGGAAAGATGTCAGATCTGACAACTTGTCAGACAACAAAATGTTGATGAAACGCCCCCCTGAACGTACAGACTCTTATTTTCACAATGAATAAAAATAACATTATTTTCAACTTGGATAGTCGGTTGGAAAGTGGATAGTCGGTTGATTTCGATGAAAAAAATTCTGTGGCGCGTCCAGCGCAAATTCGAGAAGGGTATACGCCCCTTTCCAGTTTCAAGGTCACAAAAGATAAGAGATAAAATGGTACAGTGGGTAATGTTTCACCCCATCCGATGGAGGGTATTTTTCCTCCCTTGTAAATAAATCTACATACGCCACGGTAATTGTTTTACATGAAGCTATACAAATGCTCTTCGGACATGTTCAGTGTTTGATCGTTTCTAAAAATATCGCAACGCTTCTTCCTTTGTTTCTCACCAGTTCGCGTGAACCGGAAGTATTTGTGATTAGGAGGCAGATCTTGCAATAGCCAGGGAGGAGGGGGGGGGGGGGGGGGGGGAGGAGGTGCGCGCCCCTTATTTCTTATGCCAACACCCCTATCATACACGTAACTATTATTTGCATACCCGGGCCCTGCCCCTTCTATATTTTATGGCATGTCAGGCCCCTAGGCGTATATCCGGCGCCCCTAGAATTATGTCTCTTTTTGATTAAGCATATAAGCATGATAAGGGAAATCATGAAAATTATCAAACTAGCATTCATGAAAATTATCAAACTAGTATTCATAGACTTGACATCAATTCTAATCGTTGTTCATATTTTAGAAAAAAAGTTCAAGTTTAGATGTTGAACAAAAAAGTACATTTTATTTCGGTCAGGGGTTCCTTACTTGCGGAGCCCTTTGTTCTTTTTTTGCTTTTTACGCTCCTGTCTCTACTCTTTTGCGATTAGTTATTTAGCTCTAGCTGCTGTTTTTCAAAAATCTACGTATTTTGCATGCACATTTTCTCGTGTACAGATTTGAACACTACGGTTGTCGGGCGTGCATGTAAAATAAATTCGTCTGTCTTTACAGTCTCCAGCAGTGGGATTCGATTATCATTCATTCAACATGGCTTCCTCGGAAGGAGATGGCGGGTTGACGCCCTTTGAACATCAGGCAATGGGAGTTGTGCTTTCAGTTGAAGGTAAGGCATTTTCCCTTAACATTTTCCATCTCCAGTTTACTAGCATATGTATAATGCTGTTAAGAACTGTTGTTGTTGTTGTGTTTGATAGTTGTATTTAATATCACTTTTCGTTTCTCCTGTTTTTTCTTTCGTAATGAATACTAAAAGAAAATAGAAATAGAACAGAAGCTAATTCTTTCTCCTATCTGTCTCCCCTCTTTCTCTTTATCTCTCTCTCTCTATCTATCTCACTTTCTGTATTCCTCTACATTTTCAAGAAAAAAATCTATTTACCCTTCTCTAATTCTCTCGGTCTCTGTATCTTCTCTCTCCTCACGCATACACACGCACGCACACCGGCACACACACACACACACACACACCCTCACTTTTTTTTTCAACATGTTTTTATTAAGGATTTCATTCAAATAAAGTCACATAAATATAAACAAAATTGACAAATCTTCATTTCATATCAATAACAAATTACAAAACTATTTACAAAAAAAAAAAAAAACTGAAGCAAATAATGATGGAATGAAATACCTTGAAATATATATATATATATATATATATATATATATATATATATATGTGAGACAATTGAGAGAATAATAGCGTAGCATGAATCAAAGTTCCCCAGAGCTGTCCTACCATTTTGGAAATTTTTGCAAAGGTTGAAAAAATGTCTCCGCCGGGAATCGAACCCGGGCCTTTGGCTATGAACGCCAATGCCTTAACCACTAGACCACGGAGACGGGCCAGTGGTTTCGGCGACTCCAAATTCGCTTAACCGACAGATATGACAAATCTTCAACCCTCACTAATTAATTCCTTTGTTGGTGGCAGATGAGTTTCGAACAATGACCTGCCGCACACCTCAGCTGGATCCGAGCGAATGCTTTGGGATACTTGTATATGTTGTATATATATATATATATATATATCAAGATATCATTGTTGCACCCCTAATATATTTTACATTAAGCTTCTACATACAATGAAAGAAAAAGTACATTGACATATACACCCACTCACACACACTTACACCCCCGCAACCAACACACTCACACATATACACATACATAAACAAACATTCATACAAATATGTTCATGAACATATAATTTTGACATAGGGAAAAAAAAAATCTGCACACCCGCACACACACACACACACACACACTCTCTCTCTCTCTCTCTTTCCTCCTTTCTCTTTCTCCCAACATCCTTCTTTTTTTATTTTCCCTGTATGCCTCTTAATGCCACACGCCCCCTCCGTATCTCCCACAAGATCTTCATCTCCAGCGGATGTATTTTAGTATATTGCATACATAAATAATTCAAGTGCAAAATCTCTCAAATCTCCGCTGAGAGCCCTTCCGCCTACATATGTTTTACGCCACCATCTCTTCAACTTATAGGGAACATAATATTCTACATGGTTAATGAAAATTTTAGATGGCAGTGCAGATAACGGAGACCGCAGTTCCAGAAGTTTTATTACCTACAGCGATGAAATACAACTGCGGATAATTGAGGATTACAGTTTTGTTTGCTGATACTCAAATAATGAAATGAGAATATTTTCCAGCAATCTTACTGTATTTCCATTTGCTGCTTCAACTCCACTTGTCCAAAGGAGGGCGTGATCTATTGGCGTAGCCAGCATTTCCAGTTTTCCGGGCCGCGTGAGAGGGGGGAGGAGGACAGGGCGGTAATGTATGGACAAATTCCAATTTTTTTTTACTACACACTTTGTAGACAGCATTTGAAAAGTACCCCATGCAAAGAGGCTCTAAAATCTATTATTGGAAGCAGTGACATCCAGAAATGTAGGGGGGGGGGGGTGCAGGTCTAAGCTGCATGAAATGCGAATTAACAAGGACAAAAGAGGCATGGAAATGGTGTAATATCGTCTCCCTTTCACGTTTCATCCTCTCCTCTAGCTCTTTTCTATCTTTCTTTTACTCTTTCCTCCTCTTTATTTATTTTTTATCATGGGGGCTTGTGACACCTTGCCCCCTGACGCTTCACTACGGATTAGACGGAGCATGCAAGTGCCCTCCCCTGCGCCTAAACTCTTTGCACACCAAAGGGGAAAATATCATGAAGAAAGTGGGCGTATTACGTTAATACAGATTGCTGTCAGTAGGGTTGACTAAGATATTTGCACTGGCTACTAAGTTCAGAATAATTATTAGCATTATTATTTATTATTGAGCGCCAAAAAAGTAATAAATAGGAAAATTGTCCCTTTGATATTCATGTTTTTACACGATCATGTGAGGATGATTTGTTGTATTTTCATGGTCATATCACAGAAAATGTGAAAGTGTGAGGAGAATATACAAAATTAGTTTGGGAGTAAGCACTGTAAAGTATAACAAAACTGATTGATTGATTGATTGATGGATTGATTGATTGATTGATTGATTGATTGATTGATTGATTGATTGATTGATTTCCTTTTCAATGTGAACATATTCAATTGCCATTTTGAAGAAGAAAATGATCAAAGAAGGCTTCAAAGAACTCTCTTGAATTCGTTAACAATCAAACCGAAGAATATGTCTTCTTCCTATTACAGTTCGTTTGTAATTAATGGCATCGTTAGTTGCTGTATGCAGCCCCATTGCTCAATACATCTCGGACAACAATTACGATTTAACGATTCAAAACAAAACACTAAGGTCAAAAAGCCACATCTTAACTGTTAATTTTAGGGGCTGAAAATGAAGTAATCGTACTTTTATGTATTTGCGTGAGAATATCTATAGTTGCTCCAATTTTTTTTAGAAAATAAAAAGAATCGGGCAAACAAAGTATGGTTTCGGGCTACATTAGACTATCGTTTGCAAGAGATGTGAGTTCATTGTTTTCAGGACATCTATAGTGTAATTACCAGTCTGAGAATTATGCCATTGGCGAAGCTGCACAAAATTGTATTTTGTTGAATAGAGATAATTACGCTTCGGCTGAACTCAATCACATTTTCAATGATGCATCGTACCTTAAACATGTTAAATATGTTTTGTTTTGTACAGAACTGTTTTGTTTCAAGATGTAGATGGCTTTGGCATCTCAGCAGTTAAATTATTCTGCCTTAAATGGATTATGCTTATATATATATATATATATATATATATATATATATATATATATATATGTATATATATACCCGTATATATATATATATATATATATATATATATATATATATATATATATATATATATAATTGAGAGGATCCCCAATTTCAACATCTTGATGGCGTCTAGGGTGAATATATAAGTGTGAGAATAAGATAGTCGAAACACGGACGTTGCTGTACTTCAAAACTTTATTCAACAAGCTTTCGGCCTATAACCGGCCTTCTTCAGGTTTCTGACGATACAAACATAATAATTATATGTCATGTTACACATGTGTTAGCGTGTCGTAGGCAATTGGAATGTTTTTTTTTTTTTTGCTATATACATGTATATCACATACAATGTATGTGATATGTGATAAACATGTATATAGCAATGTTGTAACACATGTGTAACATGACATATAATTATTATGTTTGTATCGTCAGAAACCTGAAGAAGGCCGGTTAGGCCGAAAGCTTGCTGAATAAAGTTTTGAAGTACAGCAACGTCCGTGTTTCGACTATCTTATCCTCACACTTATATATATATATATATATATATATATATACCCATATATATATATATATATATATACAGAAAGAAAGAATTGAAAATGGGAGAATAATGATTGCGTAGCTCCCTCAATGTTCCCCAGAGCTGTCATCCATTTTAAATGCTTCCGCCGGGAATCGAACCCGGGTCACTGGCTTAGAACGCCAATGCCTTACCACTAGATCACAGAGGCGGGCCAGCAGTTAGGCGTGACCGAATCCACTTGACCGACAGACAGATTTCCAACCCTTTTTGATCCTTTATTTTGGTGCAGATGAGTTAATGAACAATGAGAAGCCGCATGCCGCAGTTGGATCTCAGCTAGAAGCTTGGATACATGCATAAGTCAGAATAAGGGGACAATACATTGAAAGAGATTGCATTTGTCAAATTTCTTTCAATATATATATATATATATATTACCCCCTTTTCGGATCACACATATAATATGACGAAGAACCGCAAACGTACATCACCGAGACTGATCACAATTATATATGTAATGTAGACAGTAATAACTTCAAAAAGAGTCGAAGGTACGCCATGTGTAAATCCAACATTAGCTTTTATTGTTCAGAATTTTCGGCCCGCCTCGGGCCTTCCTCAGACACCTTTCTCTCGACAAATCTTTGCCTACCACATTCTCAAAACATCCCATGAATGCGAAAAAGCAACCTGGAAACCTGCGACACTTACTTGTGAAAAGTTCAGTCTCGAAGAAACCTAAACAGAAGGGCAACCGCCCGTGTGGTAAGAGCCGGTGCCAAATTTGCACCCACATGCTCACTTCTGAAGAAATCAAACTAACTAACGACTTCTCTGTCTTTCCTATGGTGGCCCTGAAGTACGCTCGACAACAGGTCATGTGCGACGTGAATTTCGCATCCCAGGTCCTGAACTTTGCATCCCAAGTCGTGAAATTCACGACCCGCGATGCGAAATTCATGACCCGTGGCGCAAACTTTGCATCCCAAGTCGTGAAATTCACGACCCGCGGTGCGAAATTCATGACCCGTGGCGCGAACTTTGCATCCCAGTCCTGAATTTCGCACCGCAGGTCGTGAATTTCACGACTTGAGATGCAAAGTTTGCGCCACGGGTCATGAATTTCATGATCTCGGATGCGAAGTTCAGAACCTGGGATGCGAAATTCACGTCGCACATGACCTGTTGTCGAGCGTACTTCAGGGCCACCATACTTTCCCCCCTGTACCACATGCGACAGTGAGAACGTAGTCTACTGTATCTCATGTTCTAAATGCCCCAAGCCACGTACATGGGCGAAACAGGAACCAAATTCAGACTACGTTTCAATAATCACAGAAGTTCGATCAAACACAAATATTCACTACCTGTCGCTGAACACTTCAACTCCAGCAACCATTCACTTGATGATCTAAATTTTGCATAATTGGCACTCAATTCAAAGACAGAGAAGCCAGGAAATTGGCAGAAATGAAATTCATAATCAACACCAGGTCTTTCGAGACTGGACTTAACAAGGACCTGGGATGGCTGAGCAGTTTCACTTTTTACAAGAGATGAAATCTTGTTCATCTTCCCCAGTGCATCTGTATATTTAGTGTAGAATTACCATTATATTTATTCCTCTTTTCAGGGCACTTTAGTTCTTTCTTTTCACCTCTTCCTATATCACGTGTGGTTTTTTTCAAGTAAATGGTCTCATTTTTATCTTGATACAGACTTATAACCTTTTTTTACAATTTGTCTGGCTGAGCTATCTACAATTTGGAGTATTTATCTTTCAGGGTTTTTTTTTTCTTTTTCTTCTTCTTGTTCTTCTTTTTCTCTCTCCCTCCCCCTCTCTCTCTCTCAAAAGTTCTTTCTCTTTTAATCGTTTACTTTTACACTCTACGCCTAGATTTTGGGAGTCTGATATTTTATTTATTATTTTTTTTATTCATTCATTTTAGACTGATATATTTTTTTTTTCAAACTCCGACTATACTCAAATACATTGGTGCTTCATATCATTGATTACAGTACCTTCGACTCTTTTTGAAGTTATTACTGTCTACATTATTAATCATCCAACACGTGGGTATTCTCAATATATATATATATACACGTCGGTGTACTACAATATTTCTTATTCACCAGAAAATATCGTGAAATATACTAGTACATGCTTGTACATTGTTAATTGATATTTTCCTTGTTCACGTCTTGCTTTTCCGTTATTGAAAGTATTTTCTGTTGTTATAGTTTTCTCTGAAGGTTTCCATGTTAAGCGAGCATTTACATTTGAAGACTTTCGTCAGCACCAAGTTTATAGTCTAAGTAAAAAAAAAAAAAGGCTCTTGATATATCTTTTGTCCAAAGAACCCATTTAAGGGCTTACAGAGGAAGAAGACATGCAAGGTGAAGAAAAAGAAATAAAGAAGGAGATAACGATGATGATCATTATGATGATGATGATGATGATGATGATGATAATGATGATAATGATGATGATGGAATGATTTATCCATGCATGATGCTGTTGCAGATAATACTGATAGTGATGAGTAAGATGATAGTAATCAGAGCCGTACGAAGAGTTTTTTTCCGGGTGGGGGGGGGGGGGACAAGACGCGAAGTGACCAAGCTGGTCATGAGGTGAAAAAGTGAAATTGAAGGATTTGGTGCACACTTTTCGTGGATTTTGTGAAAATATTTAGTAAAAAAGTTAGTTATCAAAATTTCTGGGGGAACCCCCCCCCCCCCCGCTGCGTACGGCCATGATAGTAATTGCATGATTATACCAAATTTGTACACATTTACTTTCAGGGGTGCTTGGCATAACGGCTTCCATCTACGTCCTACTGTCACTGTTCAATAGTAAAGGTCGTGACCCCACCCAAAGGTCTCTCCGGATCAGCCTAGCTCTTGGAGACTTGGGTAAGTAACAAACCCCCTAGCTACTGCATGGATCCGGGTGCCCCTGTCTTAAGTATATGGGAATATAAGAATATAGTAATGAAGGGTTAGGTTAAGGCTTCCCCATGATACCTCTCTGAACAATTAGAGTAACAACCGATGCCTGCCTAGCTCTTTGGCGTCACTCAGTAGAAAGGGGGCATGGAGACCCCCCTCCCCTAAAGGAAGCAATGAACATTCTGGAGGCAGATACAAGCCTATTTTTTTCTATTGAAATTTGTCGGCACCTCAAGTTCAACTGAGGCTGTTGTTTCAAAGCTCGAACCCAAGACCTCACAGTAGATTAGTGACGAGACAGCAAACTGAATGCCTTAAACGTCTTTTCTCCATTGCCCATGCAATATTTTCAGTAGAGAAGACGCAAGTAAAGCTATTAGACCTATATTGCTCTTACACTGTTGCTTATCGTTTCTTCTCTTTTTCCATGTAGCAATCGGCATCATGTGCCCAGTGGTTGCCGTATCGAGTTTCTCTGAGGAGTGGGTCTATGGTTCGAGCGGGTGCCAGACCTATGGCTTCGTAGCCAACTTCTTCGGGTTAATCAGTATCTGGAGTCTGGTTGGTATGGTGCTACATCACTATCAGAGTTCCAAAATTGGGGCTAAGAAAGGTAAGGATGCACAGGGACCGGCGCTGTTTTACATGCAATAATCATCGGACACCTTATCTCGAGGCACGTACATGCAGTGCACTTCATAGATTTCAGTTGAATTCTTGAGGCTCTGTCGCATTACAGGAAGACATAATGCGTGACATTATGAGAAATCTGAAGCAACATCACATACTACGTACCCTATCTAGGTCGACACTAGTATCATGATAATCATGGCAATTGACCGGAAAATTACACTGGCTTAAAGTTTAATGGCAAACTGAGATTTTGTAGGATATATCGTCAGTCTGGTTGGAGTCGATTCGGAGATATATGGCGTCGCATGCTGGTTGTTATTCATCACAGTGAGCTAATTGAAATGAGGTATTTTATCAAGGATAATAACTGTTCCAGGGTAGTTGTCCGTGGTGGTGATGGTGGTAGCCCGTGGGTGACAATTATGCTCCGGCGATAATTGCTACGGCAATATCGTAAAAGATACACAGGTTTTCATAGGGTTTTAGGTTACAGGTTTAGGGATAGGGTTGAGATTATGCATAGCGTTTGGTCCAGGATTAAAGTTCAGTATTCGTCTAGTGTACGAAACTGACGTCGAGCTATATTTGTCACCAGAGTATTTGTCGTTGATTCATTCCGTGAGACAGTTGTCCTTATACGGCAATTATTGTGTAAATGTAAGCATAACCCCGTGTCATCTTCACTATAAATAATTTTCTCTTCTTCACTTTCCCCATCTTCCTCAACATCCTCCTCCTCCTCATCACCACCACCATCATCCTCTTCATCATTATTATCACCGCCATCATCATCGTCAACATCGTAATCACCATGACTATTACAACCACCGTCGTCATCCCCAACCCTAAAGATGACATCAGCAGCCGCTACTCCATGATCATCGCCCTCATCTGGGGTGGGTCCTTCTTCTGGTCGGCCACGCCCCTCCCTTTCATCGGATGGGGACGGTACGTCATCGAGCCCTTCGGCACCGGGTGTCTTCTGGACTTCGCCGATCGTAGCCCGAGCTATTTCCTCTATCTGGTGGGGTTCTCGACGCTTGGGCTCGCCTTCCCTATTGCTCTCCTCATTTTGCGGGGTCTCAACTACGAAAAAGTCCCCATTGAATCAGTGATTGTGAGTATCGACGTTCAAAAGTAATGTGAATCGTTCTAAAATCTGAAGTAGGCCACATGAATAGAATTGAAGACCGGGTGCTAAAGAGCGTTATGTCCCTTATTTCTAGAGCTAACGTTGAACAAAATAATGATTTCGTCCCATTAAAACCTTAATCTGTTTGTCACGTTTTTTTTTCTTCTTTCTGTTTTAAGGCAGCTTCCTTTTATTTGTCATGTCTACATTTAAAAAACAAATATCACAAAGAGTGTCACTTGTCCCTTTGACGTAGGGGAGGGTGTCATACCGAATATGTCGTCAGGTTTGCCTGCCTTTTTTCAAAATAACTGGCGTACACTTCTCGACTCGAGAATTGCCGACAAATTGTCATGGGGAGCGGGTGGGGTCATCCCGCCATACCGTTTCGAGTGACATGTATCTGAATTATCTAGATGAATACCTAGGATCTACCACACATTCAAAAGAAGGGGTAATTAACAAGATTAACAGTGGTGTCCCTAGGTCGGAGAGGGAAACAAGAAAATAATTCCTTGCCGGCAAAAGTTGACAATGTCCTTTAAAAGCTATAAGGCAGATCACGAATATTCTTCAGTTCTAGTCGAAAATTCCGAGTAAATTGTCAACAATTTTAGTTAGACACCCCTCCCCTTCTGACCTCTTCCATAGAGAGTCTGGGACGCCCCTTGCCATATATAAAGTTCAAAGTTAAAGTTCAAGTTCATATACTTGTATGCTGTGAATATGGCCATACGCAGTGGGGGGGGGGGGGGGGGGCAGGGGGAAGTTGCCTCCCCCCCACCCGAAATTTTGACAACTCACATTTCTTTACTGAAAATTTTCATAATATCCACCAAAAACTGCACCAAATCCTTCAATTTCCCTTTTAAGAATGCAAAAGCGCCCTCGTGACCAGCGTGGTCGCCTCGCTCCCTCGCTTTCGAGTTTCTTCAAAATTTTTTACTCGTCTTGCCCCCCCCCCCCCCGGAAAAAAAATTCTGTGTGCGGCCATGGCTGTGAAGCGTATTTAAGTCGAAGGGATGGGAATAGTTATTACATTGTCTCGGCGAAAGACAGTGGCCAGCTTCACGCATTTTTTGTAACAAGAAAGTAATGTGATCTCTTTGAATATGTATATTGTCGTTTAGGCTTGCTGGAAGGCAGTCCTCGCCCTTTGCTTTTATTGGGGATGCTACGGACTGGTCGCTGTCGCGACCGCCTTGGCTGGGCCCGGCCGAATCTCCGTTCGCCTCTTCGCAATTGCCCCACTCCTCGCGAAGACTTGCCCTATCGTCAACGCAGTCTTATTCGGGGATACTCTGACGTTGGACGAGGCTTCGAACACCAAAGAGCAGAAGAAACACTGAACAATATTATGAAAGTAATCTGAGGCGGGTTAGGAATGAGGTGGGGGTTGATGTGACAAGCCTGTTCAAACTACATAAACGACCTTTAAACCACGAATCGACCGGCCCTGAGCCCTCTTGCATAAAAAGTTGCGATTAAACGCAACTAAAAAAAAATAAATAAGCGCAAGTCCCAAAATAATCCATCCTGATTGGCTGAAAATCAGGTGGCGTTTAATTTTTGCGTTTTTAACACAGCTCTTAATGCAAGAGTGCTCGGACTCCAAATATCGTGATGGAAAACTCCACAAATTCCTCATGAATAGTCAGTCATTGTGGCCCTCATGCGGTATATACTCTCATAAACAGGAGCAGAAATTCAATCTTTTAGAAGTCATTTAGCGATTAATTCCTTGTAGAGCAGTAGAGTGGAAATCCAAGTGAAAGATGTAGAATCGGGGAGTTGAAACAACAGAGACTCCCTGGTCAGTGGAATCACTCTCAGAAGATTTATTCAAACCACTAACTTTGGAATGGATTTCAAGATATTTTGAAGAAGATTCAACTCTAAAACGATGTGATCCCTATAAAGCGTGGTTTGCCACTCTTATGCATTATGAGAACAGGCACATGATTATACTAGTGTTTGTGGATGTCATTTGTTGCTGTTGTTTATAGTGTTGCTAGTTTTTGATTGTTGTTTTTGTTGTTGGTGACAGTGGTATAGCTGATACTTGAAAAGCTGTGGATATTAAAATGGCGATCTCATGCTTATAGAGAAGCTTTGATTCTCCAACTCTATGGTGCTTTAAAAACGAACCTCTAATTTTTGCCCCTTCCCCCCCCCCCCTTCTGAATATAATTATTCGTAGTGATTTTACTTGCCAGTGCTTTATTATATTATCTCTGATGTAACCGAGGTAGTATACAACTCTTGTCAGAACACAAGTCCACTTTAATTTTCACAGTGAAATTTCCCAGTAGCATCAGGAAATATGAAAGATTTTCTTGCTTTTGTATCATTAAATTTCTATTCTTAAAAGTGGTCATTTACATTGTATACACCTAGACTACTTTATGAGTGTCTTTCCAATAATTACGTTGTTTGTTTCCTTAGTTTCCTTAGCTTCTTCGACTTTCCCCTTCATCTATATTTTTTATTTTTCTTCTTTTTTCCTCTTGTAATAACTAATCCACGACCCATATTATTGTAATGAAGAGTCGCATGTGTCTCAGTATTGTCAAACAGTATTACACAGAATTTTCTAAGAGGTAATAGAGATGTATTTGATGTGCTTATGGAATGTTTATTGTGAAATGTTGTAAATAATTCTTACATGTTAAAGTTCTGGTTGTGTGTGTCATCGTCAGGAACTCGTCCGGTGGGAGTTCACTACTTTGGACTTGGAAGAAAACAAAAATGATATGCACAGATTAACCCATAGAAGTACAAGGCTTTTTAGAGGTCTAAATTAATCATCTTCATTCCTCAAATTGGCAACAACTATTATTTTTTTCCACTCTTACATAGTTAAAAAAAATAAATATAGATAATACATGAACCAAAATGGATTTTGATTGTAAAATGTAAGCGGAAACTGCTAATTTGAATGCTGAAATAGGGATTATATAATATTCACTGTGTTGCCAATTTAAAGACTTTAATCATTAGTTACATTTAAACTGCTCTAATTCGAAAACGCAACATCATACTGCATTGAAAATGGACTCAAAATTTTTAGCGATTTTTTTCTCTTTCTACTCATGTATAATGTGTAATGCCCATGCAGCATTCTGGATCAGCAGATACTGCCAAAGCGTCTCCTAAAGGAGACACTGTACGTCTATGGGTTAAGTGAAGTACTAATGAAGTAAAGAGAAAATGAAGACAACATTTTAATATAAACAGGCTGGTAAAAACATGGCGGTTGTATATAGCTGGATCTTTGTCACTTGAATATGTTGAACATGCAACTCTTACGTGCCTCTAAGGAGTATAGAGCAGTTAGTTACATTATGATATTATTGCTGCGATCATTACATTTCTAAATGGACAGGAAAAAAAGATAATTATTGTTATTATCACCAAGAGAGGTATGACAACATGCATCTTTAGTCGTGAGGAGGTAGTAGATAGTGTGGAGATATAAAGATAGGTATATTGTGACATGAATACTCAGACGCATTCCTGCAATCTTTAATGCAGTCGTTTAATTTTCCTGATCCTGTTGGCCAAACTCCATTGCTTTTTGCTGTCCATACTTTGTGATAGAAGGCTTGGTTTCCTATCATGCTTATGCATCGCACAGGCTGAACATCGAATCTAGTTATTTTGCTGTTTCTCCATGTGACGTGCAATATAGGCAAACCCTGTTGAGATGTGATACCATGGATTGCGAAATCAAGATTTCAAACGAAATAGTCACTTATCATTATGATTATCAGCACTTTTATCATTTAGTGAAAAATGATATAGATTTCTAGTCCTAGATGTTGTGACAGTACAATTGCTTATTGTGATTTGTATGTATAATGTCGAGAGCAACAACCATCTTGCTATACTCTCAAAATTGATTAGATGAGGTACGTAGTGCTAATCATAATCTTTTGACTTATAAAATCATGATAAAAACTGCTGTTCAATTCGCACAAAATAAATGAGTTATATGCCATGTGGTGTCTTAATATTGAAGAAAGAAATTATTGAACCTGCACATTTTACCCAAATTGTTATATGTATATTAAAATGCATACGTTGTTTGTACATATATATCGTGTTGCTAACGACTCATGATATCAAACGTGGAAACCCATCACATATATCTATGCCCATATATTTACATGTATAGAGTGATCGCTATTAATTGCGGTTTCACTTTGCAGCATAAGTAAAGGTACCCCCCCCCCCCCTTCTTGCGACGCCCATTAAAACTTTGCATTAAATAGATTGGGACTGAAATTCTCTTGGAGAAATCCAATTGCCGTGCTCCTTGCAAAAATAACGTACCATTGTGTAGTTTAAGAAGTGGTATTATATGCCTGTGCTTTAATTGGGAAAATCGTACTGACTGCCCCCCCTTTTTTTAGTAGCCTATTCTATCTACGGGCACTCAGATATCGACCGGCCATCAAGCCTGCGGAGAAAATCCCCCTTGGCATGGTACGCCCCTGAGCATGCATGCATGACCATATAGATCATTCTGAGTAAGTCTGAAATAAAAGTAATCTGAATTTATCTAGAGTTTTATGAAAGGGTTCGAGATATGAGATAGTCGACGACAAAGAAGGAGCGATTGAAGACCATAGCTGATGAGGTTTATGTCTTGTTTTATTTGTTCTCAACATCACAAAAACAGCGTCTGTATATGAATGACAAAAATTGTAAATATAGATTAAAGGAAAGGCGATACACATATTTCTTGGTTTGGTTATCAAAGCACCAAAACAAGCAAAAAAGTAACATTGTCAATTATTAACTATATTTCTTTTCTATCGAAGCCACCAGTTAGAGAAGACAAATTAAGGAAAATAATACAAAAATCACATTATCTTTCTTTGCATCCATCAAAGGAATGTTATATTCAGCAACAAAATTGTAAATTCAACTAAAGATTATTGTGATTTTGTTATTAACATTTCAATATGGTCCTTTCTGTTCCATATTATATAAACTCAATCCTCACATTAATGAAATTCAGTGAATAAATGAAACGGTGATGTAAATGATTATGTAAACTTTTATATGTACTCCTTCATAATATGTGAGCAATGCAAATTTCCATTTAAAAAAAATCTACAACTGGACAATAAAATGTCTGAATCTGAATCTGAATCTGAAGATAAATACAAGATACCCCATTGAATATCATCATGACATACAAATACTTACAAACACGGCAGACAACCCCAACTCTTTAGTCACCAGTCAGCCTACAAACAACACCGTACTAAACTCATGCTACCATCCATACCACATGCAGCTTCACAAGGCATTCATTGGCCCTTCAAGAAGTACTAGAAGTAACATGAAATCAGTAACAAATATTACTTTCAAATAATTACTTCCATAACACATTGGTTACTATTTAAACAAAAGTAAAGTTTGTTATAATTTCATTTTTTTACTATCTCATATTTTGCATACCTTCAATGATCAATAAAAATTGTTTATGACGCAAGAAAGTCAAATTATCAGAGCACTTCAAATTTGTTAACATCACAGTGCAAGAATCTCAATATATATAAGAGGTAAATATAAACTGTGAGGCAGTGGAGTAGGAGGCAAGAGCTATGGGCACAACGTCCAAGAACTTTTATAAGAACGAACGATGCCCCTAAATTGAAGCAATGAGAATATCTCTCTCTCTCTCTTTCTCTCTCTCTCTCTCTCTCTTTCTCTTTCTCTATCTCCAAAGATTGCTCGAAACGCTCGCTTGCACTTATTTATATCTCAGTCTCAGGCAAGCCTTATGAAATGTGTTGTAATCAAGAAATCTTATCATTTCTATTCATGTCGAAATTGTGCTTAAATTCAAAACCCCTTTTCAGTTTGACTTTTTCTATAATGAAATATCGGTCTATATGTATGTGACCTAAAAATGCGCTGAAAAATATAGCCTGGTCAATGAGGAAAACGACCGGGTTAATGGATGAATGATATCAAGTATACCAACACGTTGCATACCCCCAAAACGCACTTTTTTTTATTGTGCTCACCCTTTGTAAGTGCCCCCTTTCCCCCCAAAAGGCCGCCCCCTCCCTCTTTGAAAGATGCTCCTCTGCACCTGCAGGATCGAACCCACGACCTTCGCATCTTCACTCAATTACGTCACTTGTACAAAATCTTCTTATCTTCATTATATTATTTTCACTAGCTCATATGGACTTGCTTACTATACGTTTGGATTTTTTTTTATTCTTCCCTATTTTACCTTGATAAAGGACAGAGGCCTAATATCCCTTTGTATTCGATACCCATGTATACCCACTCTATACACCAAGATACGGTACCTTTTCCCAGACTTTCAGGAAAGTGGTGCACCGCAAACAATAATTGCACATGGGGTCTCTGTAATAAGATACAGTCACGGCCGTAACCAGAGTTTGATGTTTGGGAGGGGGGGGGGGCAACATTACTGAATATTGATCGCGGGGGGGATGTCTAAGGGGAGGGGGTGTCTCCCTTCCCTTTGGAATTTTTTTTCTTATCTAGGAGTGCTAATATGCAAAATGGTGGACTTTCTGACATAAGTACCTCCTGTGTGTTTTATTGTTCCATAAAATAAAATTTCAACACCCCCCCCCCCTCGTGGCTACGTGCCTGGATGTAGTCAGATAAAGCCTTCATAAATATGCCACAGGCATAGTGTTCTCATATCTGACCAATTTCCAATTAGATACTTTAAGAGTATTATTGAACGTGCTATCAAAGGTTCAAGCTGGAAAGGGGGATTGGTATAGGGGATCAATCGATGGAGTCTGGTGGTGTGTCTATTGTTTACAATCATGACGCACGCATTTAGTGTCCATTCTCACTCCGTCCAAAATTTTAAGGGAATTTTCGAAACCTAGCTTCTGTCAAATTTGGACAACCAACAAACATGGAGGCTATTGCAGTATTCTTCAAAGTGACTCTTCCCAATTACTTCCAGAGTCTACCTATTCCAGATACCTTTGGAGGTTTGCTGGGGTTAACAGGTAGGTTTTTTCTCATTTTGCTTGATCTCAATCATAACAATAACCCGGCCCCAGTTATCTAGCTAGCTAGCTAGCTGCATTTGACATTGCATTGTGTAGAGCATGCGCAATAATAAATGATACGCCATTACGTCTGACATAACGGTGAACAGTTCTGCGGTGCCGAGAAGGTCCCGAGCTGTAAACCCCTCTGATACATCTTCAAATTTGCATTTTCTTTGAAAAATCAACGTATTAGAAACCATGGAAGGTAAGAGGGTACTTTTCCATATCATATCAAAGGATGTTCTTTATGTTCATGGGCTGTTTTCCTCGTTATTATTAGGTGCGAAATCACTACGCAGTACCCGGCGCAGTGGATGTAGCCTAGATCTAATCATTTATACATAACACAGCCCTTGCGCTGGCTAGCTATTGCTAGCTATGGATGGATGAATGCCCCTCAACCTCAATCATATTCATACAGCGAGCCCGATGGTAAAGAATAGTCTGACAAAAGAGGGGCGGGGGGGGGGGGGGGGCTGTTTTCACTGTAGATGTTACAGCATATTTTGAAATGTTTCATGTCTATGTAGGGAACACTTGTTACTTTACTTGAGTCAAGCCCAGGTTGGTTGTTGAGCTGAGACGAGTGAGCATGACTATTCAATGATGTTCTTTCTGACTTTCATACTCACAGCCACAGGGTCAGAGATGCATGATGTGGGCTTCGAGTCAGGAAAAAGTAATTCAGACATTTGAAGCATGAATTGGAAATATGTGGAACTGGAAATTCTCATCTATGTAACGAAGTTAAAAGTGTTAATTTGTAGTAACCAGGTAGATCTAACTCTGACATGTCTGATATGGCATCAACTTGATGCTTCATCAGAGTTACCTGGTGACAAAGGTTCTGGAGTAATAGTTTTCTCATAGTCATAGAGTCTAAGAGTCTACAGTAATATTTTGGGAAGTAGACTCTACTTTTGCAAGCCAGCTTACGTGTACGCGGTGTTCACTGTAGAATCTAGACTTCCCAGCACATTCTGTCTCAGTATTCTGACATTGACCATTTTCATGAATGAATGTTTATGTGAGTAACTAGGAATGATCTGAAAAGGTAGTACGGTAGCCCACATTTGCAAGTGGCACCCAATCTGCTTAAATGTTTTAGTTTAGATTGCTTTAAAATAAGCCACAGAAAAACACTTATATTTCAATATTCACAAATTTTCTTTTATTTTCTTTGTTTTGTAAAGGCATCTTCCTGATGCTTTAGGAGTAAAACCATTTGTTTTTCATTTATTCTTTGGAATAATGATGTAAATTTGATAACATGATAGTTTTACATAAATATCTGTCATTTGAAATTAAAATTGGCTTATTTCTCTTCAAATTCTGAAACAAATGTGGGCTACTATCTTTAACCTGGAAAAGGTCCACTCCCCTATGGTCCCAGGCAAGGCTCCTTGGAGAACAGACAGTGGAAGAAAAAAAAATGAATGAGGTTCTTATTCTTTCTAATTCCTCTATGATAGGACACAAAATGTACGGGAGCCGAGGGTGAATTTGCCTCCAGTAACTGAAAAACCCCATGAACAAATTATCGAGGAAACCTTGAAATGTCGCTCTGGTAGGCTTGAGACCTTCATCAGTGTCCCTTAAAAGTGAATGATGGTCCACAGATGTAGAAGATAAAAAGAAAATTGAGAGAGATGGAAAGTCGGATAGGACAATAGACATTTAATGAAATGTCGGTGCAACAAGCAACAAGCAACAAATTTCAAGTGGAGTCGCTGGAAATCTAGTAACAATAAAAAAAAAAAATTTCCTTCAGTAGCGTAGCACTAGCAAAATGTAATATGACATGCCAAACTCCCCTGCTTCCTAAATAATGGCATAAGGCAGCAAGGGAGTTTAACATACTTGTCGCATTATTAGGCAAAACATACTGGCACAAGAAGATATGTAAAGAATGCAAAATGCATACTGTTATCTGTATTGCTCATCTTTTTTTTTTAACGAGTCTTTATATGCTACTCCATTTCACTAAACAAACTTAAAGAGCTATTTTTTTTTTAAATTGTAAAGAACCCCATGGAAACAATGATAATTTTAGGCTTGTTCCAAAATCACTTTTATATATTAAGGTGCTGATTGGCTACGCATGGTACCCTTGATTGGGACTCTGGGAGCAGTGATCGTTCTCACGGTCATGCAGATCCGTCGTGGAAAGTGTTCTGACCAGGTCAACAGGTCCATTGAGAAAGACAAGGCTAAGGTCGTGCACTCCTTTGATATTGAAGACCTTGGTGACAAGGAAGCCTTCTGCCGCTGCTGGAGATCGAAGAAGGTAAGGTTTTTCTGGTGCTAACAAAGTTCGTACAGTACAGTACTTCATTGTACATGACGAAAACCCATCGTTTAAAACTGAAACCCGGATTTGATTTTTGCAACTTCTAGACACCTGAGATTGCAGTAAGCCTAAATAAACAAAAGCGCTGAACAACTAATCACCTTGCCGGAGAAACAATCGACCTTCACAGTTTGATAAGAGAGAGAGAGAGAGAGAGGGGAAGGGAGAAAGAGAAACATGCTGGGACTATACATGCCTAATGCACGCACGACCGGCTAGTTTATGGAGTTTAAAATGATGAGGAGTGCAGCTGTAATCCAAAACCACCACCTCTTGTGTGAAGATGCTAGTACTGATAAGACTTTTAATGTGTCATTTGGATAGCTGGTAGCTATACCCCACCCGAGATGCATGGTGGGGTCTATTTTAAACGAGGGATTTTCGTAATGTATGCAAGAATACATGTAGGATTGACAGGTTTTGCACAATCATTATAAAGGTCGAAATCTCTCAAGTACTCTTTGCACATCCTCAGTAATAATGAAATTTGTCTATGCAATGAATGTATCATTTGTAAGAGAATCGGTGGGGAAGGCTCAACTGTATATTGGTGGGCACCTTGATTTTCAGCTGAGACTAGGTTCGACCATGTTAATAATCCAGTTTAAGAAAAGTATGCAGTAAGAGTGGTTGTACTTAAATATTTAGTTAATTCCAACGGGACAGTCTTGGCAGTATACTCCCTTCTAATCTCTCCCTCTGAAAGCTGATCCATATTAGCTTACTGATAGGAATTTTAACAATACCAGCATTTGTACAGTGTAAGGTGATAGTGCTGTATCCAATGTCCCTGTGCATGCCAGTACATTGTGTTTAGGAGAAACTCGAGTTCTGGTCATGCAATTACAGTCTAAAAGAAACTATTTCAAAGCGATCTGGAAAGGCTGGTTTAGAAGTGAATAAAATTGGTGTATTCCCCAGGTTTTAAAATCATCATGGTGATAAGAAATCCACTCATTTGTGTTTAAAAGCATATGTATTACACACGGAAATGAGACAACACACATATTTTGGGTTCGAACACTCCAGCTCTTTCTTGTTATACATGTATTTCAAACATGAGATGAGGGCATTTGAAGAGCGATCCTTTTCAGGGGATATGGCCATTATGATATTCTTCCAAACTGTAATGAAAATAATTAGAAAACTCAGAAATTATTTTTCACCTTTCTCAGAAGTCAAGCATCTCTTTAAGCTACCCCACAGAGCTAGTGTGTGGAACTAACAGTCTTGTAATAAGCTGCAGGAAATGAAATAAAATGTAGGTCATTTGGAGGGAAATGGTAGGTTAACAATGCATTCACCAGTAGTCATGACTGCTTGTACATATATGCAGCTTCAAACATTATATACATGTACTGGTAATCCACTCCCCCCCCCCCCCCACACACACACATTTATTATTTGATATTCTTTAAGGCTAATAGAGATCTCTTCAGGTAGGATTTGACTTCTCCGAGAACTTTTCAATCTTTCTGAAGATCATTTTGATTGCCCTCAAGCTGAAGATTGTTCTCTTCTTTCATTCCTTTTCTTTTTATTCATTCACCCCTTATTTTCCATTGTATGGTTAAATTCTCGCGTTTCACAATCTTTGCGCCCTCATTCAGTTCAGCTGGGACAGTTACTCTAGCGCATGATGGGTTGACGACAACCATCAAGACCTTGCACTTTATTGGCCTTTTCCGCTCCGATTCTAAATGATTACACACTTCTAACACTTCATATTTTCCCTGGGCTCTCACTTCTATTTCTACTAACTCATCCTTCTTCTTTCCTGCACTTGGGATCCCTTGGTCAGTTGAATATTTCTTCAATTGGTCAACTCTCACTCGCAGTGTCTGCTATCTTGGAAAAAGTTGTCGACCTGCGAGTGGGAGAAAGTAGGCCTCTCATGGTACAGACGTTGGTGGCGCATGCATTGTGAAACGTGAGAATTAAGAATCTGTGAAACCTGATCATAATAATCCTTGATTTTAGCGCACACTTATTATATTTTCCTGTTTTTTATTTTTTCCAGTTCCCATACTGTGACGGTTCCCACAATGCCCACAACAAGGAGACCGGTGACAATGTTGGACCTCTCTGCCTGTCCAGGAAATCTGCAGCAGCATCTTAAAGGAACTCAAACATCATTCACCCCACCTGAATTTGGTTTTTCTTTTTTTTATGCATTTATCCCTTTAAAGTAACATCATAGTTATCACCCATCTAAACAGCTACATGCATAGGTCATACAAGACTATCAATTCTTGTTTTTAAAGGTGATGTTATGGTGCTTTGAATATTTTAAACTGCAAATAAAGAGTTTTCCAGGAATGTTAGTTAAACCTGTTAATGCAGGATGTGATCTTGGCACAACAGGCATTTTCCATAAACCCCAGCCCGAGTTATCTCAGGCAATTAGTACGGTTAAGTGCTCAGAAAGTCTATATCAACTCCACAAATGAAAATTGAATACCTGTTAAATACAGCAAAACATTGATTCTGTTTTAAAATTCACTGTCCCTCTAATCATCTTCCCAACCATTGCCTAATGTAATGGTCTTTTAAAAGCAGTCAAGTTGGGTCATTCAGGTGATGGTGCTTGGTCAGGTTTACCCAAAGGATGTAACCGTTATCAAGTAAGGGTTAGTATGAGAGATGTCTGTTTCCACAATGTCCATTAAGTACAGAGGTAAAAATCCTGGAAACATTATTCCTATGTGTAAACGTCTTTTTCATTGGTTATGACATGCGATCATCACTTCAGAAGAGCCACAGTTTATGTTAGCAGGGTCATACTCATATTTGCTTGTTTGCTGTGTTGTTGATTGCACTTTGTACTTATGAAGTAATTCTCTTTTTAATGAATTTCATTGGGAACTCTTGATTGCAGAATAACTTTACTATGTTGTACACAAGTCTTTCCCTTTTATTTACTCTGGTGATTTTGTTCAATGCATCCTCAATTTAAATGCAAGAAAATTGTCAGCACTTCTTCATAACATTGGTCAATAGTGTCTTGCTTTTCAAAGTAGATAAGCAATAAGTCATCTTAAAATGGCTGAAGGCTGCAGTTCTTCCCTCATAAGCATAACTTCTTTGTTTGAATAGATCCATGTGTAACACCACATATTAATTTACATGAGGTTGCAATTGGAATTTGAAATAGATTTGTTTTTGCCCTTTTATTCTGTTGTGTACATGTCCATCTGAATGTATGTATATACCAGGTACTGGTTTATTTAGTATGTTTAATGATGGAAGAAATAGATTGTGGATTTGTGTGTGGTAAATTTGTATTCTAATTATGGTACAAGGTACAAAATTAGCAATAACAGGCATTTCATCACTTTCATACACTAGAGACCACACTTGCACAGTTTTTTATTAGTGCTCTTATACGTCTTCAAAATGTTTAAATTCTGATAAAAAACTACAAAATGATAACAAATGTGTTTCTGAGACGATCTAAGGATACGGGTATTTCAGATTTACGGGAATTCAGAGAAGCCACTTTGATTTGGGGCAATTAGATGACCAGGGGCCCGTAACACAAAGGTTTGTGATCAATCGCGAATTTAAAGCAACCATTCTGATTGGTCCAGGGTGACAGGTCACCTTTTTGAACGAGATGCACATGAAACAATGGTCTTGATTGGCTGTTACAACTTTGCGATGGATTGCAAATCTTTGTGTTACGGGGCCCAGGTCATGGTTGTCCTGTAATGCTAAGTAGTACACACCAAAAAGTCATATTATCTACTTGAAAAGTCTAAGGAACTGTTTTAGTTTGGAAAGGAGCTTACATAAATCAGTGATGCCTACATTGCGTTTATGTTATGTTAACCATTAAGTTTGATGGTGTAATCAATGATTATGTTGTATACATACATGAAACATATAGTATACATAAGGAACAAGAAACCAGCATGTGTTTTAACATGGAGTTTATCACATTTGTCACAAGAGGTACAGGAATTTCTTCAGTCGGAGTTGCAAATATTTTCTTGAGAAGGTCTATATTGTTCTAGGATTTCTCTGAGAGAGAAAAAAAGGGCAAAAAAGTAATTCACATTGTGAACCTTTGACTTATGCCCAGCATTATACATGTATTTGTATTGCCTTCATTAAAGAGACCTAAACATCTACAAGAGGATGTAAATTAGTTTTCCAGAGCTCATTTCATCCCTAATTTCCATCTAACATCATTTTAAGGCAATCCTTTACAGACGTTTGTATGTGAATTGAACTCTTGCTAGTACATGTACTATCAGAAGGACTGTCCACTATCCCATCTCTACTCTAACCAGGTGTCTATTTTCTTATGGAATCTGTGGCTATGATACAACAGAGATGTGATAAATTGTCATCTATTTTCCTTGAATTGTATTGAACACACAGAGTCGGAAGATGAAACTAACTTGTTATTCGTAAAACGAGTAACTCAATATATGCTTGGTTAGACCAAGTATGAAAAAGGAAGTATTTGTGTCACTTTGTTTTCTTACTATATGTATGTTTTTCTATGTATACATTTGAGTGGTTATCTTTTTGGTCATAATGATTGAAAAATCAGGAAAAAACATGAAAGTTGGATTGAAATAGATGAGTAATGGAGATTTCAATTCCTTTGAATTTTTATGAAATTGATGTACTTCTACGAGTCCAAAATCTTTTAGAGACACATTTTTGATATGTCAGATTAGGTTTTATAAATATTCCATGATATATATCCCGACATTAGGCATGCCTTTCAGTAGCAACTGCACGAATCATTCACATTAGGACTTAAGTGGCTCATTTAAAGAAATTGGAAAGCTCCCATTCTCAGTACAAACAATATTAGTTGGAACATAATGATAAATTTGTGAGGACGAATTAGATAAAAAAAAGATTTAGTTCAATGTAATCTGGAAGGCTTACAGCACACGCATGAAGGCTGATGGAAGCAAGACATATGCTTTAAAAGAGAATAGGAGAGAATGATAGGGATAGGGGAGTGTGAGAGAGAGATATGGTAAGAAGGTGGGGGCAGAATGGAAAGAATGAGAGAGATATGGAGATGGTGAGAGAGCAAAGGGAGAGAGAGAGAGGGGGGGGGGAGGGAGAAGGTGAGACAGAATAAAAAGAGAAAATAGATCGAGGGGAGATGGTTATAAAGCAAGGGCAGAATGGAGAGTGAGAGAGAGAGAGAGAGAGCTGGGAAAAGGGGCAGAATAAAAAAGAATGAGAGATCTGGGGAAGGTAGAGATGGTGAGAGAGCAAAGGCAGAATGGAGAGAGAGTATCAGAGATGGAGAGATGGGGAGAAGTTGGGGCAGAATACAAAGAGAGAATGAGAGAGATATGGAGGAAATGGTGAGAGAGCAAGCCTAATGGAGAGAGTATCAGAGAGAGAGAGAGGGGGGGGGGGGATCGGATGGGAGGGAGGCATGGAGGGAGGGATAATGAGTATGCACCAAAGTGAATATGCAGAGCTATAGATCCCTCGTAGGAGATGACAGGTTCGTTCAGTGCTGAGCCATCTCTACCATGTCTACATGGCTGAAACCAAGTTCATGCATAGCGCCCTCGCATAAATGCCATCATCATGATCAGGCATAGGGCTTATTGTTATCAAGATTCTGCATCATGTAGTAAGCTTGATGCTGTTCGAATCACATGTACAAAATTTACGTGCAAAATTGCGCCAGTCTTACTTGTTGCATGAAATAATGAATTCTGGAGGGACCTAATCGTCTTCTTTTCTTGTTTCCCCCCCCCCCCCCCCCCCCATTTCTAAACCGTCATAATTTCATGGACTTCCCCAAAGTCAAGACCTCACGATTTTTATTTTCATTTTCATTTTATTCTTATTTTTCAAAATCAGAGGCCTTTCTTATTAACCATTAACCTGCACTAGGCTAATCCATCATCACATGCTTATACTCAATTACATTCAGGTGCGCGGGGAGCACCTGAAGGGGGGGGGGGGGTTAAACATCTCGGGGGCTCACCTTTTTAGGGGCCTGTCTTCTCACCCCCAATATGAAACATAAGGGTAGGACATTCAATTCCATTTTCCCATCTTTCTCTTTGAAAGAAATATCCTTTTGTTATATGATCCACATCAGGTTTTCTTTCTTTTACTTTTCCTTTTGGCTGGAAAAAAGGGAAAGAAAGAAACGAGTACTTTCCTCGTTTTTTTTTACTCCTGTACGGCTGAATTATTATTATTATTCTTTTTTTTTTTTTTTTTGGGGGGGGGGGGTTTTATAGGGGTGAAAATGCATTTCGCCCCTCCACTTTTTCGGGGGGCGACCGCCCCTCCTCTCCCTCCGGTGCCCTTGAGTTTACATCCATCCTATTTATTCGTTTCTTGGACGACAACGAGTTTGCCGTGTGTAAACACATTAAAAATGTGCCGTCGTTTCTTTATATTTTGACTGTCACCTTATAAGAATAACGAATGCGGACAATAATACTTCGCGGAGTTTTATACAGGAAACACCCTCTGAATAGAATGTAATTTAAAGATTCTTCAGTGTTTGGCCGTCCCTCGGGCATGTTTCAGTATACAATCATTTTAAAGGAGAAACAAATTCGAAACTCTGTGTTCCTGGCGTACATATATTCTCTGACTGACCCCCAAAACTGTTGGGTAAAAAATACTTGCTTGCATGTTGCTTATCTTATAAAATGGGATTGTCACTGGGCAAAACGTTACCCAAAATGAGCATAAAATTGCCAAAGGTGGACAGAGGGCTGAGCTTAAACGTACCTAGATTCATGGTCTCTTCTAAATTGGCTTTTCAAAGAGAGAGAAAGACTGAGAGAGAGAGAGAGAGAGAGAGAGAGAGAGAGAGAGAGAGAGAGAGAGAGAGAGAGAGAGAGACCGTGAGAGAGGGGGACGGGGGGAGGGGGGGGGGGGGGAGGGGTAATATTACCCAAAGTTCGTTGCTCCGATGGTTCATAATTTTGAAGAAAAAAATCCAATACATACCATGGGATTCATATTCCGAAAATTCGTAATTTAAAAAAAAGAAGAAATTCTGTTCATAATTCGAAACAATATGATGTATTACTCACAAGGCTCCTTTTTCCGAAAATGAAATGATATCGGTAATGAAAAGGGGTTATGAATTTCGGGGGATGTAAGGAAGTGGTGTGACGAGAAATTGAGCATTTACCAATTCGTCGGGGGAGGAGGGCACCTCGGAGCCCCCCCCCCCCTTCCCGTAAAGTATTAAGAAGCCTCTCCTAAAAATACATGTATACATTTCCATGAACAAACAGAAATTTGTTAAACTGTGTCAATCATATTCCAGTCGAATCCATGAATCAGAAGCTGACGGCTGTGTGGAAAAGGTTGAAGTTTAGAGTTTTTCATTTTAGTTCTTATCTTTTGGACTGAAAGTCATTACTGAAGCCTGAGAGTGTGTAAACAATAACTTAGCTATAATGACCATTTTGTAAATGCATTTCAAGATCTTGTTTTTAGACAAATAGTATTACGTAATTCTGTACAAACGTAATGGCACACATTTTCTTGAATGTCAACGGTGAGTCTTATGGTAGCCACTTTTGAGGCGACTGTAAAGTGAGGGGTAAAAATAATCATGTCTGAGAATATAAGACTAGAAATGACTCCGGGTATAAATGGATAAAGTGCACCGATTTCCTCGTCAACTGCTCGTGGCACAGTGGTTAAAGCCTCTGTCGGAGCTCGATTTGTTACTAGTCATGCTAGTCAAGGGTTCGAATCCCCGTGACGCTGGCAATTTTTTTGTCGTTATGAAATTGATGACAATGGCGTTTATTCCGTTGACAAAATAGCTAAAGTATGATAGATATTCTTCAATCAGGTCGCTAATAGAAGAACTTCGTTGTCACCCTCACTTCACAGTCGCCTCAAAAGTGCCTACCGGGTCTTATTCGTCGGAATTACGGTGTCGTTAAATGTCATTTTTTAAATCAATGAATTTACCCCCTCCACGAAAAAAGGTACAAAATATGACTTAATGTATAAAAATTAGAAGAAACACAAATCACTCTTTCAACGAGCCATTTTTCACATGATAACGATCGACCATTCCCTGATTTAGAACGGTCGTTGTCTCTCAGTTTTATTACGTTCAGTAAAAATTAAAAGATTGATCACAACAAACCACATGAATCACCATGCATGTATGTATGAAAAGAATGTTCTAATTTCCAAAGATGCTTTTTATCACCGGCGTAAGTCCGTTTCTAGGAGTGTTGGGGATATATGCTTTTTATCATTTTGAATTGCTCATTGCATTCGCTTCTGAATAACCAATTTAGAAAAAAATGAATTTTATTTTTAAAGAGAAGATAGCATAATCAAGATCATCAAATAATGTTAATGCATCTTCCGACATTCAGTAAGCCGAAAAATAGAATAATCGGGGGAAAAAGATTTCCGCCTTTCCAAAAATGGGTCTAAGGGGAGTCTTCCTTTATATCATAATTATAATTGAAACATATTGAAATTTCTGATAAGCTATACCCCGAAAGCAAGGCTGT